>JACVVK020000131.1:595000-712500 GCA_018292915.2 Batillaria attramentaria | reverse complement strand
TTTTTTTTTTTTTTCTCAGTCAGCGAAAATAAACTGCTCCACTTACTTCACCGTGCTCAGTGGTGTCACAGCTGGTTCATGTTGTCAGTTGTCCTGCCTCATTTTGGCAGTTCAGCACTTTCCACTTATGCAGTGTATGTTGAGCAGTGAGATGTTGTTGTACTGTCGGCGTGGTACACAGCTGGAGACAGTACGATGTCAGATCTAGACCACAACGAAATGTCATTATTGTGTATTTGGCGTTATAACTGAATCCTGCATGGGACACAGTCATGTATTCCGTGTTTGTTTGAATCAGCAGTGTAGGGAGACATGTAGATGAGAGAGGGTAACATTTACTCGCACCTGGCTGAACAGTCTTGCAACATGGCAGTTGTTGCAAGTGTATTGCTATGTTATGCATACTGTTTTTTTTATTTGTTTGTTTGTTTTTAACCACTCATATAGCCGTCTTACGCCGGGTCAGTGACCGCAAGTGAAAGAATGAATGAATGAACGAGGAACTGGGACAGTCGAAGTGGTAAAGCGTTGGACTTTCCATGCTCTGATGGTGAGTTCGATTTCTGGGTCACGGGCCAAATCAGTACAGTATTCAGTTGTACTGGGCCCGCATGTAAAAGTCGGGGTTAGGGAGTTTAGCCCCGGGTTAGAGTCTAACCTCCAACTAAACTACTGTAGCTCTAGGGTTAAATTTTCTGTTTTTTTTTTTTTGGTTTGTTTTAAATCAGGAAACGGGTCCATTCCAGCAAGGTGCCTATGCCGTTATAGAAGGATTTTTGTCTTTCTTTCTTCGCTTCCTTTTTTTTTAATTTCATTTTGTTTTGGGTTTCTTTTGTCCTAGTCTGGGTTAGGCCCGTAGCCGTGGGTTAAATTAACCTCGAGTTTTACATACGGGTCCTGGCCTTTTTCACCCGGCTTCGTCTCATCTTTTATGTCATCCGTATGTGGTGGAAAGGTACGTTCAACCACCAACAACCCCCCTCCCCTTCCATCTATCCCCTCTGACTCATTCCTGCTCCGTCCACCTGGGGATCCGGAATAGTTGACAGTACAACGTTGGGCTTAGTTTCAATGCTGGGGTCGTGAGTTCGAATCCCGGATAGGGGCCGGCAATATCTGCTTTTATTTTTTTTTCATCTGAATCAATGCCCAGTCTTTAAGATCACGTTTACGTGATGGAAAAGAACGTTAAACCCGCACACAACAAGCCAGCCCTCTCCCCCCACCCCTCCGCCCCCTTCCTCCTCTTGGCTGCCGTCACAGTACATGCAGACACTTCTTCTGCATCGGCTGTTTGAGATTGCACTGGCAAGATACCAACAGTGGATGCGCAGAGGGGGAATTCCCTGTCCGCTCTGAATGGCATCATGCAGACACTGTGAGCAGAGTCAGTCGGGGGAACCTCACATCAGACAAACACCTCTAGCCGGTGTGTCGAGGCACCGCCGTGTACGCGCTGTGCAGTCTCTGCACCTCTGCTACAGCCCCTTGATCAGTCCGAGAGCGTGAACCAGATGTGGGTGTGTGTTCACTAATGCGTCGTTTAAGTAGCCAGGTGTGCTGGAATAGCCAGGTGAGGCTCTGCATGACCACCACTGAGAGTCTGCACGGGTTTGAATTGATGAGTGTTGACTGATGTGGGTCCTCGTCTGACTCCTGTCTACGACTGACTGCTTAGCTTTACCCGGCATCAGGATTTAAAAAAAAAAAAAAAAAAAGGGTTCCGCAGTCAAAACTGACACGCTTTAAGGCTGAAGACAACAGTCAGGACAAATTTTTAGATACATTGTGTGTAGATCTGTAAGCGCGTTATTTAGCTTTTGGTACTGATGCTGTCAGCGATCACTGAGTTTTTTTCTTTTCTCAGTCTAACACGCTGGAATTCGAAGTCCTTTTCGTTCTGCGATTGGCACTGACTGATCAGCAGAAACTGGCTTTGGAAGTGACACCGAATGTGCTTTGAATCGAGTTTCTGTGACTGAGATCCGATGGCAGTCTACTAACCACTAAACTGAATAACAAGAATTATAATGGTATAATTTAAATATTCATCGGTACGTTGTTAGTAAACAGGCCGAAAACCATGAATACATTTCAAGTCAGCCGGTTCAGTCACGAATCAGTTATGAACGAAGCGAAAGGAAACGAGCAGATCAGTGATTGTATTGGTTTTTTTTTTCAAATCGCTTCTACGGATACTGACATGTCGCTTCTGCTTGCTTAACGGAGTCAGAAAAGTATAAACGCTGAGAGAGAGGAAGACCCTGAAGAGAGAGAGAGAGAGAGAGAGAGAGAGAGAGAGAGATGTTTATCATGTACTGAGCAAAGTCTGGTTTCAACTAAGCATCGCAACCATGCTGTCAGCGCGGATGCTGATGACATAACAGTTGATCTGGAACTCATCGGCCAGTCGGTCCAGCCCACTGATGCAGCCTCACTCGAGTCCCTGTCTGAACAGGAGGGCGCCCGGGAACGGGGGAGGGAGGGGAAGGGGGGGGGGGGGGGCTGGGGGTGCGGCGTTTGATGTACTGGCAGCTTCAACATTAGTATTGGCAGCTCCATCGTTAACATCAAGTTACACAGACTTCGAAGTGGACAAACGACATAAAACAAACAAACAAACAAACAAACAGACAAACAAACAAACAAACAAACAAACAAACAAACACCGCAGACAACCAGCCAACCAATCAAACAACGACCACCCAAAACGAACAAAATACACAAAAACAAAAACAAACAAACAAAAATCACCAACAAAAAGCCCGCCTTTTAGTGAATGTGACCTGCATTGTTTTGTACGATACGTTTCTTGCTCATCTCAAATATCTAACAGCTCCTTACATGTATCAACATAGCATCATATCCTGCCCACAGTATAGGAAGCGCTGAAAAGTAGGCGTTGTCCAGTGACACAACACAGTCGTTGTTACTAGTATTGCCTCGCAGTGGGCAAACAACAGAGACAAATACGAGCATTGTACAACAAACACACAGAGCACAAAGCCCCTTTTCGTTAAAGTTCACTCTTGTTTCTGATTACGAGGTTTTGAAGAGGAAACCACCAAGTTCACTGGCTTCAGCCGGACTAAGATGTTGTAGCACTACTTAAAATCATTAATTAATAATTAATTTCTGATTATACTGAGAAAGGTGCGGAATGGGGGAGGGGTGGGGGTGGATAGTAGTGGTGTTTTCAGGGCGGGGTTGGGGGGGGGGGGGGTAGGGCTGGGGAACTCAGTGCGGAAGAGGGTGTAGATGTATCACAGTCAGTTGATAGTGATGGGCGGGAGATGATCAGTGATTCAGTTTTTGTCCTTGTCGGCGTGTGCTAAGTCAATAAAAAGATGAGGATGCCCGTGTGTGTGTGTGTGTGTGTGTGTGTGTGTGTGTGTGTGTGTGCGTGTGTGTGTGTGTGTGTGTGTGTGTGTGTGTGTGTGTGTGTGTGTGTGTTTGTGTGTGTGTGTGTGTGTGTGTGTGTGTGTGTGTGTGTGTTCTGTCGTAGGTCACTCATAACAAAGTTAACGAAAAGTATAAGGTTCCTAGTTCACCTAATTCGAGTCACACGTGTTTAAGCATAAACAAAATGTGTACTATGATAATCCATGCTTCTTGGGCCAAATGACCCACGATGATATTCTGCGTGTTAGCGTCAGTTGATGCTCCGCTGATAAACGCCGGCAGCACTGAAGGCAAGTCAAGTAGTTGTTGTTGGCACTTGGCAGACACACACACACAACCATCCCCACCGCTCTGCAGAAACGCAACACGGACACACTGACTTTCTGCACCGAACTTCGGCGAGGGCAAGACACATTGCTTCCTAATAACTCAGTGCAGTTACAAGTCAGTCGAAGCCCAGTGCAAGCTCCGTCAAAGCCTCGAGCAAATTTTGGGCGACGCCCGTAACCACTTGCGGTAAGTTTGTTTTTATCGGAAGGGGCGTTGCCACTGCATGAGGGACGAGACTGAGACGATGAGGCAGCGTCCAATTTTCGCCGGTTGGTCGTGGTTCGAATCCCAGTTTCTTCAGCCGGTGTAGGTGGTGGTAGTGGTAGTATAGTGCCGGCCGGTAGTAGCGCCATGGTGATGATGATGATGATGATGACACTGGGGTGATGGCGGCGGTGGCTCAGTTTACACCCCGTTTCCAAATTAGGTAGGAACGGTGTCGACAAGTGTGTGGTGCACACTGCTTGTTTTATCAGAGCGAGCCTCCCCAAGAGCACACACACACGCACACACCCGCGAGCACACACACGCGTGCGCCTCAGTCTCGCCTTTCGTACTCAACCAATCTCTTGCGTCGGAATCTCCACCTCTCCCCTCTTTGGGCTACTGAGGAAAACGTAAGCAAGTTCAGCTGAGATTCTGAGTTTCTTGGCGTGCTCTCTTTCCCCTCTGTTTTGGCTGATTGTGGTGAGCTACAGGCTGAGAACGGTGCCGGAGGTTCAGTTTCTGGCTCCTGGGCAGAGCTCGGTACGTAAGGAAACTTGGAGAGTTTTTGCGAGTTTTAAACTTTATCTGAGGTTTGATATGTTAGGATCTGGGGATGCGGTTGAAGAAGTGCAGCGTAGGCTGTGTGTGAATCTTCACTCTACACCACTTCTCAGGCTACACAGCACCGGCTTTGTGAGCCGGTTTCTACCAAAAGTGTACGCCATCACTCGGAAAAACGTCGTCTGCTTCTTCCGGTAGCAGACGACGCGTGGTCGCGCGACAGAACGGCCGATTGTGTGTCGCCCCCGTGTCCCCAAGCCCAGCCATTATACACGCTACAAATTCAATCATTGTGGTCATGGATTCACTGGACATAATTTCTCATTCTTCTTTTCCGTTATTTTCAGGTTCAGAGCACAAGAGGTGCAGCGATCGGAAAGGCCAACTCGAGCAGACGACAGACGGCGGGTGACACTCCTGCCTCAGCCAGTCGCCTGAAATATTCAAATCATCTGCGTAGTGGGTCACCCAAGGGGGATAAATAAGCACGATGCATGCAAATGATGACGAAAGAGAGGCCGGCTTCGAAGACGAAGAGGAGATGCAGGTGACAGAGCGAGAGCTCGCGGACGACGCGCAATGGAAGATTATTCAGAAGAACACGTTTACCCGATGGGCGAACGAACATCTGAAGACCGTCAACAAGCAAATTGCCGACTTGGAGGGTGATTTTTCTGACGGGCTGCGACTTCTCGGCCTGGTCGAAGTGCTGTCGGGCAAGAAGTTTAAGCATGTCAACAAGAGGCCAAACTTCCGCACACAGAAGCTGGAAAATGTTACTATGGTACTCAAGTTTCTCGAGGAAGATGAAGGGATTCGGATTGTCAATATCGGTAAGTTTGTTTACTTTTTTCTCCATCGGTTTTTCTTTGCCAGTTTGACGTGTAGCGCCGAGTCGCGCGCGGCAGGCGGTGGCAGTCACTCGGTAGTGGCCTAGTTTTCTGTATGACTCGATTCGCCGGCTCGTGTCTCCCTGCAGCGCTGCAACACCTTGCATTCAGTTATCGTTCGAACATTTTTGCTGCAGTACAAGCTTAGAAATCTTAACTACGTGTATTTTGTACCACTGTAGTTTGTGCTGAAGGTGTATTTATCCAGACAAGCTGCTTAGTGTATGAACAGTCCGTTCGCACCTGACTGAGCATGTGCCACCTGCCCGTTCCTACCTTTGCAGTAACCTGTATTTTCGTCGGCAGTTCGGTGCACAGATCGATTCGAAATTCCCAACCCAGTTTAAATTAGACCATATTGGAGGGATTTCGGGAGCTTAGACCACTTTCGAGAGAAACTAGGTCACGATGGGTAGGTGGTGTGTAAAGCATGAGGGAGGGGTGCTGTACAGTCAGTGGCGAAACCCTCGCCAAACCAGTCTCGGTTCAGAACGAGGGGAGCGCATCGCTCACTGTCACACATTACACGCCTCGCTCGTTTCCTACCTCTTGCTACTGTGCTGGGAACGTACTCTTACACTTTGATAACTCTTTTATTATCCTCCACGCATCAGAGAATACGAGTCTTTACACAGAGAATCCAGTTAGACAACAGACCTGAAACGGGTCTCTTATAAAAAGCAGGTGTAATTGTCTCCCTTGCGCTCCTAGCAGACGACAGTTTAGTTGTCTCTTGCACGTACAACCCTGAGGCGTCAAAATGAAGGGATTTATGCTTATCTAGGAAATAGAAATATGTATGTTGACTTTGTACGCACCTCTTGTAGTGGGTGCTTAATGGCAAATCTCAGATTGTTTGTTTTTAAGGTAAAAAAACCTGAGAAAGTTCATGTTTGGATATATAATTATGTTCTGTACCAAAGACAGTTTTTTATGGTCGTACAGTGACTTGTCCATCTACTTTAGATCGTTTCAGACATATTAACGTACCCTTGAATCAGTGCACTGTCAGACCAAGCATTAGTCACTGTGACCTGCTCAGTAGTTTCAAACACCTTGAAGTGTTGCCTATTGAAACCTGTGTGCACCTTCTTCTGCGTAGGATCAAGACTCAGCGTCATAAACCTGTTTTAAATAACAATCATTTCAGCAGGACCGGCAGCCTATTCATTGCAGGCATGGATTTAGCGCGTACTTGTGTGTGTGAGGTCGTATTTCATTTTCTGATAAACAGGCAGGCACAGTTCAGTGACAGTTGAATGGAGAAAGGATTTTTATGAAATATATTTTTGTCAGGACATTGCTGCATAAGGGAATCCTTTTCTCCATTGCCAGCGAGCCGTAGGACATGGGTTGTGCACAAGAGAATTGTGACACTAAAAGAGGCCGGGAGAACGTTTGGTTGAATTTAGTATGAACTTCACAGAAAATTGTAGTGTTTTCTTTGTTTTTGAAGCTTCATTTTCTTGCTTTGGGTGCCCATGTGTTTCAGCGTGACAAAGTCATTCAGGTGTAAAGTACACTTGAGGTCACGATAGTGTGTTAAGGGGAGAGTCTGGTCTTGTAACCCCACTTGGGTGGAGTGGTTGTATCAGAGTGAACGGTGTGTCAACAAGTACTTAAACTGTCCTGTCACATTTTCTGCTGACATTTTTGTTTTCACAGCTACTTTGTCAGTGTTTGCATTGTACGGTATTACCGTCCAGCTGTTGTTTCCGTCAAGACTATGCGGCTTTTGAGCAGATATTTCCTTTATAAATGTAAAGTGTGTGCAAAGAGAAGACTTACAGGTGATTTGATATATATGTATCTAAGCCTTTATGCATTCTTGTACCATCGGTGCCGAATACTACAGGACTGGTGTTATCAAGCTCTTGGTTTTTCACACACACACACACACACACACACACACACACACACACACACACACACACACACACACACACACAGTGTGACACACAGTGTGAGTACTGTCACACACACACACACACACACACACACACACACACAGTGTGACACACACAGTGTGAGTACTGTCACACACACACACACACACACACACACACACACACACACACACACACACACACACACACACACACACAGACAGTGTGACACACACAGTGTGAGTACTGTCACACACACACACACACACACACACACACACACACACACACACACACACACACACACACCCTAACTAGTACATGTACATGTAATTCAAGATTCAACCTACCCACCACCATTCACCCCCATCACCCCCCCCCCCCCCCTCCCACCTCCACTTCCCTCCGCCCCCCCCCCCTCCCCGCCACACACACACACACCGCAACCACCGGTCGTTGCAAACTTGTAATGTCCTTGAATGGTATCTTTCCTGCTGTCTAACGTGTTCAGAGGTGTTATTGAATGAGACATCTCCAAAGTTTGCTTTACTCAAGCAGGCTTTGATCTCTGTCCTGTCCTGCACTCCTCACAGTATTGAATAAATTGCTTTGCACGTACTTGCTGCAAGCTTGACAGTTTGTGGGCGTTAAAGAGAGGGGTACGGGGTGTGCGTGTGTATGTGTGTGTGTGTGTGTGTGGGTGAGGTGGGTGTTGTTGGAGGGGGTGGTTGGGGAGATGCGCAGTACTCAGTAGTGTGAAAAATTAACAGTGTGTGCAAAGGGAAGACTTACAGGCGATTTGGTGTACATGTATTTCAAGATTCAACCTACCAATCTCCATTCAACCCCCCCCCCAACCCCCTCGGCAATGAACAAGTCGTGATTGCAGCATCGAAAAGTACTCTTCAGTAGTTTGTGTGCGTGTTTGGTGATCGCAGAATCAATCCCCTCCCTCCCTCCGTGCATTCATGATGCATGAACTTATGACCCTGGCCGGCCTTGATGAAGTGCCTCGGTTCTTTGTAATTAATTAATCAGCCTCGCACCTCTTGGGCAAGTTGTAAGACCCTATGCCTTCCGCCACTGTCAGTTATGAGTGATACTTCTAGCACACCAGTTCAGCCTGGCAGAAACCCATCCGTGTTTAGTCACCAGGTGTTCTGTGTACCTGTGTTCACCTGAACGATACATTGTATGCGTCTGCTGTGTAGGAGTGTGTCAGTTAAATGCAGTTGTGTGCACCTGTGCCAGCCTGCACATAGATCTATGAATCATGATTTTATGAATGCATCCGTCAGGATTAAGGGGGCTGGGTGGGGGGGGGGGGCAGGGCAGTAGGGCCGTATAGCGTTAGACTTTCAGTGGTTGAGTCCTGAGTTCGAAACTGCCGGGCTGGGAGCCAAATATTTGTGCTGGCAGCTTTTGACTCGTCGCCTCATCAGTGATATCAGCCATACGTGGCGAAAAAGGACGTTAAACCCTCAAACACCCATCAGTTTGAGGATAGTTTTGCCAGTCAAGTTTTGTTTCAGGGTTTGTTAAAATGGAAGACTTGGGATGGATTTCAACTGTAGTTGGTTTAGTTGCGGCTGTGGACAACCGGCTGTACTGTGGTCTTGTGAACTGATTCAGTCAGTTACAACCTACACTGCCCACTGACCACAATAACGAAGTCCCTATCCGATGTGTTCCCAATGCCCCCTGTAGCTGTCCCGACATATTTCAGTACTGACCACACTAATCCATTTCCATTATTTATAAACCACACGCAGCAATCGTGACGGGCGACCCTTCTACATCTCACGTGTAACGTTACGTCTGTGTCACTGACTCAATGTCAGTCGTAACTCGTAATACACTCAGTCCATCCTGCCTACAACAATGTACTGGACACGCTGGTTCTTTAGTAAGATGGCCACTCAAGATATACATGTACCACACCTGCCCGGAGTCAGGTCCATAACTCTTCATAATGATTACCTAGGTAGGGAAGTGTCAGTAATGAATGTTGTTTCAGCCTTGGGCTGAATGTTGCTGTAGGCTTTCACCAGTGACAGGAGGTCAAAGAGGGATTCTGGTTTCAGTTGGGCAGCAGTCACGTCAGGAGCCATGATAGGATCAAAGTGAAGGAAATTGTCGACTTCCTGAAGTGCTAGGGTCATCACGTAGGCGTTATTCTGTTACTCAACGTTGGTTGAATGTACCGACTGGCTGTGGTCTCTTCTCAGTCTCACCGGGCCTCCCCCCCCCCCCCCCCCCCCGCCCCCCCCGCACTCCCCTCAGTCTCACACCCCCCCCCCCCACACACACACCCGCGGCCGGTCAGATGTCCTAACTGATCATCATAGTCTTACAATGATCGCTCCAAGGGTTACATTTATTGACCAAAGTTTACTGCTAGTGTGTGTTTACTGACGCAGCTAGCTCAGTCAGTCTCAGTCTGTCTGTCCAGAGACCATACACATTGGGTGGATACTGGATAGGCTCTGGTCTGCTCCCTCTTACCGGTCTCTCTCTCTCTCTCTGTGTCTGTATATGGAGGTATGGCTGCGTTTAGGAGGGTGTTTACGAGGCGACGCTCACAGACCCGAAGGGGTTACGTTTACTACCGCTAATCGAAATCTTTACAGGGGCTCTTTCCGTCACGGTCGACCGGTTTGTGAAAGGGTGAGTCACTGGCCACTAGACGTACCTCCACAGTTCAGCTCCTTCACGAGTGGACGGACACAAACCCCCCGCGCACTAGACAGACTAGAAAATGCCCGAGAGCCGTCCAAGGGGAAAATGCCAAGGGGGGGGGGGGGGGGGGGGTAGAGTCATGAGTAGTTGCTGAAGTTATTACGGGAATTTGGGTGTTTAATTACGTACTTTCAGTGGCTAAACCAGTCTTACAACTCGGCTCGAGCACAATGTTTGCGGACAATACCGTGCCAGCGCTCGGCTTTGTCCGTCGTCCTCACTGACGGGTATTTGTTTTGTCAGGTAGCTATTTCCAGACAGTAGAGAATAACGAGATTTACTGAAAAGGTAAGAGTGGCCTGAGCCGGGTCGTTTTCCGGGAAACGCTGAGAAGTGATTTTACTTTCCAGTTTGACTTTACAGAGATTTCGATTTTGGTCAGTGCAGTTATGGGCGCGGCCTGACCAAATTCAAAGGTACTAGAGGTGCCTTCTTCTATTTATTTATTTATATATTTATTTTGGGGGGGAATCGCGGGGATCTTCAGGTCTTGCCTACGCAATAGTGCCAATACAAGTAATCATAAGGAGGCCGTTTAATTTGAGACGTCTATAGTATATATACGTGATACTCAGTGTAAAGAACGAGTTCCATTTTTTTAAAGAATCGCTTCTGTGGACGCCGGTACGGCTGATCGGTACCGTCAGCTTCTTCCACCTTCCTTCCGCCCCCGGCATGATTGGGTGACCGGAAACAGATTCAGTTCAGTGTATGACTGTTGTCCACACGACTACACCTACAGTACATGCCGAACACCAGGGAATGTTCGGTCTTATTGTTTGCAGATGGGGAGCTGAGTCAGTCGTCAGTACGGCAAATATGTACTGCAATTCCTCCGCCGCCGGCCGGCGTGCATGTCTGCACCATGCTGACTTTATTTTGTTTCAGTTAGTTACTGTTCTGAGACAAAGGACTGACTCTGAGTGGGTGGACTGGCGTTGTCGGTACTCAGTGGGGGGTCAGTGGCTTTTCAGTCAACCGTCACCGTGTACGTGTACATCCTGTTAGTGTTACGCATGAGACGATGTATGAAAGGGCAGCGCCTTTTCCGGTAGTGAAAATACCACTCAGCATATGAATTGCCCGGTAGGGATTCACTCAGCGTGGGGCGTATCAGATAAAGTGCACTCAGATTGATTTATAAATATCCATCCTGTGACGTAACTCATTCATGTTTGAGACACATCTATTTGACAGTTGTGCAGACTGTGACGTCGTTTGTTCTGTGTTGAATCAATAGAAGAGTGCCCAAGGCTTCCCCTGATGGCTTAGGGCACCGCTGTACTGTTCTCTCGTGTCCACGTCTGTGTTTGTGCTTTGGAGGGCTCCTGGGGTCATCGGAGGGGGCGTGGCAGGGTCACAGCGTTCAGTTCCTGTAGGGAGTGAGTTTTCCCCTCCCACACACACATAACACACACACATGTACACACAGGCCACAGTGACTGTACAGTGTAATGAAAATTAATTAATGTCGGCGTAGATTGCATTGTAGGCTGTGCGGTATGTAGAGGAGGTGGAGTCGGAAACCAGGCTTTAAACAAAGGGCCTATCAGTGTGTGTGTGTGTGTGTGTGTGTGCGTGCGTGCGTGCGTGCGTGCGTGCGTGCGTGTGTGTGTGTGTGTGTGTGTGTGTGTGTGTGTGTGTGTGTGTGTGTGTGTGTGAGAGAGAGAGAGAGAGAGAGGGAGGTGTTTGTGTTGTCCATGTTCTTCTCCGACATGGGCTTGTAAATGTAGGCGAAGACAGGGATGGGTCTTTAGGCGTGTTTGTCACTTAGTATCTGCACTGCCGCGTGTTAGTACAAAAATTCGGTGGAGGGAGAAGATTGTTGACTACATCATGTACAAGCACAAAAGATGGTTTTGAAAACGGACACACTACGCTTCTGAAGGGTGCAGCTGGGGTCAGATTAGTGGGTGGGTGTTGGCAGGAAAACATGAACCAAAAGCCGACACCGAAGCAGGGGTTATGAAAGCTGAAAAATCTTGCTAGTCCTTCGGGCTAGTAAGATGTAAAACCAACTAGCCCGAAACCATTTCCACTAGTCCAAAAATGCATTTTGTCAAATATAGACCTATTTGTAAATAAAAAAGATTCACAACACTTTTATCGTGGGTAGAAATGATCCAGGATAAAAAAAAAAGAGGAAACTTTTGAGAGGAGTGTCGAAGCCACGTCTGCGTAGCGCCAAAGGCGCCCTACCTAAGGGGGTCCGGGGGCATGCTCCCCCGGGAAATTTTTTTAAATCTAGATTAAAATCTGTCAATCTGGTGCATTCAGACTGCAAAATTGCGCATAATCTGGGATGAAAAATTTCAGAAAAGATATGCTATTTTTTGTTTTGTTTTAATTTATCAGACCATCAAACAACTTTGTTTTTGTGGTCTTCATTCAATTTCACACAACCCTTGAAAGAGCATGTTCCCCACAATGGCAATGCTTGAGGTCACTCATGCATCATTCAGACTACTCTCAACTTCAGATAAGCCATGACACTGATTTACATCTCTGAAACAGATTTTTGTTCTACAGTAGAGCCTCACGGCAACTGAGTTGGTCACTCAAGTCACAGACACTCACGGTGGTGTCCGGACCACTCCGAGTCCCCGGGAGCGCATGTCAACCGTAGAGATCATGGCATAATAAATGATAATTGGTACAAGCATAAATGTGACTCAGTAGCAGAGTCCGTTGTTTCTGTGGAGTCTTTCAGCAGTCAAGATTGTGTGACTTTACCTACCTTGAATTTGCGCGACGGATAACGTGTCCGAACGACGTACACTGACATCACGGCGTTGCCGATGTGCTGTCATTCAAATCACTGAGTTTAGTCCGGTTGAATTGCAGCGGCATCACAGTCTCTCCCTTTCTCTCACCGTCACCATGGCAATCACACACACACACACACACACACACACACACACACACACACACACACACACACACACACACGTGTCCAAACGACGCACACACCGAGACATCCCGGCGTTGCAGATTTGTTTAGTGTCAAATCGCTGAGTTTAGTCCGGCTGAATTCGCAGGTTCCGTTTTCTTTATTGTCAAACACGAAAACAAGGGGGCCGGATTAGTACCCACGCGATACCTATCAAATATCCGCCTTAATTCGCTCACACACACCGGCACACAAAGAAACACGTTCACACGCACCGACATACGCGTGATAGGGTGTCTTGTGAAAACAATGGTCAATGATTTGACAGGTGTAAAGGACGTCGGAACTTTCGGATGCGGTGATAACTACCCGCAGGACTGCAGTGGAGCTTCGGGGGCGATGCGCTAATTGCCCTGTCTTTGTCCGCGGTCACGCGTGTACAGTAGGGGGTGGGCCACACAAAATTAATTCGCTGTCTTGCCAGGACCGTAGCGAGGGGAGATTTGCACCGTTCGCGGAAAGCTTACTACTGGGAATTTTTTTCTCTCGGGAAATCTTTTTCCTGATAGAGAGAGAGAGGCTCGCTGACAGTACCTTGTGCATTCAGCTCTGTGAAAATAGAGCAAGCTTTGCCTCGTAATCTCAACTAGTCCGGCGGGCCAGTGGTAAAACAATTTAACTAGTCCGACGGTATTTTCACTAGTCTGCGGGCTTTCGGACGAGTCTTTTCATAATCCCTGCGAAGACAGAACATTACCATAGATGTCAAACTGAAAACAAAAAGAAAAAAAAAGCGAAACAGTTAGCGGCTGAAAGGAAACCCATGCTTAACAAATGGATCATGACTTAGATCTACAGATCTTAACATCGTCACGTGACCTTAACTCTTAAGAGCCCAAGCCCGACTACCCTTGCCCACTATATGTTAAAAAGAACAAGCCACTGCACACCAGTAGGAGCCACTTCAAGCCACTATTACGCAAGGCGTGGTAGGTCTTTCCCGCTTGACCGTTGCAGATTACATGCTAGTGGCTTGAAGTGGCTCCTAGTGATATGGAGATTTCAACTAAATACGTGCTTTTTGCATGGGCTTTTAAGAGTTAATCGCCACAGGCGTTTTGGTGGACGTCGGTGGTAGGTAGTTCTAATCAGAGCACTTCAGCAGACGTACGTGTTATGTATGTCTCTGGTTTAATGGCACGGGAGGCATTAGCATCTGTCGTGCGTGTCAGATATAATCCCATAGCATGCGTCCACATAGTTTTACTTTGCTGATCATCACTGTTGCTGATTTAGTGCCAGTGTGGGAAGGATGAAGCAGGTTTTATCAGAGGAGACACATGAAGATACTACTGACTTAGGTGTGGCATATGTAGTGTTAGTAAACACGTGCATTTTAGATCGGCAGCTGTGAAGTTTGGCTGGAAAAGTAATGACTGGCTGAGGATGGGAGTGGTACATGTACTATCGTTTGGATGCCAACATTGGAAGGATGCTTTTAAGACTGTTTAGCTGGATGGAGCGGCCCGGGGTGGCCGCAGTCAGATAAAATCTGACTGTCCAGTTTTTATTAGCGTTTTTTTGTGTAGGTGCTTCGTGGTGACTAAGTTTGTGGACTGACATGCAGACTTTTTCAGTTTTTGTTTGTTTTTGTCCTGCACATCCCAAGAACACATGTTCAAGTTGAATCCCACCCCTGATACCGCCAGATCAGAACCAAGACTTGTGACAAAACAGTTAAGATGAGCGGCGCCGGCCATTGCGATACTAATGAAAACAATGCGCGCACTCACGTGTGCTCTTGTAGCTGTTCTGTGTGCTGCCTGCACTAGTTTTGCAATGTGCACGTGCAGCTTACATGTTGGCATCAGGGACGATTCTTGTGCATGTGCCAGTCTGTGTGTGTACCGGCATGCCCGCCATGCAATGATTTGTGTCAAGTTCTTGCACAGCCGGCGTCCAGTCAGTCGCGGCTTCAGTCACGCCGGTTATGGCAGTAGTCAGCATCTCGTCCTCCGGTACCACCCCGCCGTAGCTCAAGTTGAATGTGCAGGACTTGAAGACGTCTGCATTTGGCAAAACTGACGATGATCTGTATTCTGACGATGTTTGTCATCTCATTAGGAACCCCAAATCGTACTACCTTCATAGCAGTCATCACACTCCCATCCTTACCCTCATCATCATGTATAATAAGTATTGCCTCACTGAGCTTCCGAGACTTCTGTGGATTCCACCTATGACCTGGGAGGAACACCACTGGAGCAGGCAAAGAGCTGGGGCAGTAAAAACAAGTACACCATACTACTCCGTCTCCACACAGCCGGTGACTTTCGACCCTTGGGTAGTCAGTGTGACAACATCAGTACATGTCTCCTCAGGACTTAGTACGTCTGTTGGGTGGGGGGAGCCGGGATGGCCGAATGGTAGAGCGTTGGACTTACAATGCTCGGGTTGTGAGTTCGAATCCTGGCAGGAGCCAAATGTTTGTGCTGGCTTTTTCATCGTTGCCCTGTCTTTGATATTACCCGTATGTGGTGGAAAAGGACGTTAAACATCCACCCACCCACCCCTTTTGGGTGGGTTTCTAACAACTGAATCCTCAATCTTCTTCTTTGCGTAAAACTTTCAAGTTTACCGACTGCGGCCGTTTAGTGAGTGACGGGCTAATCATCCCATCTTTGCTGAGCCAGTTTATGTTTTGGAACAGTTTCACTTGTGAGTGCACCTGCGTACGCTCGAAATACTCTATTTTGACGATTACTGATTACAGCTCCTAATGTACACACACAAGTTTGCGGTCGAATATTCAAATTCTACGGCTGCTGGAGCCGCGCTTAGTGTGGTCTCCACGTCTTCGACCGCGCTTCTGTTGGCTCAAAGCCAGCATACAGACGCTGTCACTGACCAGAGAGCGTGTATACATGCTGTCTGCTGTCACTGTCCAGGCGTCTAAATGGTGTGGTGATACTGAGATACCACGAAACTGAACAGCTGAGAACGATCTGTGAGCATAAAAATGGTTGCATTAGCCCCTTTAGGGAAACCAGGTACTGAAACCTGCCGCCGTCAGCTTCTGTTCTGACGAGTTCGGCGACCGCATGGCGGATCGATTCAAAGCAATCGTTTTGATGACTGGTTATTTCCGAGACCAGTCTTTCACTTCCCACGCAAGTCGTCAATCTTCCTATCAAATTTCCAAGCACCGCTATCTGTTTCCACTGTTCTCACCTAGGGCTCCTGTCCCGCGTACAAGAGAACGATTAAACTCGGTCGTTATTTATTGCGTGCTCCAACTTAGAGAAGACATATATTATAGGGCAGTGTCACGTACCCATTCACTGATACCAGAAGTAAGAGTGTGTAAGTGAATTTCATGGGTGTTTGAAACGAAGACTTGTATTGCGACCCCATTTGGTTACTCAAAGTTTTCGTTGCCAGAATGCAACGAACATCATTCTTTGTCATTGTTAATATCAGTCGTGTTTGTTGGTCGTCAGTATAGCCGATAGAAGAGGAACGGTCACTATTTTTCATTGTGCATTTTTCTGCCAGCGTCTGCAGAACGTAATATTGCGAACAGAATCATGAAGACCGGACGGTTTCCAACTCTACACAGAATAGAATCTGTATAATGTGAGGCCGTGCTTCCCCGTCTTTCAGATCACCTTGTGGCGGAACAGGGACGATTAAACTGGAAGGTGAAATGCCTGCTGGTGGTATTGCTTGATCGTTCCTGACTGGCAAAGATTCAATGCAGCACCTTGGCCAGATTGCTGTATTACTTATTTTTTGTGATGCTGGCACAGCCAGCGAAACAAAGACAGCGATTTTTCGGTTGGTTGTAACGCATTTAAGATAGCGTCGGCCACATAGACCGCTCATCCACAGTACAAGGCAGCCAGTAAATGTCACAGTAGGGGTTCTCTTCTTCAAAAGGTTGTGCCGCAAGAACGACAGTTGTAGCCAACAAAGATGGGTGTAGAGGAGGGAGTGCGGATGGAGAGCACACAGATTATGAGTTTTTTCACCGCCGTTTGGGTATTTCATTGCAATCTGAACCAACAAGGCGGTTAACGACTGTTACCGGTCTGTGGAAGCCGATTAAACGGAAGACCACCAGTGTTTGCGACCTGTACAGCCACTGTCAATATTTGCATACCTCGAGACCCTTGAACTTTGCCTCAGGTGAAACTTGGGTATGTTTGTTTTAGGTTCTCTCGCGGATGCAAGGCGTTGAGAGAGAGAGAGAGAGAGAGAGAGAGAGAGAGAGGGGGTGGATGGCCCCGGGTACTGGGAGCGGCTGATCCATCCTAAAGACCCCCCTGTAAAGGTCTCAGTTTCTGAGGAGCTGTCCGTAATTTGTTTTTTCGTCCAAGATCTAAATCAGACATGAACACTGACAGCGAACGCGGGTTTTCTTAAGAACCAGTCGCTCACACCGGTACTGAGGCGACAAGGACTTTGTGCTCAAACTCAGTGATGATCGAGACTTCTGAGGTACATGTATCAGGGATGGTAGTGTGTGTGTGTGTGTGTGTGTGTGTGTGTGTGTGTGTGTGTGTGTGTGTGTGTGTGTGTGTGAAGCCATAATGGGTAGCTGTCGAAGTGACCGGCTGGTCACCCGATGGCCGTTGCGGTCATTCCAGGCCAAGTAACGCGGCAGGGGCCGTATTGCAGAACCAGTTCGGTGGTTGTCTGACCACTAACTGAACAAGCTTGTCTCGGCGGCACCAGGATGGCCGGTCATCCGATTCATTCCACACGGTTGGTATCACTGACCCAACCAGCGTGTGTTGAGGACAAACGTCTTGAACCGCGTTTGTTAATATTGCCACCGCAGGCTGACTCAGCAGACTTGAACATTCTCGCGGCGAAGTCTGCTTCTGACAGGACATTTGAATAACGAGTTCTGACTGAGGTACCTCACCTGAAGAATGATGACAAAAGGCCACGAAATGTAAAATAAACTTGCCGCACCGGTACACGATATAATAATTATGCCGAGTCTCACTTCACCCAGAAAATTCAGTGAGCTTAGGCTGCCCAGTGCAAGTAGGTGGAGGTCGGATGAATTCCTTCAGTTGAGAGGCGGTGCTCACAACTCCAACTAGTCACCCGGCCCTGCCGTGGAGCTAGGAGCGTATAAATGTGCATCTGACACCGAGATGGAATAGTTGTAAACTGATATGTCTGGAATAACACTTTTTCACAGACATCAAAGCATTTATTGTCTACGCCGTGTCTGGGAAACCCAAATACCTTTAACTGATTTGTACAACGCGGAAACTGCTCCTCTGTTTTCCATGGTTGGGTGAGAGTTATCTGTCTGCGACAACTAGAGAAAATCGGCCTAAAGCAACAAACACTCGACAGTGACACACCCATCTTGAAAACGCTGAGCTGTTGAGGGTTTTCTTTGCTGCACCCCTATGACTCTCCTTTTTCGGAATCAGCCCTAGCTGACTCGGCAGGGGTGTTCACAGGATCACATGGCTAAAGTCTGGGTCTGTTCCATAACAGAGTGTTGTTTGGCGCAAATTTGCTGTTCTTGAACTTTTGGAATAGTATTCAAATTTCAGCGACATGCGTTTAGTTTGAAATTACCATGCACTGAAGTGTTGTAAAATGTCCGGCGTATCCAGCCCTTGAGTTCTGTGGTCAGCATTAAAAGTAGATACTTTTCACGGACGGGTGCTTCGTTCTAGACTGATATATATCATAATGCATCCTTCTGTTTCAGTTGTCAGGTCATGGTGAAACTTTAACGGTAATACACTGCGAATCGTTGCTTGAGAGTTTTGGCTCACTTTTAAAACAAAGCAGTATACACGATAACTTGATCCTGCGTCGTCTGTCTGTGTGTTTGTATCAGTGCCCGTACTGATCGTGTGAATCTGTGTTCGTTGCCCGTTATTCATTGGTTCACCGGCTGTAGATTGTAACTGACATCACTCTTGTCTGTTCCTGTACTGTTCTTGCAAAGGGAAAGCTGTTACACTCGACGGTATGCGTCAGAAGCTGCAGGGCTCAGTGTTGTAACATAGTGACCCACTGGTTTGTTGTGACTCTCCCTTCCATAAACACGAGATCGGGCCTCCTTTACTGTGGCACCAAGCGGAGAAAGGTCAGAGGTTAAACCCGTCTAAATTCCACCGGCCTTCAGTCCAGTACATGCGAGACCAGCTTCCCCCTTCCGCAGCAGACACGCCGCGCACCTGACATTTACCGCTGCCTCACCTGAAGTTTACCTGAGCCAGGTACCAGACAGTGCTTTTTGAGGGGGGAGGGGAGGTTGGTGGGGAGGGAGAGGGGGAGGTTGGGGAGCCTAGGTGTCGAAGCTATCTCTTCTGCAAAACTGGGCTCATAAAGCATCTGCAATCACAGGGCGGATTGGGAAGGGTGTGTTTGTAGCTGAGCTGACCTGGGGTATTTCACGAAGTGGGTCAGTGATACCATTGAAATTCTTCCATGCTGGCCGTAGCTGATGAGGATCAAAGACGAACCACAGACGTTTATGCTCAGTAAATTAGAGTTGGCAAGTTGCCGCGATGTTTTGTGACTGCCAGTGGTGGGGAGTGATGGCTGAAACAGTATCACAGACTCGCGTTGCGAGAGAGGGAGGACTGACTAAGCTGTAGGTATCTGGCACCTCGCACAGAGTCGTAATTTGCTGACTGTGTATATCGCCTGAGTCCTGAGATTAGTCGCTACTCGTGGGGACTTTAACCAGGAGCCTCAGGTGCCAGGAAAGGTTTTGGCAACCCGTGGTTTCCTCTTCCTGCTTGCACGCTTCACTGGCAGCCAGGGCGATCTTTTCACGCTTTCCTACAGGAATCCGGATTGGGACGGCTCCACTGGTCTTTACTGAGTCTGTAGATAACAATTATTAGTCCGGCCTTTTTCTCTCCAACCTCTCTCCCCCTCCGTCCCTTTATTATATTCCTAGTGCATTGAATCAGTGCCCCCCCCCCCCCCAATTCTGACGTGCCATAACTTTCCCCGGCGCCTTTGTTTTGTATTCTTCAGTCTTCTGTCGCATCTGAAAAAAAAAAAGAGTTTATTATTGGAGTTTGTATGCATTCAGTTCCCATCTACTACTAGTATTGAGTAGATGGTGGTTGTGGTGGTGGAGGTTATTTGTGTGTGTGTGTGTGTGTGTGTGTGTGTGTGTGTGTGTGTGTGTGTGTGTGTGTGTGTGTGTGACGGTGTGTGTGTGTGTGTGTGTGTGTGTGTGTGTGTGTGACGGTGTGTGTGTGTGTGTGTGTGTGTGTGTGTGTGTGTGTGTGACGGTGTGTGTGTGTGTGTGTGTGTGTGTGTGTGTGTGTGTGTGTGTGTGTGTGTGTGTGTGTGTGTGCGCGCGTGACGGTGTGTGTGTGTGTGTGTGTGTGCCCACGTGTGTGACGGGGTGTGTGTGTGTGTGTGTGTGTGTGTGTGTGTGTGTGTGTGTGTGTGTGTGTGTGTGCGCGCGTGACGGTGTGTGTGTGTGTGGGGGGGGGTACAGTACTTTGCATAATTATATATAGTCACATAGTGTGTGTCAGTAGGGGGGTGGGGTGGAGGGTGGGGGATGAAGATACATAAATGTGCAATAGATAATCATTAAGTTGTCACTGACGTACTCGAACACTGACGTACTTTCATCAGTCCAACCAAAAGACTCGCAGTTTTCTGCTTATGGGGCAGATTATTTCGTGCTGAGCTGGATCAGAGGCGTTGACATCACGGATTTGAGCCGGGGAGAGGTGGGGCAAGATTCTTCGTCTTGACGAAGCCACTTACACTGTTATGTACGAATCGTGCTTCTTTCCTCCTTGCTACGGAGAAATGCGCGCGTCAGTTTTTGCTCCGTGCCACGTCAGTAGAAATTGCTACGTTGTGCTGCAGCCCAACTGTGGAAGGCGGATGATAAAACTGTACACTTGTTTTCGGCCATGCTCACTTTCATATCCCTCTAACAAAGTTCATTGACAGTACAGATCTCCACGCATACACAAAGTGCCCTTGTAAGTTACACCGGCACCGACTCGAGTGTATTCGTACTACTACTTGGGGGGAGGCCGGGTAGCGGGGGCCGCTTTGTGTTTGCCATTGAGTGAAACAGACATTTACTAATCAGGTGGACAGTTGAAAAGACAGGAAGTCCATTTTGCGCTGCTCAGTGAAAGCAAAATTATTGCTTGGTCCCGTTCATCTTTGGTGGGTTCAAGTTCTGAAACTCAAAGTACAAGTACTGTACATGTTTTAATTAAATACCGAGGCAATTCTGGTTGAGAGGGAAAGCAATTTTTCTGTCAACCTTTGCTCTCAGTGTGACTTTTCAATCTGTTGTCGAGTTGAAGGCCACATGGGTTAAAGTGTCATTTGCCGAAAATGTATACGTAGTTTATGCCCGGTCGTAGCGAGTAAAATGAAAGACTGTCTACCCAGTCTGTTCACTCAGAGACGCAGACAGTCGCCAGTCCAGTCAGTTCAGTTTTACTCTCTTTTTACTTCAGAACTTGAAATGACTGCAAATAGTGTATTGCCCGTACAGGTGACTGAAGGAAAATCGATTTGAAATTACGATATGCACTGATTCAGTGTCGATGTCAAACACCAATACAAGATTTCAAAACTCTTTGTCAGGGACGAAAGAGCCTACCGGCGGAGCCATTTTCATTTGGCCAAGAGTACGAAAGAGGCGCGAGTCACATGATAGTTCACGTGGCCATCAACATTCAGACAGCGTTATTTTCACCGGAGATAGCTTGTCACTCAAAGTTAAATACGAGACCATTTGAACATTGTTTGCTTTCCTTTTATCATGGGCGAAATCTCTCGTGATCATGCGCGTGTCCTCTTTCTTCGTGTATCCTGTTGAAGGGACACGGTAAGGTCTCCTTGCCCCAAGGGACAGGGTGTGGCTCTCAGTGTCAGATTGATCGTTTCGATTATAACCTCTGACACTCGCGTTGTGAAGTGCCCCATGTCACTCATATTACCGCCAAGGCCAAGTATGCATTAATCTACGTTTAAATTTGCAGACTGTCACTGTACATTGATGGATAGGCCGCGTAAAATTGCACGATGTGTATGTGTGAGAGCTGACTGTAACATCGAAAGAAATTGTCTTTTGTACCCATTTTCTCAACTGATACGTTTCACTTCACTCAGTTCTTGACGAATTGCTGAAGACAGTCGTCCAGATCTGAAGTCTGGTTGGACAGTGTTGGCTGTTAAATGTTTGTGTCAACTCAGGCTGTACGAAGAAATGGTAAGCGCTGGGTCCATACAGATCATGTGATGGTGCCACTCGCTGCCTCTGAGTACAGACATACGATCACAGACACCGACACCACAGTTTTTATAACCTGTGTGTGAACAGTTAGGCCGGTTAGGGCAAATCAGCGTGCTGCTTATAACTGGCGAATTATTTTGACCTGTAATCATCGCGGTTGCTTGCCAGTGCGGTTTCGTGAATCGTGAAATTACTGAGTCATCCATGCACCACGCTCTTGATATTATTTCTAGCCTTCACATAAAGGGCGGGACAATTTTCTCTGTGTCGGTAATCGTTCAGAGGATAGGGGGGGGGGGGGGGTGCCTGTCACTTCTGCCGGTCGCTATCGGGAACGGGGACTAGTAGTCATCACAAACTAACACTATTACGGTGTCAAATTTTCCGAGTCCTTGGTCAAGACAGCGGCTTCATTGTCGCTATCAATTCGCATGTCAAAGATGCGAGATAGGTCTTGCCTATCATTATGCCTACCACTGACAGACTCACAACATCCTTGTCTTCAGACAGTGACAGAAGAAGTAACCAGAGCCGTTTTACCCGCATTTTTCTTCAATAGATTTGCCTGTTGTCGGAGCATATTTTCAGGCATCTAATTTACTGACTGATATCACTGAGCCCAACGGTTATTTGCAGGGCTTGTGGTAGATATTTTTTCTGAGGGTCAGCATGACTTCCAGCAGAAAAATCTGAGGGTCAGCCTACTCTAACAGACATAAACGCCGTATATTTCAGAGTGTCTGTGGCGACTGCTCTGACGATCGATCGCCGAAGATTGAAACTGAAACTGTGAAAGCTGTGCATCATGCTATCAAATTTGATTATCACGCGACGCACTCTTGCTCCAAAATTTTAAAATCTGTGCGTCAGTAAAACCTCCAGTGATTTTTTTTCTGCGTCATTTCGTGATTTCTGTGCGTCAATACGCACAGTTTGTGCGTTAACACAAGCCCTGATTTGCGATATAGATATTGCGATATAATAAAGTGACATGCATCCAGTCCTGCTTCCTTTTCTCGCCACGACCATGGCTCGCCCACAAGGTCCAGTTCAATGAAGAGCCTTGGGATCATGTTTAGGAAAGAAATTCTTTCAATAACTATAGGATGATTTTCCAGAAGATACAGCCCCTTCTCTTATCGGGGTCCCCTATAGTTCAATCGCTGTCTGAATCCTTGATGCTCAGTGTTAGTGGTGTCGCCGTTAGGGATTCACGGTTACGATAGAATGGAAAGTGGCAAAAATATGTGTTCAGGCCGAGCTTGGAATAGCTTGATGGCGTAATCGATATTCATGAAACACTGATACATGTATACATGTACGAAAAACTGACTTCAAGGCCGGCAAACCCGGCCGTAGCCCAATAAGTCTCCCCTGCCTACACACACACACAGTGCGTCCACTATCTTCCGCGTGTGTGTGTCCAGCTGTCCATCATGGCCCTGACTCACCAGTGTCGGTGTACATGCACATTAAGATAGCGATCGGATTGGTATGCATGGGCTTGATGTGTATTAAAACTGTTGATAAGGAAGGCGGAGCCGTTTAGGTGAATTCTGCTGACGTAGCTGTTGATTGTGGTCGTCTTTCCGTTTCGAAGACATTTTACCTGATACATATGAATGCAATAGACGTTTTAAAAGGCGTAAATCAGATAATGACGGAAATGTGCCTAAATTCATATCTTCTCTGCAATGGATCAGATGAACTTCACTTTCATTGATTCTTTCACTCATTGGTAGCTTTCATTCATTCATTTATTTAGCTCTTTGGTTGTTTGCTTCCTTAGTTGGTTAGTCACTTAGTTATTGCTAATTCATATGCGTGCTGATGAACGGAACGGGTCGGCCTGCAGAGTGTATGATGACGTCGCAGACTCAGTCTGACAGTCATGCACTAATGAGCTGTCAGTGGTGGCTCGTTTAAGCAACAGTTCTGATTGGCTTTATTTTATTTTCACGAAATTCTGCAAAATCGTCGGTATAAACTTGATTTCATCTGAACCGACCTATTGGCGAGGGATTTCAGGCGGCAGTAGCGGTTTAGTTTCCTGCGACCTCCGCCGCCAGCTCTCGTTTGGCGTATTCAGTGTGAAGGACGATATGACAGGTTATGAGGTCGCCCGTCACACAAGATGACCAGATTGACATCTGCTGTGATATACGCGTGTAAAATATTTTCCGTGAACCTGTCCTCCCCGAGTACAGATTGATTCTCTGGTTTCCTATGCCCGGGCCCCGAAGGCACGAAAAAACTCGGTGGAATAGAGAGTTTTCAGTAGTCGGGAGTTAATACAGGCCCACTGTCCGACAGCGTGTGTTTTGCACAACAGTTGCGCTTCTGACAGTCTGCCTGTATGCGCGAAATAGTTAGTGGAGCTCTAATTGCTACACATTGCCGTTTCCTGGCCGTGCAGACACAGTAAACTCCAACGGCTGAAGCTATCCTCGTTAGTCGTGTGGCAGACGCGGTGCGTTTTGGCGTGTGTCTGCTCAGTGTCAGCCCGTGTGGTGCTGTAACCAAAGCTTTGCTGTAACTGAGCCAGTGTCTATTCGGTACGATGCTAGACACCATTGAAACAGCTTGACCGATTTCTGAGCCTACAACTACAAGTAGAAATGTCGGACGATGGGGCTTAAAAGTTAAAACGCTATTGACGCGTCTGCAGATAATCAAGACACTACTTCAAGTTTGTCCCTTGACAACGCGTCATTGATCTAATAGTAGGATGCATGTTTTTGTTTGCATATCAAAGTTATATCAGTAGGAAAAGAAAGAACTGAACTTTCCTATGGTTTAAATAACATTTCTGTGTTACAAAAACTGCATTTTCTGGATTTTGTTTTTTTCAAAATGCCACCCCCCAAAAAAAAAACCAAAAAAAAACAAACAACAACAACAACAACCCCAAACAAAACAACAGCGACAACAACAACAACATCAAAAACACACCCAAACAAAAACGTAGGTCACAGGCAGTGCGTCTTGAAAGAGTTAACAATATGCATACATAGCGGATCAGTTTATGGCGGATCAGGTGGTTGGGAAATTGATCCCGGGTCGTACCGGACTGTTGTCTCGACAGTGCTGCAAGGTGTTGCTTTTAACGGGTCGCGTTTGGTTGTTGCGGTCACGCAGGGATTCGAAAGAAATCAATAGTCGTTTGTCTCGGTCACGGCACACATGGCCACGGCTTGCGTTGTGAATATTATTGCTGTCGAAACCAGGTGGTATTGGGGTATCCACCTGCGGGTTTGGTAGAGAATGTGGAAAAGGAGTGGGTTTAGACTCACAGCGTTGATCAGCTTAGGACTAAGTCGGAGAATGGGTGACTGTTTAGATTCACTGCCGTGTTCGCAATAAACGACCGTTTATTTGTGGTGGTGTTTTTGTAATAATGCTGGGGAATCTTCGCAGTGAGAGTGATGGGTTCCTGATAGCCACGGTTCAGGCACACATTTCAAATTAGTGATCCGTTCAGTGGATCGCGTTCGAAATGTTCCGGTCGGAATTAATCGCTACTGCAAACAGATTCACCACAGAGGTGGAGACTGAATGGTCATGGTATGTGTACCTCAAGTCAGCCCCATTCCGGGGTAGAAATAACACTCAAATCTTCATCCTCATCAGAGAGACTCGGAGGGACAGAAGTGCTTCACGTTGAAGGGGTATAAGGCGGATATGTGTCAGACAGGGTTAAGGTGTCAAGAAATGGATATCGGATACACTTCGTTTTGTCGCTCCCTGTTGATTGCGATCTTTATACGTCGTGTGTAAAGGTGTGAGTCACCGGCTTCGTTATTTATCGCTGTGTCAGTTGAAACGGTTCTCATGAAACGGTTTTCGAAAACCGAAAGTGCACTGGCTCGCACTGTCAGTTTCGGCTAACACCTCTTACTGAAAAGCCACGAGCCGTAAGAAAACAGTTTTTTTTTATATCTTGACTTGAAACTGCCATTTCTGGAGTGCTTAAATCACCCCCCCCCCCCCACACACACACACCAGATCTGTTGTTGTTGTCGCCTGTTTGTTGTTCTGTGTAATGGTGTCACAACTTGACTGTGTGTACAACATTGTTCATTAGTCCACCTTCGACAGTAAGTCCAACGTCCTTTGTATTTGAGACTGAAGCACTTTTTGCCATTTGAAGGTAAAAGTGTACCCTGAAACTAGTGTGCCTTTGTATTTGAGACTGAAGCACTTTTTGCCATTTGAAGGTAAAAGTGTACCCTGAAACTAGTGTGCTGGTACGATATGGAGCGCAGGTTCGACAGAAACACATTACCCCACAAGACCGGCAGGTTGCAGGGAAAGTGGGATGCAGTGTACGAGAGGGGCCGTGGATGGGGTGGAGAGACACTGACTCAGGGCCGCATACCGCATAAGCGGATGAACGGGTGTATTATCAGTTGCGTGGGTGAAAAAATTCGCTTCTGTTATCGCACAGACAGTGTATACCCAAAGCACAGAGCTGCATTGGAACATGAGTATTTCCGGAGGTCACACTTCTCTCTCTCCCTCTGTGTGTGTGTGTGTGTGTGTGTGTGTGTGTGTGTGTGTGTGTGTGTGTGTGTCTGTCTCTCTCTCTCTCTCTCCCCCTCTCTCTCTCTCTGTGCTGTGTGTGAAAAATCGGTTCATTTGTAATTCAAAGTACGCAGGGAAGCAAACTCCATGAATACACTAGGTCCATTGACGTATTCCTTCGCGCTGAACATGATGTTGTCGCGGTAACCTCTGAACACCTGCCACGACAGACGTAACTTCACTTCAATTTATAGTTTGGTTGGCCAACGGTTTTGTTGTTCACTGAAGATGTTGTTTGTTTTGGTTGTGATGTTAAAAAGTAGAAGGAAAGTGCAGCCCTTATGCTGATCAGTGTTGATAAAATCTGACAAATCTTAAAACCACATGAGACAACTTACTTTTTTCCAGCTTTTTTTTATGAAGCAATGCATTGCGAATTTCAAGAATTTGGATTGAGGGAGAGGCAGGGACTGGGACAGTAGTGATGCATGTTGACCCCAAGTTAAATGGCTCATTGGTTCAGTATCTCCCCCATGTTGACGCAAGAAGGAGACAAACAACCGGTGAAGCGTCGCCGTAGACTTGCGAACTGTGACCCGCCTCCGAAATAGCCTCACGTCCTAGTTTACCTTTTATGTGTAAATACTGGTTGTGCGGCCGCGGAATGCGAGGCGGCGAGCTGACGCTGCCCCAGTCTCGTACAGCAAAGCCTTTTATGGAGATTTGTAGTACACGGGACACACACGCCGCTTATGTCGCAGCAGCTAGACCAGGTTCAACAGCAACTGCGATCGTCAGTCTCGGTGTCGCTTTTCCTCACCACCCATCGACTTGCGCCGCGCTCGGCTGGTTCAGATGAAAGGGACCGGAAAGGTGTGAATGGGGAGCAGACCTGAGCGTGCGTAAAGCAGTTTCAGGTGGCAGTGTTTTCCATGTCGACTCAGTAGCAAAGAAAGGATTGCTGTCGCCATACTCCGACCGGCGGACATAAATACCTGAGGGGGGGCGGGGGGGGGGGTTAATGCAGCTTGCACACTTTCATGCCTTAGGAAGTAAATGACCGATTATGGACCGATTATGGAAGTCTGAAACTGTATTCAGTAACGACCCATTCCTGGCAAGAAATGCTGTTGCTTTACACGCAGAGAGCTCAGTGCTGTTATTGAAAACGTGACTGCCTGGAATCAAGAAGTTAAGATCATCCTTGCCCTAATTTCGGCCTGCATGCAGTGATTGATTGTATCAGAATAATTAGACAGCATAAATTACTGCTACAGGAAAAATACTTGTCATACACGACTTAAAGTCGTTTTCAAAGTGGTGAACACCTTTTGCCTTGTCAGCATAATAATTTATCACGTTCAAACAGGACAGGGGACGGTTTAATCTCAGTTGCCCGTCTTGAATAGCATAGTGGTGTTCAGTTTGTATTGCACGGATTCTCAGCATGCCCGGTGTGAAGAAAAGTGTATCATCATTCGAGCGTTAAAAAAAAAAAAAATTGTTTGCCTGCGTTTTTGAATAGTTCTAAAGTTTAGTTCCCCACAACGTAAAATGTCCTGGGCCTGTTTCTTATATTGGTCAGCCACACAGTGCAGGGATCATGGTTGCAGACTTTCATTAGTTATCAGGCCTTGCCGGGCGGCTGGAGAAAGAAATTGTAGGGAAGCGGGGGGGGGGGGGGGGGGGGGGGGGGGTTGGGGGGGGGGGGGGGAAGGGTCTCCAGTCCGCGGAAACAGAACTCGGTATCAGGCAGCAGGAAAACATCTGACCGAATCTGATTTACAAAGCACAGTGCACACAGTATGCTCGCCGAAGGTGCTTATTCCGAAGGCATGGTATTTGGCAGGTGGGTTTGGTTCTCATTCAGGTAAAGCTCCCGGTACGCCAGCAGCGTCTCTGCACATAATTATTGCAGACAATACGCGTTTGTTGCACTGATTATGGTCGTTACGTGTATATTCTCAGTGCCGGCGTGACGGCACTGACCGGGCTATTTCAGTTTCGGCCGATCAGTGAAAACATCAGCTTCACTTTTTTTTGGGATATGGGGTAAAGGGTTGAGGGGGTGGGGGTGGGGGTGTTGACGCCGTCTTACGGGATGCTTGCTGCATTCCTCATTCAGTGATATTTCCGAACCTTCTTTTTTTCCGGGCCATAATATTAATTATTAACATACGCTCTCAAACACACTTCCCGTTCAAGTTGTCACAGTAGTTGTTGTTTTAAATAAATCTGTCGCCGCGTTTTCGTTTTTATATTTTTTTTAGCCGCCGTCAGTTTTGCAATGCCGGCACACAGAAACATACGGCTGTTGAGATCAAAATACACACGCTGTTTGTCCCTCATTGCCTGTCGTCACTGATTTTCAGTACAACTGGCCTAATCCATCCGTTTCCTCCTTACCCCATCGGCCACCTCAAGTTGATTGTGTAGATAGGTTTATGTGTTCTTCACTTAGAGATAAACGAATGACACCTGATCGCAGACTTTTGAGTTGTTGTTATGCTAAAGAAGGCAGCGCACCTGCCAGATTAGGCGCAGGTGTCTAGGAAAGTGTAACTCTGCAGAGAGCAGTTTATTAGATTGCTCCCCCTTGATGGGCGCGAATATTTCTCTTTTGGCAGACGATCATGATTGAAGCCTGGGGATGTTTATAATTTTACTGTGATGTCTGCATAGGCGGGACTGAGGTGCCTTATTACGTTGGCAGGCTGTCATATATTCATTTTCTTTGTTCATTTAATTCCTTGATTATTCCATTTTTTTCACAGTCAGTCAGGTTTAGGACAGAAATTTTCAGTGTTGACATATATCCGACTTTAATCAGTTTAACAAACTTGAAACACGTTTTTCTTCAATGCAGTTAGACTCTTTTTCACTGCTATCAGTAGTACTGATCGATTTTGTTATCATTTGTGTCTACAGACAGTACAGACATCGTCGACAAAAAGCTGAAGCTGATTCTGGGTCTGATATGGACGCTTATTCTCCACTACTCCATCTCCATGCCCATGTGGGAGGGAGAGGAACCGACTCCCTCGGAAGGCGGTCCCACCCCCAAGCAGCGTCTGCTCAACTGGATCCAGAGCAAGGTACCGGATCTTCCCATCAAAAACTTCACCACCGACTGGAACGATGGCCGCGCCATTGGTGCCTTGGTTGATGCCTGCGGCCCAGGTGAGTAGATTCAGAGCAGGAAGAAAGTAAATGTGCAGCTCTTTTTAAAATTTTAACAAGTGAAGACATGTATTGAGTGCAGTAATGTTTGTACTACAATTTTGTAGAACTGTTTTAGATTTTGTGTGGAAGAAACATAGACATGCATTGTTTATTGAAACAGTCGTGATGTAAATTTGTGTATCAGTAAATTGTCAGATTTTGAAACCACAGATGAAGATTTTGTACCTGTCTTGAAATGTCAGATATGTAGTCCAGTAAAAAGACATTAGTAGGCTGAACATGTGTACATTTTTGTTTTGATCGCAGGCATTATGAAGCATTGATTGTTTAGTTCAAATAACAAAAATGTGAACCCTAGATGTTCAGTGATTTCATGACGGTGTAACCGTGTTTGTGTGTTCCAGGTCTGTGCCCTGACTGGGAGGACTGGGACCCTAAGAAGGCCAAGAACAATGCCAAGGAGGCCATGGATGCTGCTGAGAAGTGGTTGGATGTTCCCCAGGTATGTTATTTGCCACCTCTACCAGTCTTGAACCTTGTAGATTGGTAGTTCTTTGGACAGTTTCTGAGGGGTGAAATGGTACTGAATGTATGTGTGTGTAGTACTAATATATATAGTACTAAATAGTGTGTGTGATCCTATTAAGGCTTTGAAAACATTAGCTTGTAGTGATGGCAGTTGGGTATGATGGAAAATATAGATGTGAAATTGAAGTGAACAAGGCTTAAAATCTTCCATCTTTTGGTGGATTTCCACCTGTAGGTAAAATTTTCCTCACCTAAAAGAGTGTTTCCTCTGCTGAAGCACTTAAACACATGCCAAAACACACCAAATTACACAGATTTTAGTCTGAACTCCAAACAATTTTGTCCCCAAAAAGTGTTTCCTTCTCTGAAACACTTATAATCTTGCCAAAATGCACCAGGCAGCACAGATTTAAGTCTAATTTAAAAAAAAATTCCAGGGCATGGAGCATGCCCCCAGACATCCCTCGCTTAACGTGTCTGTCTTACAGACGCACGCTCGTTGCTTTGCCACTTCGTCACACACGCTTTTCCTCCTTTTGGATCTTAATTCCTAAATACATTACTGACTGCAGGATTTCCACGTCGGGCTAAGGCTGGATTCCAGCTTTCAGTCTCTGTTTTATGTCACATGGCGTTCATATGCAGACGCACGCTCGTTGCTTTGCCACTTCGTCACACACGCTTTTCCTCCTTTTGGATCGTGGGGTCTAGTGGTGCGGTCGGTGGTCTAGTAGTTAAGAGACTTGTCACCAATGCAAGAGGTCAGGGGTTCGAGTCCCACATGGGGCAAAGAATATTTCCTTCTCATATATGGCACCGTTCATTTGGGCCGATCGTCGGGGGTTCTCTCCGGGTACTCCGGCTTCCTCCCCCTCTGCTTTGAAAATGTTTAGCCCACAAAAATTAAAAAATAAATGCAATTCTAAATTCCGAAATTTAAATAGCTGAGCTGGCCCTTCGCACCATGTGATTGTAATGTGTATATATGTCCAGTGTGTGAGAGAATGCGTGATTCATGTGAGTGTGCGTGTTGGGTTCAGTTCGCGACGCTTTGAGCCCATTCATGAAATTGGGTAAAGCGCCTATACAATACTCATTATTATTATTATTCCTAAATACATTACTGACTGCAGGATTTCCATGTTGGGCTAAGGCTGGATTCCAGCTTTCCTGTTTTTGTTTTATGTCACGCGGCGTTCATATATATATATAATTATATGTTTGTAACCATTGCATTATGGGCTGATGCCTGAAGAGCATTAAATGTCTGAGTCTGAGTGAGTCTTTTGGATCATAGATCATTTTAAGCCCTTAGTAAAAGCAGGAGTGTTTGAATGGTGAAATTTTGCCTCCACTTTCTCTCCAGTAAAGAAACCTGTTCCACTTCCAAGTAATGGTTTGTTTGGTGCAGTGTGATTACCTTATCGGTCGAATGATTACCTGGTGCTATCAGCTCTTCCATTTGCTGAACTTTCTTGGCGCAGTGTGCTGTTCGCATCACACTGGGATCATTTTTGTTGGCAATATGTGCTGATGGCAAAGATGGCATCTGATCGTCTGATAGCACCTGCCTAGTGCCTCCCCCTGCAGTCTTTTCTGTAATTTGAGTTCTAAACACAAGTGTTTAGTTTCTTTCTCTGTGTGTGTGTGTGTGTGTGAGTGTCTGTGTGTGTGTGTGTCTGTGTGTGTGTTAAGGAGGAGCATCACTCACTCTTAGCTGTGGCAATATTTTATTTCAAAGTTACAAACAGAGGATAGGATGCCAGGAAGCTAGCTTTTCTTTGTGGTTCCATACTGAGAGTACATTGCACCAGTATGTCTGTGTATGTGCATGAAATTTACAAGGTAGTCGTCACCAGGTGTATTCAGAAGATCTCAGAACAGTTCTTCCCTTCACAGATTCTGTGATTGATGAGTTCAAAACAACATGCTTACACGCAGAAGTTTAGTCTGCCCAGCACACCAGAAAATATGGTTGTGTTAATCTGTGAAGAATCCAGCCCCTACCTACCCTCACCTGCTGTTCATGCTTCTTTCTGTTTGGATCTTTTTACCTGGTCTCCAGGGCTGTTCCTGGGAGTGCTTCTGGCATCTGTTTTTGCAGTCTTGTCTTTCTCTTTTGGCAGTCGGTGGCAGCCATGTAATGTGTACACTTCTGACAGATCCTCCAGCAAGATTTGTGTGCCTATCTTTGGCCCTCGGGAGTTGTCGGATGAGCCATTTGTTCCCACTGAACAGCTAGCTGTTTTGCCACGCTGCAGGGGAACCTCAGCATAACGCATCCTGGCACATGATACAGATTTGTGTTTGTTTTGCTGACCTTGCAGAGTTTCTGCATTGAGGCTACTGCATGCTGGAATTTGTTTCTCCTATGGATATATACCAGGTGACATGATACTATAGGAGATTCCCGCTATAGTATCATGTCATCTGGTAAGTACCAAGGAGAAACTGAAAGACATTTTACTGTAAAAATAAATTTTGACACAAGGCAGCCCCATTTTAGCACATTTCCTTACAGCATAGATTGAGTCTCAGTGGGGAGGGGAGGGGAGGCTCTCATCTCTGTGAATTCCTCAGAACTCAGTATATGTTATGTTAATTACAAGAAACTTGATGTCAGAGCATTCTAGCTGTAGTATTGCATAAATATTCAGTCCTTGTAAACGTCACCAAAAAAGTTGACGTTTCTTCTCTTGTTGATCATTACTACTGGCTATAGGAATCACTCATTGATCCATTTACAATGTTTTTGGAAAGGCGTTGAAATTATGTAGTACATACATCATTACATATATGAATGAATCTTGCGGTATGTATGAATGATTCAGCTGTCTAATAATTTAACTCTGTTCCCTGTGTTCCAGCTCATCAAGCCCGATGAGATGACCAACCCCAAGGTCGACGACCTGTCCATGATGACCTACCTGTCTCAGTTCCCCAACGCCAAACTCAAACCCGGTGCCCCACTCCGTCCTCGTGTCAACCCCGCCCGTGTTCGTGCCTACGGACCCGGTCTGGAGCCCAAGGGCAACCAAGTGGGCGCTCCTGCTCGCTTCACCGTGGAAACGTTCTCCGCTGGCAAGGGCTCTTTGGAGATCACCGTCCTCAACCCCAAGGGTGCAAAAGAACCTGTGAGTTAACAGGGGAACTGCTTTACACAGAGGTTGATAACTACAGAATTGTAAATCAGGTTTATACAGGTCATCATCATGAAGGGCTTTGAATCCAGAATCGAGGACCAGCAATTTCGTTTTGGAACTATTGTAACATTTTCACTAGAACACGTATAACAAAGATGTATTTTGTGTGGTCCGTGTCATGAGCTTCAACTGCTGTAACATTAAAAAGGTCTGGTATGTGTGCTGGGTACATGATCTTTTCTCCTTTTGTCTCCTTCCTTTTCACATGGATGACATTTACTAGCAGATTTTAACAGACATGTTTTTTTTTTTAAGCAGAAGAAAAGAGATCGTTTAGAAGGTTCAGGCTTAAGGTGAAAACCGTATGTCAAAGAAGACTGAAAAAGTAATTTTTATGCTTTGCAGTGTGAGGTGGTCTTCAACAATGATCGCAACATGACCTATTCCTGTGTCTACGTGCCCAGCATGGAGGGAGAATACAGGGTGAGTGGGTGACATTTTTACTGCATGGTCAGCTTGGATGCAGCAGATGACTCACCGGTCCTGCTTTGTAGCAGATGAGTGGGTCTGTCTTGACTAATCCTCTTCAACGCACCATGTCAAGTTTATTTGACTTCTTATAAACGCCCACCTCCTTTTGCGTTCGCCTGAACTGTTTTGATTAATTAATTGTGGCAACTTATTCTGTATTATTTGAGTGGGGTTAATATACTTTTTAAACTCGGAAATGAATGGGCTAGTCTTTGGAATGCTTAAATTTGGTGAACTTGAAATTAGATGTTGTTGATGTACAACAATGTTTGGGGGGACCCTATAGTGGTAGGCAAGAATGACTTGGTGCATTTGCATGCTGACTTACGCGCTGAAGAGTTCAGAAGAGCTGGAAACTGCAGAATGTAGCAGGAGGTGAAGTGGAGAGTTGTAGGGAGGAAGACACAAAGGTTCCTTGTAACATAAGTACAATGAGTGCAAGAAGAATATATCCTTTTTAAGGACAATAAACATGTATTGTATTGTAATTTGTATTCACAACTTCTGGTGTGTCTGCCTTAATCCCTGCTGCTGTAAGTGTTTTGAGCTTCCGGTGAATGCATAAATGGCAGCAGTGTAAATCTTGTGTTTGTTCTTCGACTACTTCGAGCCGGTATAGACAATCCAGTCAACAGGCGGCGAAAACTTGTCATGTGCTGCAGCATAGACACAAAACGTGTAAATGTGTACAATGTGTAGATGTATACGTATCCATCATATTCATTGTGGCTTATCACAGGCCAGAAACTAAAACGTCCTGATTTATATCTGTAGGTGATCATCAAGTTCGCCATGAAGGAGATCCCCAAGAGTCCCTTCAAGATCACTGTGGAAGGAGCTGCCGGTGATGCCACCAAGTGCTCTGCCAAGGGGCCTGGCATTGAAAAGACTGGCGTCGTGGCTACCAAGAAAACTTGGTTTGAGGTGTACACCAAAGGTTGGTTTGATTCCAGATAGTTGTTGAATGGCTGTTAAGTAGTTTTTGTAGGATGATCAGAAAAGCACATTCATTAATTGATCGTTGGTAGGTCACAGGCCTGGGTTGACAGAGACTATGTTGTGCTTGAAGTTTGGTAGGACTGCTCAGTGTGTGTAGATTCACGTGCAGTGAATTAGTGATAGCTTGTGAGCATGGTGGATAAACTTAAAAGACAAATCCAAACCTTGAGAATGTAATATTTCATATTTTTTTCCCCCTTGAAAAAGACAAACCTTTCTCAGTTCATGATACAGTATGAATGGGTGGTCTTGTCTTCTGAGAATTGGCAAGGCAATTGAATTCTGATGTCCCTTGGAGTCTCGTTCATTCACTTGTTCAGAATCACTACAGTGTGCTAACCTGCTACACTGTTGTCACTGAAACAGGTGCAGGCAATGGCAATGTGGATGTGGTTATCCTCGACTCTCACGGCCGCAAGGACACAGTCCGTCCCAGCATTCAGCCAGTTGTTGGCAAGGAGGGAACCTTCCTCGTGGAGTACATTGCCATCGAACAGGGTCTTCACTCCATCAACGTTTTCTTCGCTGGGTCCCCGATTCCCCACAGCCCCTTCGGCGTGCAGGTTGCCCCACGTAAGTCTGTGCTAATTTTCTGAGTGAGGGGTTTGTGTGTGTGTGAGTGTGAGTAGCAGTAGGACTAGGACAACTAGGGGAAGTGATGAGGGTGTGCGTAGAACTGTGAAGGGTTTCTTGCATAGGTGTTCTCCATACTTGTAGTAAAAAGATGCGTACTGTTGTTGGGTTTCTTGTGTATGAATGAATGAATAGACTAACAACGGAGGTGGTTTAGTTTAGTTTAGTTATTTAGGGCTTAACACTGCACAAGCAACAAAGACTATTTCGCGGCTAAACAATGGAGGTGATTTAAACTTAATTGACATATTTGTAAAATGTTTCCATTCTCAGTCAGGCCCACAAAAACATTCTTGCATTTGGAAACCTGCGCATATATACATTACTTTTGAGGACAGAGAAAAATGAAATGTAGAACCTCATAAAACTGAGGAATTTCCCTCACTGGCTCAGGGCAATGAGATTATTGGTGAAAAACTGAAAAATGTCTGTATGATTACCGAAAGCTTGGATGTATGTGTCTCTTGTAGCACATGATGTGTTTTAGTCCTGGTGTTTGCAGTTATGCACACCTCAGATTTTTGTCCAGTACAGGGAGATGTAGAATGTTGAATGTGGAGACTACTCATACCATCAACTCCATTCTCAAAAAGAAAACAGACAAAATATGGATGAATGGTGTAGTCCATTGCTTTTCTAGTAATTTTTCACTGATTGCATGTTAGGGATTGAAGCGCTTTAGTGGGTTGCTGGATATCTAGATTAGTGGGAATTTGAATATATAACTGTAGAAAATTGGTGATGGTTACTGATCTCAGATGCTCTATATGTTTAGGTTTAGCACATTTGTACTGTAGTCTAACATTTTCGCAACACTTGCCTAATCTTTCGTATAAGTGCCTGTAATATGTCAAGGTTTGATTTGTTGAGTAGATGAGCTTTAGTGAGGGAAATGGCTTATGAGAAATGTGTGGGTTTTCCATTGATTGTGTTGCTACATGTATTTGCATTTGATTCTAGATATAGCCATTAATTATTACGGTAGTTTAAACCATTCCATATTTTTTTTTTCTTCATACAGCACAGAGTGAGTAGACTGCCTATAATGAATGGCATTAGATGCATGGTGTGTTAATGCTTTCTGTGTCATGCCTGATGAGTGATTCATTTTTTTTTTGTTCATGTGTTTTCTTTTTCCATTATCATATGCATAAGTTGTCCAGTACTCTGGCTGCAAGTGAAGAGTGAATATAGTTCAGCTGATTGCAAGCTTGGCCTCAAATAATTATTTCTCCAGAAATTGACAGGGGAAGGAGAATGGGGGGGGGGGGGGGGGAAGGCTCCTTTCCCTCCTTTTCTGCAGTTGGAAAGGGTGGGGAGGGGGTCAGGTTAACAGGGAGGGAGGAGTGAGGAGGGACCTGTCCATGTAAATAATGTATAGGTTTTACAGTTAGAATGCAGTGATTTGTATCCGTGCAGCCAGCAATCACACTGTGGTATTGAATGGAATTGTAGATGTCACTGAATGCATGTCAACTTTTGGACCCTTTAGACTCAAAACACCACTGTTGCAAGTTATATATTACATGTACTGTACAACATCATGTTCCACTTTCGTAGTAAACTTGCATATGCGAAAAATATCCTACTGTAAAAAGGACAGCCATGCACTCTTCTTGGTTGTGCCCATTTTTATTTTGTTTTTTGCTGTTTATTTTCATTTTACTCAATGTTTTTTTGGCAGTGTTAAAAAGAAGCTAGATGTTGTTGAAGTATAAGTTTCATCCACTTACCCTGACAGGTGTTTTTGAGTTGCTGTATCTGTACAGCGATCGTCAAATGTGTCAGGACCATGGTAGCCATTCGGGCTACCGCCCTGAACAAAACTGGTAGCCCGAAAAAAAAATTCTGGAAGCTGGAGCGGCTGCTAGGTTCTGATTCATCTCAGAATTCCTGCTTGCCATTCGGGCTACCGCTACCGGAGGTTTCACTCGCCCGACGGTAAATTTGGTAGCAAAAGCGAGCGGGCAAGCACATTTGACAATCGCTGCTGTATTGACTATAATTTGGAAGTCTGTCTCACTGTTTGCCAGTGACATTTTTGTCAGCACGAGTATATAACATAACGTTTGTTGTGCATGGAGTGTAGTGTTCAGTCATTCTCCACAGAAAAGTCCAGACACCACTGAATGTGAATATCTTTTGGTCATACTCATTGAAGAAATGTTGGATTTGCCCCAAAGACTCCCTTCCCACCCTGCCATACCTCCATTTTTTTGAGAGAAGCGCTGAAATAGGAACTGGTACACACTATTTAGAGAGCAGTGATGGCAGGAATATGCCTTGTGAATCATTAGCTGTTGCTGCAGCTTGTTGAAACATAAGCTTGCTTTTAAGTCAGCTTTGCAAATTAGTACATGTACAGTTTGTATAAGCTTTCAGATTGCTGCTTGACTCTGTCGAGACTTGAGCGGTATTTTGAACATGCAATTGTCTTCAAGCCGAGGATGTGGATTATGTGTTCTCGTATGTTGTGCTAAAAAAACAAACAACAACAAACAAACAGCTATAATAAACTAGATACATGAACAAAGAAACAGTGCCACTCACTGCTGGTTGAAATGAAATTGGAGGTGACGTGTATGATAAAACAGAAGAAGAATGTATTCGCTATCTAGACTGCTTCAGATTAGCAGACACACAGTTTTATTTTCATTCCAACAGAAGTTAAACTGCTGTCTCGCCTGCAAAAGCACTCCCTTCAGCTGCCTCGTATATGACATATTCTACTTCACTATACTGGCAGATCAGATTTTAAAAGGCTTTGAAATACTGTACATGTATGCGAAGTTTATATTACAAATGTACAAATGCTTGTTCCTGTGTTCGGACACAATGCAGGATGAAATCACGTGGATGTTTTCTCCTGTAACAGTGTACTTTTGGGGGGGGAATTATTTTAATTTTGTACATACAGAGAATCCACCTGCATGGTTTGTGATTTTCTTCACGAAGACTTCTGATTCACTGAGATCTTCTACAGTAGAACCTCTTTTGGGTGGCCACCCCTTTGGGAGACCACCTGCCTGTGCAGACCAATGTTATAATCACACTGGGTTGCACTTCTTCACTGTCTGAAGCTTCTTTTGGGTGACCACCTCTCTTTTAAGACCACTCTTATCTGGCCAGAGGGGTGGTCGTCCAAAAGAAGTTGTACTGTACTTCCGAACTAGCTGAAACGAGAATGCATGTCCCGTTCCTTATTTCTCAAAATATAAATTATGTTAAGCATGGAATGATCCACAGGTTTGATTTTTTTTTTTTTTCACTTCATCTCTACTGTAACTCCCTTTTGTGTAAATTTTTATTTTAGTATTTTCGTCCAAATTTGTCTCCAACTGCAGGCCCTGCTGCACAGGTTCTGTCTCTCACCAGTTGTACCTTATGTTTTGTGGAAATGCTGGGACTCCTTACATCAAATTTTACCAGTGTGAATTTGTGTTGAGTGACCTCACCACTTGTATAAATGCATGTGATATAAAATATTACGACAGTTTCAAGAGTTTATTAATATTGATGTAAAATTGTATTCAGCGTTCGAAGGTTGCCTTCAGGTTGGGGGTTAAAAAGAAGTATTCTACTTATTTTTATTGTGTTCTGACACTCTGCAGGTTAAATAACAAAGAAGCATTCACTTGACATTGCGGGGAGCAGTAGTTATGGTACTGCACGTAGTTTGTGTGGTGGGCTGAACAGTTAAATTTATTTGTGATGATTTTGAATATTTCATTTGGTTATGTTTTTAGACTGTGAGAAAAGTCCATCAAGCCACATGAAGAGCTGACACAGCTGGTGGCTTTAGGGACTGTTTTTAATTTCCATTTTGTTTATAGTGGGACATGTAGTACAATTGATACCAGCTACAGAGCCCGTTTTGTGCGTAGAACACAAGGTTTTAGAGTCCGTGTCTAATGTCTTAGATTCAGCATTAGAAAAATCATCAGCATTTATATCAGAACTGTCACCAAGGACAAATTTCAAACCGGAGAATGAGAAATATGTGCTAATTATGTTGTCTGCTGTTTTTTTTCAGCATCCAATGCCAAAGCATGCTACGCAACTGGACGTGGTATCCAGCCACGCGGTGTGCGTGTGAAGGACAATGCTGACTTCTATGTTCACACTAAGGGCGCGGGAGAAGGCGAGGTGTCTGTACATATTATTGGACCAGGTAGGGGTACATTCCAAGTCGTGTGCTTTAACTTGAAAATCTGGTCTTTTGAAATCCACTTTCACTTAATACCGGTATGGATCAGAGGTCCCGATCATTACTTTTCCGTTGTGTAGATCAGAGCTGCCAGGTGGGTAGAGTGCAGGACTTTTCAATGCTCAGAATGTGAGTTTAAGTCAACAGTTTGGAGCAAAAATATGTGCCGGCCTGTTTCCATATTGTCTTTGGAACATGTACTACTCTAACGTGATCTGCAAACAACCATCTTTGATCTGAGGTTCTTTCATTTATAGTCACAGCATTGTTTTTCATAGGAAAGAAACTGTAAATGTTTTAATTCAAGTTTTAGGATACTGTAGACCACACTCTGTAAATGTTTTAATACAAGTTTTAGGATACTGTAGACCACACTCTGTTTTTCTGTCTACAGGCGGCATTGAGGAGAAATGCAAGATCCGTAAGCTGCCGGACCAGCCTGACGTGTGGGAGTGCATCTACGTACCATCCAAACCTGGCAACTACATCATCAACGTGACCTTTGGGGAACAGCACATCTCCAAGAGCCCATTCAAGGTGGAGGTTGGTCCCATCTGGAACTCAAAGATCGTGGCTTACGGACCAGGTCTTGAGGGTGGCGTGGTCAACCAGCCTGCTGTTTTCACCGTGGAAACCAACGGGGAAGTGGGTGCTCTTGGTGAGTGGAGAGTGTTCTAAACTAAATAATAATAATAATAATAATATGGATACTTGGGGACGCCCTCCCTCCTACGGGAGCTCAGGTCACCTGAGGCCCGATGCACACGAGCGTCGGCGTCAGCACCATGAAGCAAACAGCGAAGGCTGTCTCGCATCATACGCCTCGCGTGAGTGCGCGGTGTGCGCCGTTTGCATGCACACTTGGCTTCGGCGTCATTCGCCTGCACGGCCTGTTCGCTGAGCCCACACTGCACGCGCTGACCCACACTGCTTTCTGATTGGCTGAAACCAAGTCTGCAGCGCGGCGTCAGCAGCAGAAATAGGACATGTTCTATATGCGGCGTCAAAGGATTCCGCCGCCTGGCATCATTGATGCCGTTGCCTGACGCCAGGCGCCGATGTCATGCACACGTGGCGGCGCCTTGAAACTGCCGCCGGGAGTCAGATCCGCCGCGCGGCATCATGACGACGCTCGTGTGCATCGGGCCTTACAATGAGCACACGCTCACTCACCCAGAAACACACACAGATGCCTCCACACATTAACTACAAAGACATAATGTGAAGCATCACACACAGTCAGAGCAGTTTACAGTTCCCTCTGAGACCAGAAGTGTGTTTGAGATGGGTGGTCATCATAGGTACAGGAAAAATTGCATAGTTGTTAAAGACTGCAAGTTTGGATGGACTTTGATGGCTTGTTTAAGTTATTTACTTAATATGGATGTTAGGAAACATACAGCAGAAAAACGCATTGCAGTTAGTTTTGAAGCTGGGTGTGCTGGTAGAGAGGAATAATCAAGGTTTAATAATAATAATAATAATCATAAAAATAAATAGTATTTGTAACGCTTGGACTCTCCAGATAGGACTCATTGCGCTAACACGCACGTGCACACACACACACACACACACACACACACACACACACACACACACACACACACACACACACACACACACACACACACATATCTCACACACCCATCTCGCACAACCTCTCACTGTATGTCATCTGTTTGTAAGTGCACAACTTTCAAGTAATGATTTGTTTCTGTATATGTACATACTAATGTATAAAAAGGCAGTCAGAACTAGCAGTTGTTTAAAAAACTTTTCTTGTTTAACCAAAATTCCGTTTCTGTTTCAGGATTTTCTATCGAGGGACCATCTCAAGCTAAAATTGACTGCAAGGACAACGGGGATGGATCTGCTGATGTCACTTACTGGCCCACCCTGCCTGGCGAGTATGCAGTGCACATTCTGTGCAACGAACAAGACATTCCCAAATCTCCCTACATGGCTGACATCAAGCCTGCAACCAACGACTTCAATGCTGGACGGGTAGGTTTTGACCAGAAGGTTTATTGAGAGGTTACGCGGCACCTAGTACTGTAATGTCTGTGATAGTTTCTATCAGATTTTCCCTTTTGAATTTTTTCTTTAAACATGACTCCATCTGAGAGTTCTATTCTTATTCTTCCATGTCTGTTGTGGAATGAGATGTGCTCTTTCATGGATGGATATTGTAGATATAGATTGTGCTTTCATCTATGTTGCTTCCTTTGTGTTTGTAGCCATGTTGATCGATAAGCTGCTGCACAGTTGGACATGTTACCTTTGTCCTTGCTGTAATTTCAGCTGTTCTCTTCTTCTAGTAACTAAGCTTGACCTAGTGCTGCTTTTGTGCGCACTGGTTCATTTATGCACGCTCATACATGTCATATTCAAGTCTCGAAAAAATTCCAAGAACGTTCTTGTACGTATGCCTCCACAGGTGATCGCCAAGGGTCCAGGCCTGGAGAAGACAGGTGTGATGGCCAACAAGTGGGCTGAGTTCACCGTGGACACGCGTGCGGCCGGCAAGGCCCCTCTGAGCATTACCTGTATGGACGTAGACTACAAGCCCGTGGAGGTGCAGATCAAGGACAACCGCGACGGTACCTACTCCTGTCGCTACATGCCCACCAAGAACGTGAAGTACACCATTACCATCACCTATGGCTGTGTGGCCATCCCCAAGAGTCCATTCAGGGTTAGTATGAAATGTTTGCGTCATGTTTGCCATTATAGTTAAGCAGGACAGAGAGCACCACACATCTTGTCAGTGGAATTGGTGTGCCTCAGTCAGGGGACACAACCGTGGCTAATGCAACTGCCAGTATTCCTGTCTGTAGTAAGCTCCCTGTCCAAGTGTAAAGTTCTTGCCAAACTTTTTTTCAGTCAGTTGCATCAAAATACTACTGCACCTCACACAAACACACCCAAACGCTCGGCATTCTCAGGAGTTAATGTTGCCAACACCTGTGTTTTGATCACAGGTGTTTGTGTCTGAACCAAGCAACCCAGCCAAGGTGAAGCTGTATGGGCCAGGTATCGGACCAGGCATCAAGACCTTCAGCAAGACCTACTTTGTGGTCGACTGCAAGCAAGCAGGCCCTGGTGAGTTTCAGATTTTCTGCAAAAGTATTTGTTTAATATATTTTTCAAGTCTTGTTTTTGATGCCTTCTTTGAACATTAAAGGTTGGCTATAGCTTTGCTCGAGTTCATTGCAAGTACACAAGTAAGACGCGGTTGTGACACAAAGAATACTTCTTGTAAACATAAAGTTTCAGTTTGACTTACACATTGAAGGTTAGTCAGAATGTGTACGTTTTTGGATTTTTCAGTGCGTAATGTACACATTCTTTCATTCCTTAGTGTACTTTCAGTTGAGTATCTGGTAGAGTTTACTGAACATGTCTACAGATATGACTTATTTTGCTGGTTATGTTCAAAGACATCAGCAGTCATCTGACAGCTTCCTTAACCCTGGTCTTGTCTTAATTTGTCTTTTGTGGAAAAGCCATAGACGTAGTCTATAATATTCCGTTCTCAGCACCACCGGGGTTAATTTTAATTAAGTTCGCGTTTCACCAGCCCTCTAGATCTTCCAGATTTTATGTAAAAATTAATTCCGTCAGGGAAGTCACAACACCAACAGGGAAATCACAAGACATGAACAAGCATCCTTTGTCAGACGACCTGCGTGATACTGACGTCAAATGTTTAGTTACACAATCTGTAAATTTCATCATTGCCTCTGATGGTATTGACGTCATTGCTCTCTCTCTCTCTCTCTCTCTCTCTATCTCTTTTATTTGGTAAGCACAGTTTTACTGTCAGTAGATTTGAAGACCCAAGATCCGCTGTAGCGTAGCTGATCTTGGGTCTTTGATTTGAAGGGGGGAGGAAAAGACAAAAACACCATTAACAACAACAACAGATCAGACAAAATAGGAGATATTTGGAGAAACAACAGTATGGGATGAGTCCATTCCTTCTTGTTTCCAGGTGATGTGGCAGTTGGTCTGACTGACGAGCGTGGCATGGACGTGCCTGTGAAGACCATCGACAACAAGGATGGCACATTCAGGGTGGAGTACGAACCCAATACCCCTGGCATATACACAGTCATGGTCTACTTTGCCGACAAGGAAGTACCCCAGAGCCCAATCAAGGTCAAGATCGAGCCCAGCATCGATGTCAGCGGCATCAAGGTTGAAGGCTTGGAGCCAAGTGAGTCACCTTTCTTTCTTTTTATTGTGTGCTTAAAACATAGCAAATAAAAAACAAAATATGTGATTTGTATGCTCCTTGTTAGTACTGAAAAGTACTTATGTATTCTGGGTACTTCAAAGAGTCTGGGTAATTCTCCGGTCTTTTTGGTTTTTTTAAATTTTATTCTGAGGCATTGAACAGTGTGAATGTGTGCCTGGTGATAGCAGCTGCTGGGGGACAATGTCTGATCACTTTGTTCTCCAAGCAAAGAGTTTCTGCACTCTCCCAATCCCTGTTTCTGTTCAACACTGTTGTTGACTGCGTTGCTTTCGTTTTACTGTTCATACAGAATACAGTTTGGGAACCGTTTCACGATCATGCGCTTGCTTTCGGCTTTATTCTGCTTCATTAATCATGTAATATTTTTTGTGGTGGTGGGTTGAGCAAGAACTTTTCTTCCCTTTTAAAAGAAACAAGCAACAAAAATTTGAATTTTACTCTTTGCTCTAGCCCAATTCACATATGAAAATTGTGCAGATCTTGAAAGGAGATGGAGGACCAATCTTACAGTTTTAAACTGCTTTAGTTTTGCAAAACAGAAAACGGTTTACATGCTTTGGTGCTACATGCCTGTGTGATGCTGGCCGTTTTTCACATGTTGCATCAATGATTTACCATTATCTCCTTTCTAAGAAATTCGCGTGGGACAGAAACGCCAGGCGACTATCCGAGTTCCTCCCAAGCTTCCCAAGGCTCCGACAAAGATGTCAATCACTAGCCCCAGCGGAAAAGTGGTGGATGTGCCTGTCTCTGAGCAGGTTGACAAAAAGATCGCACCTTTCACCCTGACTGAGCCAGGACCCCACAAGATCGATATTTCATATGGAGGCATTCCTGTCAAGGATTCGCCCTACAAAGTGGATGCCATCCCGGACGTCGGTGTGCCGAAGGTGAAGGCATACGGGCCAGGCTTGACTGGAGGCGAAGCCATGAAACCTGCCACATTCACCATCGACGCGCGTGAAGAGAAGATGCCTGGTGGCCTGGGAGTGACAGTGGAGGGACCGAAAGAGTCCAAGATTGACTGCGTGGACAATGGCGATGGCACTTGTGGTGTGAGCTACCTGCCCACTGTCCCTGGTGACTACAAAGTCAATGTCACGCATGCTGAACGACCAATCCCCGGATCACCGTTCCACGCCAAGATCAAGCCTGCTTCGCTGGTGGAGGGTCCACCCAAGGTGAAGGCCTATGGACCAGGACTCACCGGCGGTGAGGCAATGAAGCCCGCGCAGTTCACCATTGACACCCGCGAGGAGACCCGCCCAGGCGGCCTTGGCGTCACAGTCGAGGGACCAAAAGAATCGAAGATTGATTGCGTTGACAAGGGAGACGGAACATGTGGCGTCACCTACTTCCCCACCGTGCCTGGCGACTACAAAGTCAATGTCACGCATGCTGACAAACCCATCCCAGGGTCTCCATTTGTGGCTAAGGTCCGTCCAGGCAAAGGATTGGATGTCAGTGGAGTGAAGGCCTATGGACCAGGCTTGTCCCCTGATGGTAAACACTGCATGGCCGAATCATCGCTGTCATACTGCTCGGATTGTGTGCTGTTTGCCCAGTAAACTGCTACTGTCATCACCATCCGTATTAAACGGAATAATTTTATGGCTCTTCTAACTTGCCTGCAGTAAATATGCTGGCATGTTTTCCCATTTTGCCTGGCAGATATCTGCTGAAACGAATGTCTCGATCACGGCTGATGCTTTGTTTGCCTTGATTATTTTCCACAGGTTTGCTGCTAACCAGCTTAATAAAATTGGAACTCATTTGAAATTGTGGGTCTGAATTAACACTGTTCAACTCATCGCATGTATTTTCATCATCTTTGACTTTCGTTTTTCAGACACCAGTGTATGATGCGTACTGCATTTCAGGGCTGGATCTTTTGTTTGATTTTTCTCTTGTGTTTTTTTTATGTTTGGTTTTCAGTGTAAGATTTTCCTTTATGTTGCTTTTATTTAATGCTGTAAAATTTCTTATTTTTGATTGCAGAGCAATTTCCTGTTTGAATTTTAAAATGTTTTTTCCATCTGGACTAACATCTGTAAGGTCTCCATTTGAAAGTGTAATTTTTGAGTAAACTAACTTGCACTTGCAAAGGAAATAGCAGATTTGTGGTTGTTGTTAGTTGTTTTAATTTCATGATTGTTTAGTTAACAATTTGATTTGAAGAGTGTTCCATTCCTTTGATGTTGTATGTAGATCATCAGTGGTATGAAACTGTTGTATAGAAATTATGATTTGCTTTAATAATCATATTTTGTTTGTTTTCATTGGGCATGCCTCTTCCATGAATGTTCGTTTATGCCGTCTAGTGTCGACACTTACCCTCATTGATTTCAACAAATTAGAATGTGTACAAGTGTGAACAATTAGCAACATGCATATTTCGGATCAGGTCAATTTTTTTCCTTTTTTGTTTTTTCTTTAAAGACATAGGGCTGCTGGTCTCCACAGTTTGTACATGTAAATGTATATCTGTACTAAAAAATTCTGTAAAAAAACTGTTGTTAAAAAAGCAAAGGACTGGTGTTCATAGTACGGTATGTATGGTGTATAGTTTTCATTTTTATGTGAGATGTTTATTAGTTTAAGAGCTGTTCATGCTTCGGAGTAAATTGCAGGTACTTGCCGGACTATAGGCTCAAGGAGTGAAACTATATCCTGTCTTTAATTAGCGTCTACCTGTTCAGGAAGACATATGATGAAAATATACTGTAACTAATTCACGCTGATCTTGTTTTCAGGAGTTTTCATGGGTGCACCAACGGAGTTCACTGTGGATGCACGCTCTGTGACCCCTGTTGGTGAGGGCAAGGTCAACGCTATCCTGACAACCCCCAACGGCACCAAGGTGCAGACGCTGGTGTCCAACAACAAGGATGGCACCTACCCAGTCCTCTACACACCAATGGAACAGGGTGGGTAGATAAAACAAGACCTAAAGTCATACTGCTCCCTTCAAGACAAGCTGTGTGGGGCTTGTATATGACAGTACAACCAGAAAATTACAGAAGTATTTTATCAAATTACATTGTACATGTACTAATTTTGAAAAAAAAAATTGTTTTTAACAGGACCTCAGACTCTGGATGTCACGTACGAGGACATCCCCATCCCTGGCAGCCCATTCAAGGTCAATGCCGTCCCTGGCAACGATGCCCGCAGAGTGCGTGCTTACGGACCAGGTGAGCTGTTGTGTGCATGATTACTGCTGCAGACATTTACAATCAGAGAGTTTGGCTAATGATGATCTGTGAACGAGCAAGACAGGGTCCTTGTAAATGAAGAGCTGTGTGCTTGTACGCATTTGTGACCTTCCATAAGAAAACCCGGCTTAAGTGCAAAATGTTCAATTTTTTGTTTTTTGAGCTATCTTTAAGAAACAGCCTTGCTGTTTACAGTACAAAAAACTCCTTTTAAGACATCATAATTTAAGGGCAGAACTGCCTGGTGTTGGCAAAATCTCAATATCGACCAGATGGCACCCGCTGACCTTTGTTAGCCTCTAGCTCGGAACAGCGGTGTGCGTCTTACGCCGGGTTTTCTCGTGGACGGTCACATTTGTTTGACAGTGCCTGCATACCCATGTATAGCATGCGCTTTTACATGTTTGTTATAACTTATGTCTGTGCATGGCATTTGCAGGTTTGGAGGGTGGCTACACTGGTCAGCCTGCAGTTTTCACTGTGGATATGAAGGGTGCTGGCAAGGGAGGCCTGGGACTGGGAATTGAGGGCCCGGTTGAGGCCAAGATGAACTGCCGCGACAACCGCGATGGCACCTGTGAGGTCGAGTACTTCCCCACCAAGCCAGGCAACTACGACATCACTGTCAACTTTGCTGACCAGCCTATCCCAGGTAAGCTTTATCTTGTACAGTCTTACCTTCTGTGCTTGTTATTTACATGTATGCATTATCAATTTTCTTTTTCTCCCCAACTTCTCGCAAACTCTTGTGGTGTTCCTGTCAGGTCATGGGTAGAATCCATGGAGTGCTCAGAAGCTGGGGCAGTTTTTATTATGCATAATGATGATGAGGATGATGGTATGATGATGCTGATGATGTCCACATTCCAAGCTTCCTGTCATAACTATCCCGGCGTTAACCATGTCCAGGAACTATGGCACCTGCAGTGCCGGCCATGTAATCATCCACATCATGAGATGTGTCATAACAAGGGAAGTGTAGCAACAGCTTGTGTGGCAACAGCCTCCCCATTGGGCCCATAGCACACCCGCTCTGGGTAGGAGTCGACCTAGGTAGGAAAAATCCTGCTTGCCTCGGCTGGGATTCGAACCTGGATCTCCCAGTCCAAAGTATTGTCCCCTTCTACTACATGTAATTTTTACTTTGAATTTCAACTTAGGACGTTTATGTACTCTCTCACCAAGAAACTCTCCATGTTGGGTTTCCAATTTTACAGGTTTTTGATCATTTATTTATTTTGTGGTTTACAGACAGCCCATTCAGAGTTCGAATCCAGAACCCTGTGGATGCCAGCAAGGTGAAGTGCTTCGGTCCTGGTGTGGACTCAAAGGGAGTGACCGCTGGAGCACCAGCCACATTCACAGTCGATGCTCGTGATGCTGGGGAGGCTCCACTTGAAGTCACATACACAGACCAGACAGGTGAGAATACAGATTTACCAGGTTTTTCCGCCACCAGGCGACGTGCTGTTTTTGTCTGGTAATGATTCAAGGGACAATTTCAAGTACACGTATTCATTCCAATTTGTGGAGGATGAGTGCACATTTGAAACATTACTAGTCCTTTTCAAAACGTCGGCCAAACGTTGAAAAGTGCACCCAATCATTTTCTATAGAGAAAGAAAACGGACAATTGAAGCCAGAGCAGTCCATAATTAAGTCTGTCTCCTAACACTTGAAAAATGAACCAGTCTTTGTACAGTGTACATTGGAATTTTGCATTTGGTATAATGTGGTAGCACAGGTAAAAATGTCAATTTATGCGTTGACAGGTGCTACACGACCAGCAGAGGTTGTGCCAGTGGAGGAGGGCGTATTCCAGGCGACATACTTGCCAGCTGCTGAGGGCAAGTGCAAGGTTGATGTCAAATACGGAGGCTCAGAGGTCCCCAAGAGGTCAGTGAAGGCTTTAGTTCTCATCCAGTAACTTCTGTCATGTTTGCAGGTACAGGTCTTCTTCCACAGAAAAATGTCTAAATAATCCAGAGTGATGCACATTGCATGAGCAAAGCCTTGGCCAGTATAAGATAGACTGCCTGCAAAGAGGCAGCGGCGGATGGTCAACATGAAAGGTTATTATAGGACCTGTGTGACCCAAACCAATATTGGACCAGTCTCTAAGATGAGATTACTGAGAGATGGGTTAGAGCACGGTAGGGCTTTTCCAAGTGCAGAGACATCACCTTGAACAGAGCAGACGTAAGTTAAAATATCTTCATCTGTTGTTGGTTTTTTTGTGTGTTTTCCAAGTACACATAAGCTGTGATGTTACTATTAGAAATGCCATGGCTGTGGTCAGCGTAGCTTGAAAGGCACTTTGAGGTGGTCTGGCAAGAGCCTAGAGCAAACTCCTTGAGCCTGGCACACTTGGGGAGACTGCTATCAAAACGCTATTCGTCTTCTTCTTATTATAGCTCCACTTCCAACTCCCCAGCATTGACGTATTTCCTTGTGTTGTGTGCGTTACAGCCCATTCCAGATGCGTGTCCTGCCTGGCGTGGATGTGAGCAAGGTGAAGGTCACCGGCCCTGGCGTGAGCGGCACTACCCCGGCCAGCATGCCCGCTGAGTTCAAAGTGGATGCACGTGAAGCAGGAACCGCTCCCTTGGAATGTGTTGTGCAGGTATGACTGGAGTATGCTCTGGCGATTTTACATCCAGGGCAGTAACTGGCTCCGGAAAGAGTAGGTTTGTTGTTGAAGGCTTCCTGAGCATATGTTGCCTCCCTTTGGAGATTGTGCTGTGGTGGCTTTATTTCCAGGGCAGTAACTGGCGTAGTAAGAGTAGATTTTTTGTTGAAGGTTTCTTGAACGTCTGTTGCCTCCCTTTTGCTTTGGGCTTCGCTCCATTAGTTTCATTTCCAGGGCAGTAACTGGCTGTATAGAAAGCGTAGATGTGGTTTGAAAGATTTGTGGAGGTTGTTACCTCCCTTCTCCCCGGGAATGTTTACTTCACACTTTGTCATCTGATTTTTTAATTTTTGTATGTACATCACCTGACTATTTGTTGCACTCAGATTTTTGTGACTGTGTGTGGTGATATAATTTCCTTTTAGGCACACGTTTTATTAGACTGCAGAGATAGCCCTTCAAAACAACAGCCACAAAAGATGCAAAGATACGCTTGTTTGTTTAGCGTCCCGATGGTACGTTCATCCGTCCATTCATCCAAGACAACGGCGATGGCACCTTCGATGTTGTGTACACGCCTGAGGACCTAGGTGTATATGATGTCATCGTCAAGTACGCTGGCCAGGATGTGCCTGGGGCACCTTTCCCTGTCAAAGCCACGCCCACTGGTGATGCTTCTAAGTGCAGGATTACAGGTGTGTTGGAATTGCTTACCTCCTTCAAACTGTTTAGTCCAGGTTTTGTGGATTTGTTTATGACTACAATGAGTGATGCGTTTAGAAGCCTGTGTTTGTAACTTATTCAGGGAGGATGCCATGCTGTGAACAGACATATTCACATGTGATCACTAATGTTAGTGAGTTATTTCATGTATCTGAAATCAGTGCTGTGTTTTGGTCATCCATAAGCAAGAATGCCTCACTTGGTGCCATTGGTATCCTTCACTGAGAGAACAGTTTTGGTGAGGCAAACTTTTTCTTTTTAATCACAGATGGAGCAGACAAAGTTGTGCCAGTGAACAAGGAGACAGTGATCACTGTGGATGCCGCTCAGGCCGGCACTGGCAAAGTGACGTGCCGCATCCGCTCACCAAGCGGAAGTGACATTGACATTGACATCATCGACAAGGGTGACGGTACTTTCAGCATCTCCTTCACACCGCAGTTCCCCGGCACATACACCATTGAGATCAAGTTCGGTGGCAACCTGGTGCCCAATGGCGACTACACCATCCAGGTAGGACAACTTTTGATGTAATTTTCTTCTCCTGACTCGCTCTTCGGTTTCCCAAACCAGTGCCCCCCCCCCCCCCCCCCCCCAATCCCTTGCCCCAACACCCCCTCCACACTTCATCTTGACCATTGAAGAGCTTGAAAGGAATGCCTTGGATTAATGTTGTTTTCTCACTGCTTGTCAGATGTTGTTTGTGCTTTTGGGTTGTTTAGCTGTCTTCATGCACAGCAGTTTTTGTAGAGGTGATTCTGAAACAGTGCCTAGGTACTGTGTTCAGTTTTGTCCTGCAACTACAATTTCATTTGTTCCAGTCGACCTTTCCACAGTTCGTTCGTTTCTTGGAAGAAAAGGACTTCAAAGTTCTTCCTCAAAATTCTGAGTTGTTAATAAATTGCCTCAAAATTTTTTTTTTGTGCATGAAAACAGCAGAGAAAAGAATGTCTGTCAGGTGCTGCTTTCGCTCGAGATGTTTTTGTTCTGGTGCTAACACTCATCTGTCGTCCTGTCAGATAATGGAAAGAAATATTGCTGTTTGATTCGTGCGGTATGTTGCTTCCAGTGGTGCTTCGCAGATAACAGTTTGTCAGTGTTGCGCTATGGAAGCTTTTTGTTTTGAACGTATGTTTGTGTGTTCGTTTGTGTGACTAAACTCAGGCTGTCAGCCTCTTTTTGGTAGTTGACGGTCACTTCAAAAGTAAAATCACTAGGTTCTATACTTACACAACTAGACTGGCCATCTGCAATTAGTGATGCAACAGTGAAGACCAAGTTTAGTGTACACATACACAAACATGTACATTCCACATACACACACACACACACACACACACACACACACACACACACACACACACACACACACACTGTGAGTGTGTGTGTGTGTGTGTGTGTGTGTGTGTGCGAGTTCTCCTCTCCGCACACGTCTGCAGACATGTCACACTGCCCCGCAGCGTCTTATCTCTCAGAGATTTCGTCTCTCCTCTCTCTCTCTCTCACTTTTTATGCGTCATCCCTTGCAGTCTAACCCCTCTCCACCCCTTCCCAGTCCCCACCTCCTTCGTTTCTCCTCAATGACTTCTCTGCACTCACGCCTTCTTTTTCATCCATGCGCGCGGACAAAAAGTACATTCCACACAGCCCCTCTTACACACACGCACGCACCCGCGCGCGCGCACACACACACACACACACACACACACACACACAGACACACACACACAGACACACACACACAGACACACACACACAGACACACACACTGACACGCACGCGCGCGCACATACACACTTTTTTAATTTAGAAACTGAAAAACCCTTCCTGCTCATCGGTTGAGAAAACGTGGGGAGTGAAGGGGTATGGGAATCGGATCAAGTATCACATAAAAGGCTGCTTTGCTTGCTGCTGTGAAACTCATTACAGGCCATGTGATAGTCAAACACCAGAAAGGCGGGAACAGGGTGTCGGTTACATAATGTTTATTACCCCGCCTCATCCTTGGAAGTTCTTTGAGTCATGCATGGCATTAGGAAACTGACGACAGCTTGTAGGGCTTACCACTGAGTGTGTAAACTTTATGTAGAAAATGTAAATATTGAAATTCAGCACCCCATTGGGCCAAGGGCCTTCCTGGCACGAACTGAATTGTAGAGGCCAAGGGTGTATTGTGGTCCTGTCATCTGAAAGAGGAAATTATGATGAAGGTTTGAAGCACCTGGACTGCCATATGTCTGTCTTTCTAGCTGTTTGTAGTTTTGTCCATTTTTTCTTTTGAAGAACAGCAACAACCAAAAAAGAATTACACCCTCCTCCCAAAAAAACAACAACTGCAACAAACAAACAAACGAAAAACAACCAAACAAAGAAATCACCACCACCACCAGCACCAACAAACAAACCCTAACCCCCCAAAAACAAAAAAAACAAAAACAAAAACAAAAAACAGACCCCCAAACAACCCAAAATACCCTCTCCCCAACCCCCCCCCCCAAAAAAAAAAAAAAAAAAAAAATTCAGGGAAGAGGGGGATACGAAAATTCCTTACGACATTCAATCAGCTCAAGTCAGTCAGTGAGCCCGTACGCTGATAACTCCACCAGGAACCGACCCAGACTCCCATCACACTTTTTACACCTGCATACAACCACCACTACACCTAGCGGGGGTCACAGTGGCGGTGCTATTTTGGCTTGGGAGGCGGTGAAATGTTGCACATAGTAATTGCCAAAAGAGCCCCCCCCTCCCCCCCTCTCATCCCCCCCCCCCCTTTACAGACTCCGATTCATTTCTGCAGCATTCCTGGCATAACTGTTCCGACACAGGGATACTCAGTGTGCGGTAGCGACAGTCCTCAGCGTGTGTTTACGTATGTGCAAGTCAGTCGATCCTGCTTGAAAAGCAAATTGAACAGTTTTTGTTCTAAATAAGGGCACCAAAGCTGTTTTTTGTGGCTAAAAAGCCAGGAACACCAAAGGAAAGACTGAAATAATGTAATGATTGCTTGGTAGAACTGATAAGCTTTCAAATTAAAATGTCGCCTTGAATGCTGGAACGATGACAAAAATTCAGATTCGACACATTAATTTTAAGGTGTCTTATTTTCTGCTTACTGGGTAGTTCTTGTGACAAAAAAAAAAGAAAAAAGAAAGAAAGAAAGAAGCTGCTACAGTGGTTTCCCCCCCCCCCCCGCCCCCCCCCCCCCCCCCCCCCCCCCAGAGATCAGAACTGTATTTACTTCAGGTTCTGACTGCTTGCTAAATAGTGTATTATTTTATTCAGTTTTATTCAGATCTATTTAACGCATACACTTCCAAAGAGGAGAGAGAGAGAGAGAGAGAGAGAGAGGAGTGGGGGCGGGGATGGCAGGATGGTGCCGGGTGACAGGGTGGGGGAATGGAACCGTTGAAGCTAAACTGAGTCAGGCCCAGATGATGTGACAGATTGTGTCTGAGGAAACAGCCCTTCCTTTGTGGCCAGATAGGGCGGCAAAGCAAAACTCGAGACATACTTGGTGCAGTTCTGTTTTTATAGTGCAAGTCTGCTAGCAGAGGGCTGTGGTACGGCAGTGGCAATTATTTGAAGGAGAGAGAACAAAACAACCCCCCCCCCAAAAAAAAAAAAAAAAAAAAAAATCAAGACTGCCGAGAAAATGTTTTCTGTCTGTCAACGCTTTGAAGCAAGCTTGAAGTTAGAATGATGTACGTTCTTTTTTGGCATTATGCACCGTAAGTCTCTGTGTAATCCGCCAAAACAAAGCGAAAAGCGTGCACCGGATTTTGGGGATAGATAAGTAAACCCGTTCACGCTGCTGCCAATCAGCTGTCGCGAGGCCCCGTAAGCCCCGCCTCCGTCGCCTGATTCAGGCGACGTTGTGTGAAATTGTCTCGCCGTCTGAAGCGAAGCCCCGCCCACTCGAGTGACCGAAAGCCCAACTGACAGGTCAGAGGGCGGAGCTAAGGAGTTTCCAGTATCCCTGAAAATGAAAACAACGTTTGAAACAGCAGCCCATATTTGCGGAAGCGGCATAACAAGTAACCTGGCTGGTGATCGCGATTGTGGTGCCAACCGCCAGAAGGGACACGCCTTTTTGACAGACACCAAGAACTGTAAAGACGCTGAATGTGCATGAGGGTCTCTAGCGAGGAAGATTCCGTCAGCGTCGTGAAACGGCATAACTTCAGCTGTCTTTATCGTTACAAGCAAGTCCTGAGGGGGAGACGGCCAAAGACTTGCGGCTTATCTTGTTCTCTCGGATTTCAATTACCGGTTTCCTGTGGCATACACAGATAGTGCGCTGGAGTATAAACTGATTTCAACAAGATCACTGACAAATACCGCTTGAACCAGTTTAAAGTAGTAGTCTGTTTTTGATTGTGTAATATAGTGCACCTCCCTCTGATCGGTCTGTGCGTGGAAGTACCGGCAGTTTAAAGCTGGACTCGGCTGGATTATAATCGTGAGAAGTGACCAAGTTGTGAACTGAATCTCACAGTCCATGTGTAGTTTTTCAAAGGAAGTTTGGCTTTAGCCTCAGAAAGGTAAGACTTAGAGGCTGTGCCATTCATTTTTATTCTCAGTCACCAGATCTTCATCAAATCTTGCGTGTCTTTTTTGTATATAGATAAATAGCTCTGAAGCAAATGCAACTTATTGATGGCATGCTTAAGGTTAGGAATGTGTGCTTCATTAACCTCAGCCCCAAAGAATCTTTTTGTAAAGTTAAAGTGTGATGGAACACCATATTTTGCAGCGCTTTAAACAAATACATACTTTGCCGGTTGTGTTGGTTAGAGTGGGTGGGTGGTGAACGGGAGCGGGGTGGGGTTGGAGGGTGGATAGAAGAGACACCTATGACAGTTTGAACAAAGTTTGTACAAAGAGGAACTTGAGCAGACGGTAAAAGAGGGAATGGGAATGGAAGTGGATCGGGGAGGGGGGGGGAGGGAGCTGGGGGGGGGGGGGGTCCCCTTCGGCCACACTTGTCTGTGGAAGGTAATCTCAAAGATCAAAGGGAGCATTAATTAAGACCCCTCCCACCTCAAGTAGGGATGGGAAGTTGGGGTTTACTAACACTTCTTCTTGTGTCGGGACCGTCTTTCGTCAAACGGCAGGTCTGGCCTGCAAGTTTTGTTTTGTTTTCTTCTTCTTCGTTTTTCATTTTTTTCTTTCTTTTTAACTGCGCTGGAGGGACAACTTTGAAGGGTCCACGGGTAGAAGGGGAAAAGAGGGAGGGGGTGGTGAATAATTGCTTTATGGTTATTGCTGACTAGTGAGGAAGGAAATTGTAAACATTCACAGGTCAAATTAAGAGTCAGTTAAGGGTTAGAAACCAGGCTGGGTCATGGTGTCACGAAGACGAAGCACATCCAGAAAACATGCATTTAAAAGACACGTGACAGGGGTAGATGTACCAGAGGTTGGAGGAGGATGGGGGTGGATGTGAGATGGATGGAGTTGAAGGTGGGGGTTGGGGTAGGATAGATGGAGCCGAGCTAGACTGGTGAACGTGTGTCTGTGCAGATGCACCACCGTCCGTCTTGTAAGATGCACATCAGTTGAAACCAAAGTGTTCTTGTCTTTGAAAGATGTGTTTGTGTTGTTCCTGGGTGAGGGGGGGGGGGCGGCGGAGGAAGGGGACGGATGTTACCTTCCTGAGGTAGAAGGGCTAAGAAACACGCGCACAGAGAGAGAGAGAGAGAGAGTGGGAGATAGAGAGAGAGAGAGAGAGATATCTCAGCCCTGCAGTTTTTGTGTGCGTTGAATATTGGAGAAGGTCGAACCCCCTTCCCTCCTCAACTGTCACCCACCTACTTCCCGCTCCTGTCCCATGCCTTCCATTGCTCACACTTTAATGCCCTCCTCAGTGATTATGTGGCTCCTCAGAACTGATAGCCCTTTTTCCAGTGTAGGTTCCAGTATGTATCTCTCGGTTTTTCCCCCAATGTCAAGGGCATTCTGCCGCCCGACAAGAGTATATGTAGAAATTAGCCTAGTTTCCATGTTGACTTAAACCAGGTGAAGGATGATTACAAAGAAATTCCCAGAGTCATTTGGCAGATACAGAGATGCGTGTAAGAGAGGATCCCCATCAGTTTATGATTATGATAAACAGCAAGCAGCATACAGTAATCATGTTCACTTGCCTGGGGGGGGGGGGGGGGTGTACTTTGGAAAGTTTCATTTCACTGCCACGAAGAGCGGTGTATAATATTGTTATTGACCTACATTGCATATCCTGTGAATTTCTTATGTTAATTTGAGCTGGAAGTTTAATTTTTTTGATCAGAGCGTATTGGGTTTGGGGTGAAGGGGGGTGGGGAGGGGTGGTAGAAAGAAGGTTTTTGGTCTTTCGTTCCGCGCTTGCCTAATTAAAACACATCCCTCGCTTGGCTTCCTTGTTGTTTTCTCTTTGTCTCTCCCCTATACATATTTCCTTCCCCGGCTATACCCCCTACCCCCTCCTGACACCGCAATTAGCATGGAAGCTGCAGGCAGAGTTGAAAGCATCAAGCGTCCTCTCCCCTTTCCACACACACACACACACACACACACACATGAAAGTGTGCAGAGAGAGAGAGAGAGAGAGAGAGAGAGAGAGAGAACCTTTTTTGGTCAGCTCAGACCCCACCTGGAACCACCCCTGCCTCAGTTTTAAAAAAACCCCAACAAAACCCCCCAAAAACTCTTACCTCAAGAAAAGAAAAAAAAAAAAAAAAAAAAGGGAAAAAAAGCTGACAGTGAACAGCTTTGCAACTCCTTTCACATATGTGATGTTCTTTCTCTTGTTGTGTGGAAGCCAATTGCATGTGTCAGTCCATAAATTTTCAGTGCCTCTTCCGACAGCAGAGTGGGAAAAACCCTCAGTTTTCCATTTAAACTTTCTGCAGCTAGTGTAAATGATTACTGCAGTTTACAGCTTTTGGGTTCTTTCTGCTTCCTTCAGTATTTTGCCTGCCTTCTTTCAAGTGTCTTTGATGTGTGATTTTTACGCTCTTTTTTCAACGATGGGGATTTTTAGGCTGAGTTTTATTGCAACCAATCACTGACAGAACAATTAAATTCTTGTCCCTTTACTGTGATGTAAGCAGTTTGGTCATAGACGAAACCTTCTGGCTAATCTTGTCTTTCTGGCAAAATCAGTCAGACAGGTGGTTAAACTGATTCAGAGAGATACACTCTGGTAGACATACACACGCAATGGACCTCTCCTCCACACCTACCATGATTGTGTTCTGGTTGTGTTGTCCATAAAGAATACTGTCACTAATGATGAAAGAGAGTGCCCGTGGGGGTGGCGGGGCCGGGTGGGGGACATGGTGGTGTTGGGATGAGGGGGACACTTCGGCAACAGAGGGACCCCAAAGCATATTAAACACATTTCGTGATAGCCGCTGCCAACAACCAATAAGTAGGTATTGCTTCTTGCAGTTGCACATAATTATGACCAGTCAAACTCATTTTCATCCATTGTTTTTTTGTATGGTGTGGATGGAAAACTACTGTAGGTGCAGAGACACTGACTGTGTAGGTGTACCCAAATCACTGACTGTCAGTAAACGCCGAAACAGCAAATCAGTACTGGATCGTTAACGCCTTCTTGTATTCTTAAACTAACTTAGACAAATTGTAGGTACACACAATCGTGCTTGTCCTGTTCAGAAAACCGACGAAAATGAAGGAACTATGCGGTCATTGGTGGTACCGTGGGTTCTTCAACTCAGTGGTTACAGTACTGTGATTCAGTCACTGTCAGATGTACCTGTGGAACTTTCACTTGTAGAATAAACCTTTCATGGCATCCTGACAATTTCCCAGCCGAGATTGCTATCAGGCTGAAGGCTGAACCTCGTCTTTTATCAAACGTTGGAGGGTGAAGAAAATCTGCTTCCACAACATGTCGGATCATATGATTGGGCTGAGCAGCTGGGGTCTGGGAGCTGCCTTGAGTTACGTCCCCTGTTCGCACTGTATCTTTATCCCCTTTCAGCTTCGCATTTTTTTGCGCCCATCTTTCAGAGCACACCAAACGCCTTTTTACGTAAGGCACTTTAGAAATACCGGCCCTGCTGGTTTAGTTTGCCAGCGAGTATTTTCACAGAAGACCCTAGGGATTTTCAGGTCGCATTATTACCTCCCTTGGGTGGGAAAGGTTACGCAGGCTGCAGCTGCAGCGATGGGTGTCAGTTTTTTCACACCCGCCCCCCCCCCCTCTTCATTTGACCCACCTCTACCCCACCCCCGGGCCCCCATCCCCAAGGTCCTGCTTCTCTTACCCATTTATAATGTAAAGAAAGGGTCACTGTATGTAATTATCAAAGGAGGCAATACAATGTTGACCGTCGGTGTCATATTTTTCCATGCTCTCTTCTTGGCTTTATTCCTTCTGTCTTCGGGAATCTTTTACACACACACACACACACACACACACACACACACACACACCGGCACACACACACACACACACACACAGAGTGAGTTAATATGTACACCGAGTTACTGAAATTCACATTTCTCAATACAATGCCAGCTCTAAGAACTGACTTGAACAAAGGAAATGCTTAGTCTTTTTTTTTTTTTTTTTTTATTGAAAAACAGGTCCTGGTTTTAGTGCCTGTCAGTTAACTTAATGTGTCTAACTGTTACTTACTGGTGTTGGCATGTGTGTACTTATCAAGCTTTTCTCGTGTGTGTGAGTGCTCAGTAGATCAAGGCAAGCTGTTTTGTGCAACACTAGTTTGTAATACTGTAGCAGTGTTTTAATAGGAGTGTCTAGTGACTTGATGGTGACATAACCCAACTCAGTGCTAGCAAATAGAAATAATTACGTGACTGCTCAAGCACACTACCCTCATTTGGAAAAAAGGTCTATGCAACTTTCAAAAATCATTGCACTTAGGCCCTTTTTCCAGATGACAATTGTGCAGTTTTTGTTGACTCCGTGTTTTTGGCTCATCATTTGTTTTTTTTGGGAGGGGGACAGTTTGATGGTGTGCTCACTGTTAAATTGTGTTATGATGGACTAAGTAGTTGATGTAGTGTGGTTTTGCTTCAAGTTGGTGACACGTGGCGGTGGCACTTACAATTTCTTCTTCGGTTTCATTCATAAATTGTGTCATTGAGATTGGGGATCATACCGGTACACTTGTACCACAAAGATACGCACGTTTCGGTGAGTCTCTCAGGGTTCTTTGGCAAAATCCACTGTCCCATGGAAGAAAGGGTCTAAGCACCTGTGAAATCCATGAGGCTTAGGCCCTTTTCCAGGTGACAGTAGGAATGAGAATTTTTGTCAGTGATGGAGATGTAATGATGTACTGATATAACATTGGAAATGGAATCTTTCGTATGTGTGCAAGCAGTATTAGTTAGTACCAGGTGCACATCACTGCTACCATATATTTATATCTATATACACATGTATATAAAGTGTACATCTGTATTGTTGCACAGGGCAGATTGTCATGATATGTTCATTGAAAATGGAATGATTGATATGTCAGAAGCAACAGCAAACCTGATATGAAGAACGTGTTCATGTTCAGTGTAAGTGAAACCATCTGTATTAGGTAAAGCAGGTGTTTCGTGTGTATGAGTGTTTGCTAAATTATTCCATTGACCCACCAGTTCCATGTTCCTTTTGATGTGGGCCACCCCAAAACAAATGGACAATACATGACATATGAGGAAGGCTGTCAGGATTATTGTTGCTTCTGAAACAAAAGCAGATCAGTTTAACATCACCTGCACTGTACGTGAAAGCGTGCACTGTCGCACAGGCGTGAAGAGTCTGACCACATTTTTTTTTTCTTGTGGAGTGTCCCTGAATCCTGGCACTCTTGACCTTTATAATTTGCATGTGCATGACCCTGACCCTGTTGTTTCCCTTTGCCTGTTTATGTAGGCTGTCGAAGAGGAGGAGTATGCCGAGTACCTGCTGCGTCGTCCGGTGAGTCCCTCAGATTAACACTTCAGTACTTGTAACAAGTGCACAGTGGACCACTGCACATCCTCTTGTACACTATAGCATGCATTGTCAGTATAAGGGTTAACACCCCCCCCCTCACCCCCCACCCCACCGCATCCCCCCAATTAATGCCTTCTTATGTAACTTCTGTTCACACAATGCATTCCTGAGGCAGTTGGTGAGATGGAAGTGATGTCTTGAACAAAGGATGTGAAGGGCAGGACTGGGAGCAAGTGATGCACTCTGCAGAAGTGCAAATCAGCCAGGAATTCAGACTTGCATGTCTTATTAATTTTTGTCATGAGCAGAACATTTGCAAAGCAGAGGGGGAGCAGTTAGGAGCACCTGGAAAGAACCCCTGAGACGGGCTCAGTGCCACGTACTAGAGGCGAAAAATCTGATACTTGTGGTACTTGAACCCCCCAAACCTTGCGTCGATGACAAGAGGTGTTACCACTACTCCACCACGCCCCCAATGCCCATAGACAGGGCTTTTCATGGAGTCGATGTTGACACTCCAGAACATTTTGGCCGTGAGGACAGCAGCTAGACTACAGAGAAAAAAAGCCCATTTCGTAGATGTTATTGGGAAATCTGATCACCAGTTACACGGCCGTAGGATGCACACTCACAAAGACTTACATGCACATAAACAGACTAGCTGTACACTTGGCTGACATTCACACTGCTGGCAAGACTGAAGACTTAGAATCAGGGGAAGTTGGTTTAATGCTGATGCAGATACCATACAATACGTAGGGGAGTGTGTACATACTTGCCTGAAGACCTGGCCAAAGTATCCTACAACAGAGAATGCCTTTGGCACAGTAAAGTGTGCTCCGAAGCGTTCATCCAGAAAGAGTAACATAATATACAACTCAGATGCTGTTTTTTCAGTATCTTTTTATGTTCAGGAAAAAAATTAGGTATCATATAAGTTACGGAAAGCTTCCAGGGTAAATGCGACAGTTTGACATGTTTAGCAGACTTGTAGACTTTCGTGGAGTACGTTCCACAGACTCAGCCAGCTTTGTTGGGAAAGCAGTCTGCACTCATCTTGTCCTGTGAAAGTTGGAAAGTTGTTGACCAGCAAGCAGTGCAGCATCATTTAGTTCATTCTTACTCAAAAGAAAATAAAAATGGAATCATTTGTATTTTTTAAAGAGAGTGTCAATATTCAGGAGTTGCATTGTATTTAGAAACAAGACTACAGTTGGTTGGTTAGTTAGTTATTCAGGGCTTAACGCCGTCCATGCAAGCAACAAGGACTAATTCGCGGCTAATAAACAAGACTACAAAACAGCTTGAGGATAATCAGAGATGTGTGGGTCGTACATGTGAAACTTCAGAGTTGCCAGAGCATTGTGTGTGCCTTAGCTTACAAGTTGTTGCATATGTACAAACTGAAACTTGTCCGACTTGGGAAGTATATGATTTCAAACTCCAAAACTGACAGCATTGGATAGATAATCTAAGCTCAGTGCAAGGTGCAGTGAGAACCATTACTGGCACACTTAGTTGAGACAACAGGGGGCATGGTTTGACCAGATGGTGCGCAGCAGGAAGCATGGAGGGTCAGCCAACTTAGCCAAGTTTACTTGACCTAAACCAGGGCTAGCATTTGTAGATCTTCAGGGAAGATTTAATTAGTGCACTGTGCTATCGGATGCACGATCGATGCAAAATTTCCATCTGCAAAGCCCAGTTACTTCTCAAGCATTCCTTTCATGTACACTGTGCCAAACGTGGCAACAGTTTTGCTGCCATTCTTGCCAGGGCCCCAAGTGAGAGGCAGTAGAAGTGGTATCTGCTCCAGACTTGAGAAGACAAAAATGAAACAAATTTTTATGTCCTTTTTTCTGGAGGGGGGAAAATGAGGTCTAAAAGAGGCATGCGGTTCTCTTGATGATACTCCCCTTATCCTCCTTATGCCCCACCCCGGGGCCCTTCAGTTTAACTGCTTGGAGTGTGGAAGATTGTGTTTGGGGAGGGGGGGGGGGGAGTCCATGCAGATTTTCCCACAGATTAGACTTGGCTGTAAGTAGTTGGCAAAAACATGGAATGTTTGAGCATAGAGGGGAAAACACAATGATAAGATTATCCACCTATCTGAATTCCTGAACAGTTGTCTTCTGTTCTTTAGACTTTGGTGCACTGACTAAGCTCATTTCCATGTGAAAAGTTCAAGCTTTGCCCTCTCTTGTAAATTACTTGTATTGGGTTTTTGGCATGTCAAACACAATGTGGTCTTTATATTTTTAACTGCTGGTAAGACGTGCTACCTCGTTTTGGCTAAAGACCTGACATGTATCACAGAAAGTGTTTAGCAAGATAGCTATAAACTGCAGTTGAGAGGAATTTAAAGAAATTTCAATAAATCACCCAGCAAACTGCCGCGTCAGTGAATCAGATAGGGTTTGTTGATCTGTGGTCAGTGCCTGTATGTTTAAAGTTGCCTTTCTTTCATTCAGAGTATTCATAGAGGCCTGTTTGTCACTCGTTTGAAAGGTACATAATCACATGTATGTGATTTTTATGACAAATATATGTGTATATATGATTTATGTATCAAATATAAAAATATGTATGCATTAAATGCAACTAAATTTCTCTTTATGTATTACTATAGCTAAGGATTATGCAAATGAGCATTTATGGTTATGCACATAAGCATTTGTGCATCTGTCTGACCTGTGAAACGACTGACCAGCAAATTTTACCTGTGGGTGTGCAGGTGGGCGAGGACCTGATCACTGCTGACACTGTTGACTCCGTGCATGCCGGTGCACCTGGGGGAGGTCTCTTCCAGCCAGTCGACTTCTGCTTCCAAGTCGGTCCCATCTTTAACTTTGTCTCTGGTGAGCGGCCTGTTGTAGTTAGGTTACTGATTGCATTTGAAAGTCATTTTCTTTTGTACTTTGTTGTAGCAGCCGTGCACTTAATTCTGTTGAGTTGCCAGTGAAACCGCAGGTAAGCTGAGTTGATGTTGCACACAGTTTAACCCTATGTCTACCATGTAAGTTAGGCAGGAACCTATATTCTTTGCTGAAGCTGGCAACATGTAGAAGACATGAAGCTCAATAAACATACCGTCTATGCCATTAGAAAGAAAGCCAACTTGAGTTAGAATGATATCCCATACTACCAAACAAGCAAATATGAAAAGAAAGATGCTTTTGGAACCGAAGAAAGAGGCATCCCCCATATACTATACAAGATGTGTTGGTTAATTATTGTACGTACATATTACAGTGTAGTCATGTACGCCCCACATGAACATGGACAGGAATGATCATGAACGCTTCTCTTACTGTTTTAATTATGACTTTTGCTCACTGGTCACATTCAGTACACTGTATATGTACCAGTAATTCAAATGCCTGTCCTTTGAACTGTTTGAGGGGCTGACTTACCTAAGATGGTGTGAGGGTGATTTTTACCTGGCACGATGAGAGTCATGGGTGGATGTCTAGGGGTTACAGAAGTGTTGCAGATTCCAGCCGCCATTTCTAATTATCCGGGCACTTTGTCATGAACATCCTCAGACAGACGTGGAGGGAGAGGGTTGAGGATGGGGGGGGGGGGGGGGGGGGGTTGCAACGAGCTTGAAGGAGGGGGTGGCTTCTAGGGTAGTGATGTCACGCTGTGATATATGGCAGAAGGTTTAACAGTCGCCTCCAGTTAAACACTAACTGGCTGAAACTAGGTAGCACAGGTGATGGAAGTTTCGCTGGGATGATTGGGAGGGGATAAGCTTGAGATGCTCTTGTTCCTTCATTCATAGAGGGTTTTTTTTTTTTTTTTAGTGCTGTTGTTTATATCAGTACAAGCTATTCTGTATACCATAGCTGTCAGAGCCCTCCTTGTTTGCACCCCCGAACTTTTTGTTGTTATTTTTGGTATCAGATCGAGGTTTGTAGGTCACCGGTAGTTTGAACCACTTCTCGTTATTTCGACCATCATTGTACCTGTCCTGATCAATGATTTAGTGAAAGCGGGCGAGGGGAAAACTGACGGAAAATTGCGGACAGGTGGCTTCAGACAAAATTGGTAGCTTCAGAGGGACTGTTGAGAAAGGCTTCAGATGCTTCTATACTTTTTTACGGAACACAGTTTGTCGTCTAAGGGACGCAGGTTTCAGTAGACGTTGTATTTGAGAATTGTGATTTTCAGGTTGAAAACTATTGTAAGTGGAATGGATTATTTTAGTTGATGAAGAAGTTATGCATGCACGGCAACACCGAGAGATATCTACACATGTATAGAGGAGTACTCAAATAAGAGTGTGCAAATTCAAAAACATTCTTCATGGGCAAGCTTATGGTAAATCTGCTGTAGAAACAGAAGTCAGTCATTTATTCCAAGTCTTATTTTAAATGAATTTTCTTTTTGCCTTTTTTTTTTTTTTTTTTTTTTAACAGTGTGTTACAGGTGATTTTCGGACTGTTTCTGAAGTATTTTCACATTAAATTTTCCAGTGTAGCTGTCTTGCATCATTTCAGGCATCAGATTTGCTAGTGGTTCAAGCGTGATGATCGTCTGTTTCAGCTGCTGTCGTCATGCCGTCTGGCAAGACCGCGTACCCCAAGATTGAGGATAACCGCGATGGGACAGTGACTGTCCGCTACCAGCCAACCGAGACTGGACTGCATGAACTTCATGTCAAGTACAACAATGAGCCTATCGAAGGTTAGTGTCACATCTCAAGGACTTGTGTTTCAAGGTCATTTAGACAGTTTCCACATTTCCTCACATTGCAGTTCTGCTGAGCAAAATTAAGGACTCAATTCCGTGGAAAGAAAATTGCAAGAGAAAGAAATTTCATGCAGGTTTTGAAAATAGTACACAAGAATGCACCAGTTTGCTCAAACTTTGGTACTTATTGTCTGAATTTTCTCGGTTGCACTTTCAAGAACACATCCGCTTTACAGGTGCACATGTTCCTTCTCTACACAAAATTTCCTTGGTTATTCCCTTGGTCAATTTGGATTGTTACTATAGAGATGGTGATTGCGTATATTTAATTTGGATGCACCTTTTTTAATAAAACTTAGCAAGTAGTTTGTTTTTGCAAGGTTACTATGAAGATGGTTACTAATGTGCATAACATTTGATTGTGTTATTTCCTTGTGTTCTAGGAAGCCCATTCCTGTTCCACGTGGATGCTGTCAACAGTGGCTATGTGACGGCCTACGGCCCTGGTCTGAGCCACGGTGTTGTGCATGAACCCGCCACCTTCACCATCAACACAAAGGAGGCTGGCGCTGGTGAGATTCTGATCTGTACACTGACGTTTGTTCACTTAATTTGCAGGCTGTGCTAAATTAAAGGGTAGAAACTTAAAATGTGTTCCAGAGATTCCAGGTTTGGAATGCGGGCTGTGAGTTAAGCTTTGTTTTTAAATATTTTTATTTCTTCTTTTATTTATTAATTCGTGCCAGTTTTTTCCTGAAGCATAATTCCCTTTGAGTGAGGAATCATAGCTGACTGTGGACATACAAACAACGAATTTGTACTGTTCACACACGGTGACTGAGACAGTGCTACTAGGGACACAATTCTGAAGTGCTCCGCTGACACCTTTTTTTGATGGTCTTTCTTCACAGGTGGCCTGTCGTTAGCAGTGGAGGGTCCCTCCAAGACAGAGATCAAGTGTGTCGACAACCAGGATGGCACCTGCACTGTAACCTACCTGCCCACTGTACCTGGCGAATATGTCATCACTGTCAAATTCGCTGATAAGAACATCATGGGTTCACCATTCAAGGCTAAAATCTTGCGTACGTACAGTATAAATATTTTTACTGTTTTCTCTTCATCTATTTTAACACACAGGTTCGCTGTTTGGAAACAAACTCTAAAATTAATTCAGACATAGATGTAGGTGCACTAGCAAGCCCTAGTAAGCACTTTTTTTTTAAACCATCCAAACAAGCAAGACAGAGCATATTTGAAATGGTAGCTAGAGTTTTGAATAAAAAATTGATGTACATCAATAAATATGCTCAATATTGTGTCTTCGTACAGCTGGAGAACCCAGGAAGCGAGCGCAGCTGTCCGTAGGCAGCAGCAGTGAAGTTTCCCTCAAGGTCACCGAGACAGACATCTCTGACCTGACGGCATCCATCCGCAGTCCTTCTGGCCGTGAGGAGCCTTGTCTCTTGAAACGCCTGGCCAACGGACATCTTGGTGAGTGGGAACAAGTTGTGAAATAACCATCCGTTTTCTAAAGCCGTAACATTTTGGACACTGGTCTTTGAGAGCTTGTGAAATTGTTGATTGAAGACATATTACAAGTAACCCTGAACACAACCACTGCTATTAAATGTACTAGTTTAGTTTGACATCGCACACCACAAGAGGAAAGGGTGTCAGTAGTACGCATTAAGACATTGCAACAGCTGGTAAATGTACAGGATTGCAAATTAATTGCTGCAGTGCTGGAGCACGGAATACAAATCTGCAGAGTCAACCATGAGCCCATAGACATTGTAACCACTAAGCATTACTCTGTTATCTTGTCCACTGTATGCTGTTCTCTGTATTAGGATTTTGCTTGCATGGCGCTAAACCACAAATAACTACCTACCGGTAACTGTATCTTGGTTTATAAATAACTTGTGAATAGGAAAGTATGGTTGTTTTTTCCCCCTCAAGTGTAGAATCTAGGTGGTAATAACCTCTTCTTCAGAGCAGTATCCCCGTTTCAGTCATACGAACAGCCAGTTTTATTTGCGGTTGTTTACACAACTTTCTGCAGTAATCATTCAGTGTTGTCTGTCTCAAGCTTTCTTTTGTTTTCTGGTCGTGAAACTGGCGGCATCAGCTGAGAATTATCTAGGCTATCTCCAGACCTTTTTAAGTTCTCTCTCGCTCTCTCGAGTTGTTGTGCTTGTCTCACAGTCTGTCTGCTTCTCTCTCTCTCTCTCTCTCTTGCCGTTATTGTCAGTTCCACCTTTCTCTCATTATACGCATCTCTCCTCGTTCCCCGTGCATCTTTTTGTATGGCCATTATTTCCTGTTCAGTGTCATAATTCGCACTGCTGTTGTTTGAGTTCTGCCACTGTGGTGATTTGAGGAATGCTGTGAAGGGGTATTTACGGAAAGCGTTGATTCTGTTCCAAGAGAGTAAATTGTTTCAAGACTCGAATGTGCCAGCCTGCTGTCTATTCTTTCATTTTTCCTCCGCTGCCTTATTACAATGCACTTCCTCTTGCACAGGTATAATTATATGGCTGCTTTACAGGCCTCGTATACAATAAATCTGGACAAAGTTAAGTTTTGTGTATAGCTGCTTTACAGGCTTTGAATACAATAAATGTGGACAAAGAAAAGTTAGGTGTACAGTCTCTTTGCAGGCCTTGGGAGCAATACATTTGGACAAAGGAAAGTTAGATGCACAGTCTCTTCCAGCGCAGGCCTTCGGAACAATAAATTCGGATAGAAAAGGTTACGTGTATGGCCGATTTACAGGCATTGAATACAATAAATTGGGCAGAGGAAAGCAGACAAAAGTTGGAGTCTGAGACTGCACTTATCAGTGATGACTTGTGGCCGAAGGGGGGCACTGCTGGGTATCAGATTTTCTGATGACCTAAAGCACCAGTTGATGGCCTGATAACCCAGAGAAAGAGCCAGGCGCTGAAGCCAGTAGATCTCAGTTGACTTCCAGCCGAGCAGCAGGTTTAGTTACCTCACTGCTGGTAGGATTGTGGCCTACAGGGGGAGACGTTTCACATCTTTTATCTTTCGTAACTCAGTGCACCTGACTTTACCGTTCCAGCCCCCCCCCCCCCCTTCCCCCTCCCCCCGCACACGCCACCACTACCACACATACAGTTACACTCTCTTTCTCTCTCTCACCCCCAGCTCCCTGAAAAGGAGGAAGACGAAAATACAAGAAGAAGAAGAAGGAAAAAAAGAAAGAAAAAAAAAAGAAAAAAAAAGCAGAAGATGAGCCTGTCTCTCTGTTATTCACCACCCATGTACACCCCCCCCCCCCCACACCTACATTTCAAGCACCCCTACCCCTTACATCCCCTTTAGTCAGAAAAGGGAGTTCATTTGCTTATTTGACAGATGTTTAAAAGAAAGCAGATGGAGGGATGTTAGCTGAGTGAAAGCCACAAGTATTAGCAGCTGATATGTTGTCAGTTATGATGTCTGCGTCCACCCCTTTACATTGAAGTGTAGTCATGATTTAGTGATACTACCCAGCAGTTATCTGGGGGTGAATGCGACTTGAGATTTGTTTTGCTCTGCACTCACCATGGCATGAAGCCATTTGGCTAAACTGAAAGGATTCCAGCAAACTCTGGAACAAGAATCTTGTCACTTGGACACTACACAATCACAGCAGAATATTTTTCAGTGATCTCGAAAATGAGGGTTACTGAAGAGGACAAGCAAATCTAGTTTAGTTGCTACACAGATGTGTAGGTTTCCAGGCTGAATGGTCTCAGATATAGTCTCTGGTATGACTCACTTTCCCTGTTCATGCATTGCCCCTTACATGCCCTCCCTTCAACGACATACATCACTACCACCACCACCACCACCACCACCACCACCACTACCACTGCCATCACTACTGTGTCCCTGGCCACTATCTCCACTAGCAGCTTGTTAATCTCCGCCGCTGCAGTTTGTAGCCCATCATTTCTTCCTTGGTGCCGACTTGTAAGTTGGATGTATTTTGAGAAACTGAGGCGAAAAAAGAGAGGAGGTGGTCTGTCGATCTGTAGAGCTTGTGCCTCTTTTGGGTACTGCCCGCCCCCTTGTGCCCTCAGCATATCTTAAACTTAACGGCGGCAGATTGAGGCTGGCAAGGGGAGATTTGAACTCTCCTTTTAGAAAATTCCTCGCATGTTGTCCTGTTGGTGCTTTTTTCCCCTGGCTGTAGGTGTAGCAAGGGGGGGGGGGGGGGGGGGGGAATGGTGGTGGGTGGGATTGATTGGGGAGAGTGTCTGACTCCTGAATCACCACCTCACTAGCCCGCCTTCTCGTCTGCTCTTACTCAGTCTGGGTTACCTGGCTGCAACGGGTGGCTGGCTATCGACAGGTTGAAATTTGTTTAACAGTTAGTGGGGTCCTTGTCCTTTTGTGAACTGACAGTTTGATCGGTTACGACTTTGATACGCATGGCGATGCAGGAGACTGTTTCGATGACAGAGAGGCGCACCTCTACCACCACTCACGGTAAATGGGTCCAGGACTGAACTTAGCTCATCTTGAGCTTCACACTGGATGGATCAAGTTGGTGTATGAACTTGCAGGTGTACAGAGAATTTTTTGAAAAATGTTGCTGGACTTGCGCACCGCTGGACAGTATGTCGTTGAATTTGAGCCTTTTGGAATTCTGATCTTTTTCCAGCATTCGTGCAGTCTTTTTTCATTCTGATGATCGTCACTGAATGGCAGATGGTCTGTCCATGGTTCATTGCAGATCACACCATCCAGGAGCCATTGCTTCAAATGAGCATTGTTTTGACCGCTTGATGAATAACAGCCGCTTTTGGAATTAATAATGTGATTTTGTTGTTGATTTATTCAGGCATCACCTTCACACCACGTGAAACTGGCGAGCACCTGGTCAACGTCTTCCGCAATGGCAAGCACATCGCTAACAGCCCCTTCAAGATCAAGGTCGGAGAGAGCGAGCTTGGCAATGCTGGAAAGGTCAAGGTGTACGGCAAGGGTCTCACGGAGGGCATGGCCAATGAGATCAACGAGTTTGTCGTCGATACTAGGGAAGCAGGTCAGTACTGTTAAATGGTCAAAAATGTCTGTTATTCGCTATTGTGTAACCATCAGGCTCTTGCTATCATGGTTTTGTTTCGTTTTTGTACATTTATCCCAAGAAGTAGATAATGCTGAGTGAAAGGAGCGATGTATGTTCAGCTGTGCTGTGCTTATCAGGCATGCATACATTTTATGCAGATCCATTGTCAGTGTCTTTGTATACATGGCTTTGTCAGAAAAGTAGGATGTTGAGCCATGACTGTTGTTTCTGTGTCTGTATGTCGGGATCTCTAATGTTTGTGCCTGTTTCAAATTACGTCAGGGATTGGGCATTGGGATAGATTTTGTGACCATGTGCCATGAAGATGTATTTATGTCATTGTGCGTCAGCTATTTCTAAGCTTAGCTTTGGTCAATGTGCATTGGGATTTATGTGTCATATTTCTGAGCATTTATTAACTCTTTGACGATGGAGCACAATTTCTGACACACGATTTCCTATAGGAAATCGTGTGTCAGAAATTGTGCTCCGTCGTCAAAGAGTTAAGGTTTCTGCCATCGTCCTCTGTCCATGAATCAGGTTATGGTGGAATGAGCTTGTCCATCGAGGGTCCCAGCAAAGCCGACATCGAGTGCCATGACAACGAAGACGGTACATGCCGCGTGACCTACAAGCCCACTGAACCCGGCACATACATCATCAACATTAAGTTTGCCGACCAGCATGTACCAGGTAGGTCACGATAACCTCTCCTTGTCTCTGGCAGCGGCACCTTAGTGTTGCCACGAGGATGGTAAAGATTACGCTACCCTTCCTTGATAATTTATGATCGGATGTCTGCCCCCTAAGCCTCAACACCATATGTCGAGGACTTGTGGCGTCACAGTTTCCATGTATAGTTATAGACTGCCTCTTTGTACGACTTTGTGGCCACTATATGGTACTCATCAAAAGGTTTTGAGACCAAAAACAGATGAAGTCACTCCAGAATACTGTAATAACTAGATGATATACTCTTATGGTTCATAGTTGCTGTGCACATTTCATATTGTACAATGTACTGTCTTGTATGGCTAAAAGGATTATGGAAGTGCTACGTGAAGAGCAAAAGGTTGATATTAGGTAATTGCAAGTGTGTTGTTACTGTAGCTGCTAGGACTTAAAGGGGCCACAGTTACCGTTTGCATGCTCACAGATCCTTCTGAGCTTTTTGTCATCATACCACTTACACACCTGGACAGTGACAGCGTCTGTAATGCTGGCACTGAGCCAACAGAAACGTACTTGATGACGCAGTGACCACACCCAGTGCTCCAGTAGTGTAACAACAATTGTACAATTTGAATGTTTCACCACTTGAGCAAAGTTTAAACAACATTGTATCACATTAAGAACTTTATTGATCATCAAGATAGCGTATTTCGAGCGCACAGGCGCATTCACGAGTGAAACTGTTTCAAAACATGAGTTGGCTTAGCAAAGATCAAATTAACCCGTTTAATTATGATATGGATTTTTTGAGAAGTGAACAGAGAATAGGAGGGGTAGATCAGGGAGTGATTCTGTTGATTGAAATACTTTAGCATGCCTGTGGGAAGGTTTCTTGTGCAGTATCACTTTTACAACAGCAACAGAAACATTCTTCTGTCAATGTGGATTAAATACTTGAATACGCAGCACTGAGTGTTCCTGTATGGATGTTTCGCCTTTGCTTTCTACTCATGTCATTTGTAATCTTGTCTTCTCCAAAGCAGGTGATATTAGCAGCATGATTGTTTCCAGAAATTCTGAGCACTAACATAAGTATTTCATTCTTCTGTCGCTGTGGTTTACAGGCAGTCCATTCACAGTGAAGATTGGCGGTGAGCCATCGGCCAAGATCACCGAGCGCATCACCCGTCACAAAGCAGCCGCTGACGTCACCCATGTTGGAAGCGAGTGCGAACTGAGCCTGAAGATACCTGGTAAGTGGATGCATTTATTGGTTGTGAGAAATGAACTGGCTTAACACAACAGACACAACAGACAGCACACATATGAGCTGACAAACCAAGTTTAAACTCCCCACCAAATAGGTATCCTGACAATGGGTTTGCACTCACCCAGTTTCCGGTGTAACCCTCAGACTAGCAGATGAAACAAATCCCTTTTGTCAGAACTAGAAGTTATTTTCATTATGGGGATGTCAGAGGAAAAGTATTGACGCCTGCACAAGTACTCGCTGCATGACAGAACCATTAGCTCACTCACTGCCATGGTTCACATGCCCCATATTTTGGGGCCTCCATGTTCACAATGCTTGGCTGTTGACGGTTGATTTATGGGATCGCCAACTTTCATGACATGACATCATAAAGTGTGGAACTAAATACAGCGCAAGCAAAACGGGTTTCCACCAGTTAAAGGGAAGCAGCCATCTGTTAGTATGCCGCAGGGAAACACTCTCAGCATAGAGAGAGTTAAGTCTGGAAGTAAGGCCTACATTTTCCCCTGGGCTCAGCTGCAAGGGTGTTCTTAGCAGGGCAAAGCTTACTTAGTGAGCTTTACAAAAAACTTGAGTTGCATGGCTGAACTTAACAGGTTGTCGTCATAAATTTGAACATATTTTCAAGACTGCCTCCCCCCAGGCGCAGTATCTTGTATAGCTACAGAGCTTGTTTTGCGAATCTGCTTTATACAAGATGGCGAATCGTGTAGTCCACTAAGTCGGTAGCACTTTAGTCAAAGATATTTGAGGAGGGAGAGGATCTTCAGAGACACAAACAACCTGTTTGATGTGCGTGGCGATTTTCTGTCTTCCTCTCAGCAAAGACCCTTATTCTGATACAAGTACACCATTGTGTGTCCGGGTGTGAGAGAGAGAGAGAGAGAGAGAGAGATTGAAGGAATGACGTTGATTTCATCCGAGGCATTGATGGAAATTAGAACATTTTATTTCCTGTGATCTAAGAATTTGACATCAGTTTCATGCAGTTTGTCTAATTCTCACTGGCCAAAAGTGATGACTCAAAAGTGATGATACCTCCACCCCCCCCCCCACCCCCCCCTTCACCCCAATTTGCCCCTGTATTGTAACAGCTCCTGCTCATGGTTTGTGTAGGGGGGGGGGGGGGGGGGGGGTTGGAATCTGAATTATGTAAGGATCGTTTGCAACACACTTGCAACTCTTCAAACACTTAGTAAATCTTGCTTTCCTGCTGCTTTCATACCTGACGTTCCATCCGCACTTACGGGTGAAGTTGAGAGGAATGTATGGCACAGAAATGGGTGTGGGACAGCCTTGTTACAAACAGGAAGTGTTCGGGGTTGTTTGGTAATGGGGAGGAACTTACCAGAGCCACTTCATTGATGTGTGTGTGTGTGTGTGTGTTGGGGGGGGGGGGGGGGCTCACTGAAATTTGAAGTGTATACCAGTGTGCATTGGTTAAATGTATTTAGTGCACTGCGTTCTAAGTGTCAAGTCATAGTTAAGGTAAACTCCATTGAAATTAAATACAAAAGGAAAACAACAACAAAATTGCAAAGAACTTGCCTCTCTTTTGGATATCAAATCAGATCAAAGCAAAATAATTTCTTCATGCCAGAAGGAAAATTGCAGGCATCAAAGAGCTAGTGTACACAGTGTAAGCTGCAATTGCACAGGTTTACATGTGTGTGTGTGTGTGTGTGTGTGTGCGCGCGTGAGCTCTAGGGGGGGGGGGGGGGGAGGGACAGTGAAGTTAACTGAAAGCTTTTTTTGGGGAAAAAAAACAACAACATCCAAAACTGAAGAACTTTGTCAGTGTTGTCTCCTGAGAAAATTCCTGAGCATAAAGCTTTTTTGTTTTTAATTTTGATTTTAACTGGATGCTGAACATTGAATCACCAGACATGTGTCACGGGCCTCCCAAGAGCTGAGGATTCATTCATTCACACATACCAGCATTCTGGTCTGGGTACGTGTCGCATTGTTTTGAGCTCCAGCTGCTCCAAATTTAGGATCACATTCCTTTTTATGCTCCGATAAAGTATCTAAAAATATCGTTGGGATGGAAGTTTGGTTGGTGGAGGAGTTGTAGTGGCGGGGAGGTGGGGGTGGGGAGGTTGGAGGGAGAGATAGGAAGTGGTTTGTAACTCTCGAAGGCTGCAGCACGGTTAGGCTGGCATCAGACAGACAGATAGTGTAGGGGCAATTTCTGGAAAGAGAAATGTCGGGTTCTTTCAGGCTGGTGAGCTTGATTGGCCACTTGGATGACTCGCCTTAATTACTGTCTGTACAAGCTTGGCAAAGGTGGAGAGACGAGGGGCGAGCGGTTGAAAGGGGGGGGGGGGGGGGGGGGGGGGGAGTCTTAAGGGGGCTGCCGGGCACCATCAGGTCTAGTCTCAGAGAGGGATTGGATGGTGGGGGGGGGGGGGGGGGGGGCTGAATTCAGTCTGAGACGGTTGGGGGAGGAGGACATGTTTCAGAACTTAAGTTTAGAGATGGACTTGGGGGTGGGGTAGGGGCTGGGTGGATGATGGGAGAGCCGGTGGGGGGGGGGGGGGACTGAGGGGGCCCGGTGCACTTTCAGGTAGGGCATGCAGCTGTGAGGTGTGTTAATTATCTACAAGGAATGTCAGGTGGCGTGGACCCCATCTGCAGCATCAAGACACTTACCTAAACTGTTCACAATCACCTGGATATATTTAGAAGAAAGTTTAAGGAAAACGGGGAAAGAGATTAAAATAGCCCCAGCAGTTTGGTTTTTTTCTCCTAGCAGCTCGTAGACCAGTTTAAGATTTACAAGACCTGGGTTGGAGAGAACGCTGAGAGGGTTGGGGATGGGGGAAAAGCGTGAGGGGTGAACCGTCTGATAGGTGGTTTGAAGAGGAGGTCAGTAAGGTAAAGGCAGGCAGGAAAGAAACGGAAAAGGGAAGAGGAGCCAGCAAGAGAGGAGCCCACCCCCTAAGGGAGCAGTGTCCAAATGAAGCGATATTACTGAACAGTGGAAGCATCTTTACCTGCAAGTGTGATAAGACTTGCCAGGTGATCGCCTCTTGAGGAGCCGGTATCGGCCAGGTATCGAGCTAGTCTCCCTCTCACCTTCACCTGGTGAACCAGAGTCCTTCAGATTGTTGCTTTACCTGGGCCACGGATTCTCTGTCTAGATGAGTGAGAATTCTGACGGCAGTGTTGTTTTCTCCCCTCCATCCCATATCTGACCTTTACAGCATCACAGTTTCTTAGTCTGTACCAGTCCTGCCATCGAACGGTTGCTCCATCTGGACAGTCAGTGTGTCTGTCTTACCAAGGTGGAGGGAGAGAGAGAGTGCAGAGGACATTCTTTTGTTAAGGATAGTTCTGTGTCATATTTGTTCAGCCGTTTCTTCAGGCTTGGGGAAAGATTCAGCACTGCATATACCTGTGGACTATTTAAATGTGTGACAGTGGTAACTACGAAACCAGAGAAGGGAACTGTGTAACATCTGGCGTTGCAGTTCTGAGCTGTCCGCATGGTTGCTTCTCTAAGGATATTATATGAAATGAAGGAGAAGAATTCATGAAGTGATCGTGAAAGACGGGAAAACTGAACAGTAACTACAGAACTGTTGCTGAGACATTGGCAAGATAAATAGATATCAGGCGTGAGCTTTCCTCTTCTTAGTGACTTACTACACCTGTTTCATCCACCTGGAGGATCAGCCATGTGTCCCATGATAGATTTGTCCCAGTTCAAAGTCACCATGCCGTCTGTCCAGCAGCGCTACATGTTTTGTGAACGACCACAAGGTTTGGATTAGCATTAGCTTTAACTTCCATCATGGGTGAATGAGTATGAAGCTTTATATTTCGGTCAGTGGTAAAGGTGTGAGGGTTTTTTTGGGTTTTTTTTTTGGGAGAATGTCTTTTTCAAGTGCATGGATAAGGATTCATTAGCAGCAGCATTGTCAGCTTACTTTTAACTTACCTGTATTAGGTAGTAGAACGTCCCTGATCATTGGGAATACAGTATGTTGGTAGTTTTGTTGGCTGTTTCATATACACACTGTAGTGTGTGTGTGTGTGTGTGTGTGTGTGTGTGTGTGTGTGTGTGCACGAGACATAAATCAGACTGCCTGGTTAGCTGGTAAATCCTGAGTCAGTGATTTCTTTGAAGGGTATGTATTGATAAGGCAGAAACACACTCAGTGTCAGGATGGTGGGCCATGTCCAAGGCTGCAGCCTGCTTACACACGGGCGGTTTGAGTTTACATACCGGTTGAAGTTTGCACACTGACGCTTGCGCACGTAGGCATGCACATAAAAGCACATTCAAAAACACTCCCAGAACTTAAGTTTTAGTAAAGTCAAATGTATGGCTGAAGACTTGGAGAGAATGTACTGGATAAGACTGTCATAACTTTCGTCATACTCGCAGTGGTGGGACCACCCTGGACCCTGGCTGGCATACCGACCTTACCGCTAACAGCAGAATCTCCGCAGGTGTTAATGGAAGTGTTGTGTCTGCTGCAGCTGGAGCCATCACTATCTATTGAATTCATGTTACATTTTTACAAACCTACTTACCCTGCGTACCCCTGGACTAACTTGGGCTGGCTCAGTAAAACACTCAGTTGCCTGCAGGTGCAGGTGCATGCACACAAACATGTGCGTGTTCACCTCTCTACACCTGTGCGATGGATACGCGTGCATCGGTGAGAGTGTTTGATCAGCTCATCAGGTGTAATGCCATTCAGTCCAGCTGATCGCAAGAGGAAACGCAGGCCGTTCAGGGGCTTGATAAATTAACTTGGCTGCTTAGGTTCTAGAAATTGTTCCCTGCGGGTAGCCGCGGTGCAAGTTGGCTCACGGCAGTCCAGGTTTTTGCTTCGTCAGTCAGGTGCATTTCAGACAGATCTCTGAAGAGTCAGGTGTCTGTTCCACACGTCTATAAGTGTCCTGCTGTTCCAGTTACAGGTATCAAAACACCGTTACTTGTGCCAGACTGCCCCCCTCCCATTCCCCCCCCCCCCCCCCCCAATCCACGGTCAGGTACCGTGACATTTGTGACAAGTGTCTGCAGAGTCAGTGAGGTATCCACTGTTTTATATGCCTGCATGTGTCCGCCTGCTGAAGAAATGAGTATCGGACATAACACCCGTTAACCCCCTCCCCTCCCACCACCCCCCGCGGTCACATTCAGGTGCGTTTCTGACCTGTCTGGAGAGTCAGGTGTCTGCTCCACGTGTCTTCCATGTGTCTCGATGTTACGGTACCAGATTGGTGACCCATGTCACACTGCCCCTTCCCCACCCTTTCTGTTGTGTCTGCCTAAAGTCTGAAGAGTCAAGTGTCTGTTCAGTCTGTTTGCATGAAATAAATATCGAAACTGAAACCTGTTACCAGACCGGTGCCCCCTCCCCTCCTTCCCCCCCTCCTCCCCCGTCTCCTCTCCTCCTCCATCTGTATTTGCTCGGCATGTATGCAGTTGGCATGTTTGGCTGGCTTTGTAACGGGCAGGGGGGATGATTTGAGCTGTACAGGTGTTGTCCGTTACCTGGCCAGTCGGTGGTGGAGGAGAGCGGTGAATGATCTTGTGGAGTGCTCAGTGACAGTTCCAGGCCAGGTGTTCAATCCATCTCCCCGTCTGAGTGCTGGCCCTCATAGCCACTTGACTGAGCTTTTCCCCACGCACAAAAAAAGAGAAGAAAAAAGAATTGAATAAATGTGTTGGGACCTCGCCCTCTCTTCTTGCTTTCCGCTTCCTTCTCTGTATCTTACATATTCTTACTCTTTTGTTTACGAAGAGGCACAGAAATGTGGGACAGAATCAGTATATCTGCCTTAGGCCTGTGAGTAATGATGTTATTGCTGGAGTCTTTCGTAATTAAATTATTAATTCCACAGGGTTTCATCCCGCCCTCATGTACGATCAGTCTTACCGTAGGGTTTCCAAAAAGCCGATCTTAAGCTGTGTATATTAGACCTGCTTGTGCCTGGTTAGTTAATGATGCGGCCAGCTTGAAATGAATCGCTCTCATCATGGCGGCCTTGGGTGCTCTCTTTCCAGGCTGGATATATAAGCAAAAATACTTTCTGGCTCTTGTATATGTACCGACATGCAGAAAATGCCTGCAAGTTCTGTGGCTGAGAAATACCTGCAGCTGAAAATACCTGTAGGTGCCTGGCACGGTGCCAGAAGTCTGGAATGTCTAGGAAGGTTATCAAGGCTCAGGTGAAAATGGTGTAATCGCTGGCTGCTGCTAGCATATGCCGGGATCCTAGACACCCCGTTATGATTATTCCGCTTTTCAGCGGTGGTCGTATGTGTTATTGCTGGCATGTTGTGAGCACCTGTGCATGTGTGCAAACACTATAAAACACAGAATGTGCACCATATTTGGGGAGTCTTTTTTATGTGTAAGCAGACGCACAGACTGATCCACAAACACCATGTAGTGCGCAGGCTTATGAGTGGGTGCACACAGACTCGCATACACCTACCATACACCTGCGCCCCCCCCCCCCCCCCCACACACACACACAGAGCGATTAGTTTAACAGAGGAAGCAGCAGCAAAATAAACACTACATTACTACAGATGTTTTTTTTTTTTTTTTTAAAAAGGGGGGGTGACAGAAAGAAATCTTTCATTGTACTGTACATCACCATGGAACATGTTTTGAGTTTTTACTTAAGAAATATAACCATTTCCTTAATTGTCATACTCATATGCACATGTTTAGACAGTTGTGGGTATGTTCATTATAAACAGATATTTTTATGCAAAGATAATGATGCAGAGGTTATCTGCATGGACATGTACGTGTATTTAACTGATTTCTCTGCGTACTGACGTTAGTCTTCACTCATGAAATTTGTTAAAATCTGGTTATGAGAAAGTAACTACAACACATATTTCTTGCATGTGGTGTTACAAAAAGTTGTCATTGTCACTTTTTTCCAGGTACTAGTCCATTTGACATGACAGCATCAGTGAAGAGCCCCTCAGGTCTGATTGAGCTCTGTGATGTGGTCAGCCTGGACGACAACCACTACAGCATCAAGTTCGTACCCAAGGAAATGGGCATCCATACCGTCAGCGTCAAACACAGGGACATGCACATCCCAGGTACGCACACCTGCATCTGTAAGCCTAATCACCTGTTTCAGCTTTATCATCATGAATGTCAGTCTTGAAATTGTTGTTGATCTTCTTGTATTTGTGTGTGTGCATAAGGTGTGGTGCTAAAAGCAAGGGGTATCTCTTCCGCACATGCCTGTCGGAAGTCACTCAGTCGATGAATGTCGTCTTTGCATTGACTGCGCATAGAACTGGCTGCACAGCCAGGTAGCCACTGTGCACAACAAACCCATTACCTGGGTTTAGTTGCCTTTAAGTGTCAGCATTGTCTTCACAGGCACATCCATTTCTTCACCTTCCTCTACGCTCGTGAGAGCTGCTGGGAAGTGCAGATATCTTCACTTGGGGTTCCAGCGAGCTGTCGTTATTCAGTTATTCGTGCCACACAGCGTGTGGTCGGTTAATGGACCGGCCCGATGTTGGCAGAAGGGGGTTAACTGGTGGGAGGGAAGATAAACACTGTCATTGATGTCATGGTGGATTTTCCTCCCCTTGGTTTTTTCACTCACATTCTTCAAAGTAAAGGGCAGTACTGCTGGTATATGTCTGGCAGTTTTGAGTGCGAGGGGTCTAGTAGGTAACAAAGAAGTTTGGACAGTCTCAAGAATTCTACCTATGGCTTCCTGGGTAATACATGTATATTGCCATAGATGGCCCCCATCCAACAGCCCTTGAAGTGTCAAGAGCCTAGCTTAGCTGCATTAACTACAGTGCACCATGAATTAACTTCCCTTTCCTAGACTACTATTTCATGGTCAGAGTTACTCAAACAAAGAACACTTACACTTATTTCTGGTGGGACCGTGAATTAAAATGACCTTTTTGTGTGGCGGTGACATCGTACTGTGTCATGCACACAAAACAAAATGGCACATACTATAACCAGCATTGCTCGGCCCGGCCGTGCAGAGCATCTGGCGCACGCAGAAAAGGTTGATTATGGTGATACACAGTACTGTAGTAATCAAATAAAAGCATGGAATTTATGAGATATTTTTATTTATTTATGTAATTGTTTGTTTATTCACATATACTATGATCTGGCCAGTCTGCCTGGTAGGTGTGGAACCAGCACCTAACCAGCGTTTTTTTTCACCCTTCAGTCTATATAAATATTCTGTCTACAGTTATCTTGGTAGAATAGTTTTCTATGTTAGAACTATAAGATGCTAACACAGAAAGTTAAATTGCCAGCAGAATCCATAAACCAGGATGTGGTAGCAATGTGTGTGCTGTAGAAGAGCCTCCTTACCTGTCTATTTTTTTTTTTTTTTTTTTTAAATCCTGATGTTGTATGTGATTGTGTGTCAACAGGCAGTCCATTTGAGTTCACAGTCGGCCCCATTGCTGGAGGTGGCTCTCACAAGGTTCACGCAGCCGGGCCTGGCTTAGAGAGAGGAGAAGTTAATCAGCCATGTGAGTTTTTTCCCGTTTACCCTAAAAAAAGAAAAAAAGAAAAAAAAAAGCAGTTTTGTAAATATGGGTGTTTGTGTGGAAATAGCATCCTTGCACAAAAGGGGTCACTCCCTGCTTTGATTGCACGTAGTACAAAACAGAGAAAATTATATTGATAGAGATCTGTCCAAGCATATCAACATTGTCAGATTTTTTGGTTGTGTTTTCTTCCCAGTTATTTTTGTCACTCTTTCTGTAATCAAATTACCACTCTGTGACAACACCACCTCATGTGATTTCATTTGGGGGTGGGCAGGTGGATTGGTGAAGGCAAAAGCTTTTGAACATGCATAGTCTAGATCTTGCTCTTTCTAGATCATGGATTTAGCAGCTAGGTTTTGTGAAGGCCTGTGTATTGAGGCGCTCACTTTCATGAGTTGTATTTTCTGTTTGTGTTAAACCAGGCGACTTCAACATCTACACACGTGAAGCTGGTGCTGGCGGCCTCTCCATTGCGGTGGAGGGACCATCCAAGGCTGAGATAGACTTCCAGGACAGGAAAGATGGATCATGTGGTGTCACCTACAGTGTCAGCGAACCTGGTATGTCATGTCAGCAGTGTTAATGATAATATGTAATGATGTGGATTACGTAGGTGCTACACTGAAACTGCTTGGCTCAAGCACCAGGTGTTGAAACCAGCATGCCTGCTGTCGTGAATTACATGTGTTCTCTCACACGCTGGACATCATCACATTACAGTCATGTAGTGTGTTGGATCAGTTCATTTGTTTGTAATTTTTGTGGGCTGAAAATATACAAAGTGTCCATGTCACTTTAACTTTCAGTTAAAACACAAGTGGGGGCTGAGTGGTGAGAAACACCTGACAGATTTGTGTTCCTATTTTATTTTGTACAGCTTGATATCTGGCAGTTTTTTTTCCCCACAGGTGTAATGTTCTGCTATCGATTTCTTAAATTCTGTCGGGTCTTCTTCAATCATATTTTTCTCATTTTCTTTGCGCAGGTGAATACTATGTTTCGATCAAGTTTAACGATGAACACATCCCTGAGTCTCCGTTCCGTGTGCCCATCACACCCAGCATTGGAGATGCCCGTCTTCTGTCCGTCACATCCATGCAGGATAAGGGACTTACGGTTAGTGTCTGTGAAGCTTTCCTACAATAACTGGAGATCGATACACACATTGATACATCACATGGGCTAGTTGACTGATGGAGGATTTACACAGTTCGTACCATATCCAGTGACCATTTTTTGTAGAAAATCTATGGGTGAAATGGCCCACTGTGACCAACTTATATGGGCCATTTCCAAATTTTATGGGTCATTCTAAAACGGAACCGAACAGATGAAAACGGCGACGCGCACACAACTTTTTGTGTATGAAAAGCGCTCCAAAACGAGGCTCTTCGGTAGACGAACGATTGCTTCTGATTGGGCAGACCAGACCACCTGATTGTAGTCTCATCCTATGAGATTTTACGTAACAATAGCTGTCGCTGGGTAGCAGACGAATTTTGTTGGGGAGTCTTCAGACTGTGAGCGCACAGCACTCTGTGTCGAAAAGTTACAACGATGCGAAAAGTTACAACGATGCGCCGATCGGCACACAGCTTAAGATTTTCATGGGTCATATTTTTTATTTTTTATTTATGCGCCAATGGCGCACGGCGCGGACATAAAATGATCACTGATATCAGTTCTCCATGAACCTATTCCCTGCACAGCAATCATCAGTAATTGTCTTCTCTCCAATGTAGAAATCGTGAAAATTTCCCGATCTGTCTAATTGTGCTTGTACACAGAGTGGTCTGCTCAGCAAAACAACCATTATAGAATCGTTTCTTTTGCTGGATTCCTGCCTTTAGCAGCCAAACTGAAAGTAGGTTGGGAAAAGGTGGTGAGAGGAAGAAGTTCCTGTGTGAAGTACGAAATGTGTTAATGAAGTAATTAGTATCTTTTTTGCCTATGGAAAAGTCCTATTTAGCGAAGTAGTTTGAAACTGGAGTAACACATCTTTCTTGAAACCTAACTAGGTGCAGTTATAGTTCAAGTTGTCACAGAACAGTTTGTGTGTGTGTGTGATTGTAGGTGAACAAACCTGCAGCCTTCATCGTGAATTTCAACGGTGCCAAAGGAAAGCTGACCGCTCATGTTATATCGCCATCTGGTGCTCAGGAAGAGGCACTGGTACAGGAGGTGGATGATGGTAGGTCCCCTTTTGCATCACTCTGCTTGAAAACAAATAAAAAACAAAACAAAACAAGATGCTGGACACTGTTACGGTAAGCATTCCTTGGCTCCAAAAGCAAATGAGAGTGAAAGAGATGGTGAAATGAATTCATGTGCAACAGTCACAGTTCAGGGCCTAAAGTTGATGTGTCCACAGTGCCAGACAAGGTGAACTCCCTTATTTGCCATGGCACAGACATATTGTACAACCTGCAATGACAGCACACATAGGTGAAAAGGTTAGATGTTAACACTGGTCTTGAGGAATTCATTTGTCTTACGCTGAAAAAGCCATGGAGATAGCCCAGAATATTCTGTTCTCAGCACCACCAGAGTTAACATTTGGTCCTTGAAAATCTTTGAGTAACATTGAACACAGATCATCAGTCTATAGCATTTATTTTTCATTCTTTTATTTAAACTGAGCTGTCTGGTTACTCACAAAGGTGAAGGTTGAGTTTGCACGGTGGTTACAGAATAGCAGACAGAGTTCATTTCTGTAAAACAGAATGCAGTCATGACTATAGCTAGTATAACCACAATGACAATCCTTTTCCCCACAAAGTCACAAAAGCATGCAAGTAAACAATCAACAATGATCTCAGTACAGCATTTTCAGCACTGTTGTTTTACCCTAACAAATGAAATACATTTTAAATTTCTTTCTGTGTGCAGGCCAGTTCGCTGTGCGATTTATCCCACATGAAAATGGTCTCCACTATGTCCATGTTCTGTTCGATAACTACCACATACCCGACTCTCCATTCAGAATTATGGTCGGCAAGGTTGACGCTGCTGATGCCGGCAAAGTCACTGCTTATGGCGATGGTCTCCACACCGGAAAGACAGGTGAGATTCCCATGGAAATAATCATACTTCTGGTGTACCCAGGTTTATTATATTTATAAATTTATTTATTTATTTATTATTATGAAGACGCATTCACAGTGGAGGTACTGTACAGTAGCTGGTTCTTCTTCATCACCCAGACGGTGATGCTGGTGGTTGTTGGTTTTTAGAATGCTGATGTGTGTAGTGTAAGGTCCCTGAGCTTAACATTTTTGAAACTTCTAAGAGCTGTTTGAATTAAAAATGAAAGCTGCAGGCAGATCGTGCCTTCTCCTGCAACTGAATGTAGGACTGTCTGGTATTCATGTCTGATAAACCGAAACGTTGCAAAATGCATGAAAACTTAGTGACTGACTGAAACTTGGGATCATGTGGATTCTTCTACTGCAGGCCAGCTGTCCAAGTTCATCGTGAACACGGTAAACGCCGGCGCCGGAGCACTGGCGGTGACAGTGGAAGGTCCCAGCAAGGTGGAGCTGGAGTGCAAGGAGGTGGATGAAGGATACGAGTTCACGTACTGCCCCAAGGCGCCTGGTGACTACCTAATCACCATCCGTTACGCTGGTGTCAACATCGCTGGCAGCCCCTTCAAGGCCAGAGTCGAAGGTAAGCAAGGAGTTGAAGTGAAATATTGGTATAGGCTATTAGTAATTTTCTTCCGTTGCATGATATATGCATGCTTGCCAAGTTAAGCAACATGGCAAAGTCGCGAGAGGTGCCTGTTCTCAGGTACATGTACTGCTGACTGACCAGTGGTGTGCCACTAAGTAATGTGTAACTGAAAAGCTTTCCTAAAGGAGTCGGAAGCCTTGAGTTGTCAACAATTTTTTGTAAGTCTTTAGTTTCTTCCTAACAACCCCCTCCCCAGATGTTTTCCAAAGTACATAGAAAATTGAATAGTTTGAATTTTAGGAAGCTTGTGAAATTTTCATAAGTCTGCAGATATGAATGTCCGTGCCTTTAAAAAAAAAAAAAAAAATATTGAAGTCTCTACTCTTATTTCTTACCACATTCTTCATCTTGTCAACAGGAGCAGGCCAGGCAAGCAGCGTACAGGAGCACGCATCTGTTGTCGTGGAGACTGTCACAAAGACGTCCACCACCACCAAGTTCAGCGGTATCCAGAAGTTCTCTTCTGATGCCAGTAAATGTGTTGCCAAGGGCAATGGCCTGACTAAGGCTTTCCGTGGGAAGACAACATCATTCACAGTAGATACAACAGGCGCAGGTATGTACAGAACAGTGTACTGTGTCAGTGTGTGTAGTACATTTCATTTATGCTTTTGGATGTAGTTTGCTAGTTGTTTATTTCTTCAGTTTTTATCCATTTGTCCTTAAAGGTCCTGTCCACTCTCCTTATGTTGCCGAATTTTCCACTTGACAACAGACTGCTACGAATCTTTTCATTTACGAAATATCATAGTACAGTTATGTAGCTAAACCATTCTAAATTTGCTCTAAAGCGGTAATGTTTGGGCTGTATCGCACTGGAACGCGTTTCAAACTTTTAGACACTTTTTTTGTTGGTCGAAATCTGAGTGGACTGCCCCTTTAAAGGAAGTCCAGGTTGCATCTCAGAGAGAACAACATGTATGCTGCTTTCAGCAGAATTTAACCTCTCTCAATAAACATTCATTGAGCTTTTGAAGGGAGACTATTGATGTTCACTGTTCCTTATCAGAATTGTCTTCATTTGTATAACAAGCATTTTGAGATGGCCCCTTGCCTACTTGATATAATCTGATTTTGCTGTGTTCTTTTACAGGCAACAACATCCTGTACGTGGGTATGAAGGGCCCGAAGTCGCCGGTTGATGAGCTGACAGTGAAATTCATCGGCAACAACCAGTACACCATCAACTATACGGTCAAACAGGTTGGCCAGTACATCCTCATTGTGCGCTGGGGAGAGGAGGATATCCCTGGCTCACCCTTCGCTGTTGAGGTCGTCTAAAACCACAGAGCCGTGTAGTTTTCTTTAACAAATTCATGAACTGTTGTGACATCAGAGATTTGTGCGCCCTTCAGTCATTGCGACTGGTGTACCTGTCTGACCAGTGTCTTCGTGGAATGTGATTGAGAGACTCGCCACCAACCATCCGTCATGATGGCTTCTTCATGGAAGCTCACGCCCGATCTTTACCACCACTGAGGGACTGAAAAATATGTGATCTTGTTGCATTTGGAAGTTTTTCAAAGGGATGCACTTGAATTATGTTTAGTCTTAGGAATCCTTTTGCATTTGTTTTGTTTTTGAAAATGCCTCAGTTGAAATTGCACAGAATTGTTTGGAATGTTTAAAAACAATTTATTTTTGAAGCATGTGGTTTGAAAATGGGGTTGGAGGGTCTTTGCTGTTTTTGATTGACTCAAATATGCAGCGGATACTTCAAATGTGAAGTTAAAAAAAAAAAAAAAATGAGACAAAACCACATGGAAACCATTTTTAGAATGTGGAATATTTGGCTGGTAAAATCCATGTTGACCTGGCATGTTCACCTTAGCTGGTGCTGAATTACGAGTTACTGGTTCACTCCAGTATGTTCGTCACTCCCCTTGCCATGATGAATGCTTGTTTATCACGTTTTAAACGTGTAGTTTCTGCTGTTTTAGCTCAGCAATAATAATAATGAAAACTCTTCTCATGCAAGTTTTTTTTTTTTGGTAGAATAAATTGAAATCAAGTAGCATTTAATGTTTGTTGTTTTGCTCATTCTTCCTTACCACCTCGCTAGCTGTTACGGCAGATTTTGCGCCGCCATTTAAATCTTTATTGGCTTTACTTTTCTGTGATTCAGAGTGAAAATTGCGCTAGTTGCTTGGCGAGATGTGTCAAGTGACTTGTGCCTTAGTTTCTGGACATTGGTTGCCTTTTACTATTCTCTTTCTCGTAAGGTGCTGAGAGAATTTAGAGAAACAAACCATGTTTGTTATGCAATTCACTTTTTGCCTCTCTCATGTTCCTCTTCGAGCTGTGAACAAATTGTTTTTCCCTCCTTCACCTTATTCTTTGTACGTTACGTGGTTTGAATTGTAGCATGCAAATGGTTGTTAATTTTTTTAAAGATATTATAACTCAAATTGTACACACAATTGAAGATATCTATAGAAGCCTATTTTCTATATAGCCTTTACTGCACTTGACTGGCATTTTACTTCATGTGTTTAAAGCTATGCATTTTGAAGATAACAACTCTGAAATCTCATGTTTTTGAGATCTGTCCATATTCGGCGATTTTGAATTGCATTTTTTACTTTTCTAGGCTTGGAGTGTTCTTGGCACAGGGTCCGATGTGTATGTATGGTGCATTTTGTAATCATGATGGAATATTTGATTTATCTAAGGTTATTTCTTTTTTTTTTTTAATTTGTTGTATGCTCTTGTATGCTTTCATGCTCATTTGCATAATGTGGTATCGCTGCTGTAGTTCAGGTGAGAGGTTTTCAGTCAAGACTCGTAGTATCAATAGTCTATATTTCAGTTGTGAGAGCTGAACGAAAGCGTACCATAGCGTAGGACGAACTGTCTACTCTCATACCCGGTCTACTCTCGTCTCCCGTAGTGACCCTTCTGTAAAGTCATGACATTCACTGCCCTAATAAAGAAATGTGTGTGGAGTTTTTCCCTGTAACATGATGTTTGCCTGCTCAACAAATCTTGTTTATTATGTTAGTCCGCTTCCTGCCCGAACGCTTTCTTTCACATTTCCCCTCCCGAGTATGTAACCCACATTCACTTTGGTTGCTTTGGAAGATCATAGCTCATGTACTGATGGCTAATGTTTATTATAATAAACATATTCTTTTCAACAAAGTACTTGTTCCTTTCGCTTGCCCGACGGTTTCATGTAGAAATAATCCCATCACCTTTACTAGCAGATAATTTTCATTTACATGAAATCAGTTTGCTGTCGGACACAGAAATACATGCACAAGACAACCATACAAAAACACGCGCGCACACACACACAAAATCACCAAACAAGGCAATAAAACCTTGACATATCCAAGTGTATTGGCAACAAGTGGGCAAATGTTTTCAGTTTGATCTCACACTCCCAAGACTGAGCAGTCTTTGAAAGATTTGTGGAGATGTGCACAAAATGTCACAAATGCTTCCATCTTCTACTCACATGCAGATCTCCTTCTGTCACTCTCTCACACACACACCCATGACGCTTTACTGTCTTATGAACCAGCACCATAATGTCAGCATCAGAGCTGGAAATGCACATCTACCATATGTACATGAACTGAGTCACATTTCTTGAGAAGACGTATGAATGCTGTGGGTTGTAGAAGACTGGTGTTTCACGCTGTGTTCAGGGATGTCTGGTGCGCTGGGGAAGTGTCGGCTTTCAGCACCTCTCTCAAGGCCATGGTAGCATAGCTGGAGGAAGGCAAGGTGAAGGTCACTGACACTGCTCGCAGCTTTCCATCTGCACATAATTTGAAAACCATGCAACACATAAAATCAACTTCCGTTCTTCAAAAAAACCCCTGACTTACGGTTTATACCAGCCGCACATCACTCCAGTAATAAAAGTGTGCAAACAGATCTTGCAAACATAAATGAGTGCTGTCACTGCAATTCAATACTTTCACCTCTTACACCGAAAACTTTATTATTGAAATATTCTGTCAGAACAGCTGCAATATAAATCAGGCTGGAGAACAGTTGCGGGAAAACATCTCTGTAAACTGGCTGGGGTCCAGCAGCTATGCCTAGTGGGGAGTCCGGAAATGAATTTTAGCTTTCCCCCACACATTCAGAACACAAAAAAGGCATAAATTCTAACCGTGACATACTTTAAAAGTGAGGAGCATTGAATGAACAGTTTTCATTTCTGTCAGCAAGACGACTGCTTTCATCAGAAAAAAAGAATACCTGAGGAGAGTTCTCCAGCCTGCAAATGTATCTGCTTGTTTTACTTGCGGTTTTGTAGGTCTGTAAATTATCAAACTTTGACTTGCTGCATTTTAAAGTGAATGTAAGCTATCTCACCTGGCAAAGAAACAGGTTCTGGTTCTTTGTTGAGTCGTTCGAGATCGCTGAGAGCAAGCGGTATGGTGTAGTCGTCGTACTGGAACGTCTGCCACTCCATGTCTCTGGGATGCACCACAACCGTGCGATACGCACCAGGGAGGGAAAAGTCTCTGTGTGCATGATGAGAATCATTTGTAAGTACATGTTCCATCAGCACCACAAGAAAAGTACATCAGCCAGGCTGTGGAAGTGCCCAGGAAAAAAAAGAAAGAAAGACTGAAACCTAGGCCAGGGTTCAGAGGCAGCGCCCTGCTGGGGGACCACGGGGCAATGCCCCACTTCACAAAAACTGTTTTAGCATTTTAAAGGCATTTAGTAGCTTCTCCTGGCACCCACAAGTAAAATATTGCCTTGGTACTGACATAGAAGTCTCAAAAATAAAGTTAGACTGCTGCTGTGTATGGCAGGAACTTCAAAATACATTACTGTCCCTAAGGAAGTTCATTCGGAGTGGTGAAGGAAATGTGGAAAACTGCACCATCGATTGTATTAAATAAACTCAACACACACACACACACACACACACACACACACACACACACACACACACACACACACACACACAGACAGAGACACACACAGAGACACATACACACACAATTTTCGCCATTGTCGTTAATTAAAGACATTCTTTCATTTTTTTTTTAGAACAAAAGACAGCAGCACCAAAGGTGAAAAGCCCAAATCCACTTACTTCTGTTTGCGCTGCATGTTGTTGATGTCGAAACCATCCTCTTCAAGCAGTGACTTGTACCATGCATGCACTGTAACACCAAAACATATTTCTATTACTGTACCTGCTACAGTTGGCTGAAATGGTAACAGTGATCACGCTAGGCATTTTCCAAACCGGTACGATGTCACAGTAAACAAACCTACTCGCACGCGAACCGCTAGGCCAGTCACGGAAACCAGTAACTAATTTTGCCACCGAAAATCTGCCGACGAATGCAGTGATAAGTTAATTGCTAACTGTAACTGTTACGGTTTTTGTCAATTAATTAAATGACAGGCGTCATACACTCACTACTACATCTCGGCACGACTCTCTCTCTCTCTCTCTCTCTCTCTCTGACTCAGATACTTTTTTCCCTCTGTTTTCCTGTATTTTTGAAACCAGTCAAACAAAATAAGAACCGGTAGGTTCTACCGGCTACTGATTTTCCAACCAGTATTTTCCTTTTCAAACCAGTATTTTACCGGTAATTACTAGTTAAATCCATCCCTGGGTAACTGTTGCACAGTAACCTGTATCTTACCACCGTAACACAACACACCAGTTCTGGTGTCAAGGTAAGTTGCAAAATTCTACAACAGTGCCCATAATTATCACCCACAGCATGAAACATGCCTCAAACTGACACACTGATATATCTTAGCTGGGTGAGCGAGAGACAGAGGTAGGTAAAAAGTAACTCACCGTCATTACTGGGATAAACAATGTCGTGGCCTGGCAAAGGCAGCAGGATGTCGTAGACAGTATACTGGGACAGTGACGTCTCATCCAGCACTACTGGCTGAACTTTTGGAGATTCAGTTTCATCTGGAATCAAACCCAAAGTACAAACTGAGTCAAAGCCTCAAGCATACGTCTGAAAAGCAGACATATTATGCTAGGGTGTAAGGGGTGTCCAAGGGGCATGCTCCTCCAGAATTTAAAAAAAAAAAAAAAAAAGAAAGAAAAAGAAAAAAATCTGTGTCATTTGGTGCATTTTGGCATGATTTTGGAAATGTTCAACCCACCAAATTTGAAAAATAAATGCAACTCTAAATTCCGAAATTTAAATAGCTGAGTTGACCCTTCGCACCACGTGATTGTAATGTGTTTATGTCCAGTGTGTGAGAGAATGCGTATGATTCATGTGAGCGTGCGTGTTGGGTTCAGTTGGCGGCGCTTTGAGCCGATTCACGAAATTGGGTTAAGCGCCTATACAATATTCATTATTATTATTATTATTTTAAGTGCCTCAGAGGAGGAAACAGGTATCCACCAAAAAGTGGACGATTTTAAACCCTGATACATGTACTTTAATTTAAATTGCAATATTTTAAAGATGCTGCACTCAATAAAATGGATAACAGTAATGTAGCTTAAGTCTAGAGCTGAGTAGTTTCTGCAAGTCCAATTTCCGTAAGGACTACTACTACCTCTACTGCTCCACATGGAAATTCTTATGTCAACTGATCAAGTGGATGAGGTGCTGTACCTTCTTCAATGTTCTCAGCACTAGGTGGCAGCACCAGATCCCCAATGACAGGTTTCATGCCGTACGTCCTGATGCGTGTTGAAGCCACTTTGTTCCAGATGAAACTCTGGTAGCTGTGTACGTACATCATGCGTGTGTTGCGCGGAAGCTGGAGGCAAATGAAAGCAAAGTGAATAATTTCAAGCTACGTTGCCGAGTCACATCCTCTCTGAAGCTGACTTGACTTCAGCTGGAGAGATTGCAGCATAGTTCCTGTTGACATGCCTCACATGAAAACAAACTCAGAGAGTGAATGGGATAACAGTAATCAACAGAAATGGGGACCTGCCCTAGTGGTGTGTTGAGCTTGTCATGCCCATGGTGCAGGTTTGATGCCTTGGTGAAAAGGATGGTCTTTTATCTAGAGCAAAAAATTCAGTGTAATCAGATATCACTGCCTATTTTGTCTTTGTGTACATACATAATGCATACATGTAAAGTGTGCATCTTCATCACATATCAAACAAATTCATACTGGGGCCAAAGGAACAGAAACAAACATACACATGTGTGTGCATTTTGTTTTCAAAAGGGGCTAAAATTCACTTGGACTCTCTGAACTGTGTATCTACGAGCAAAATAAGGGCTTGGAGGCATTGTAACTTTGTTTTTACCAATTATCGTCAAATCTATACCAGATGCAAACAACACTTACACTCTGGATAGCTCCATTGAAGTTCTTTGGGTTTTTGCAGAGTGACCTCAGGACAGTGCGTTCGATACTGTGCCGACTCTCTGTCTCGTCCAGTGTCTTCTGGGCATCCTTCGTCTCAGCCCACACTCTGCGGAATTTCTCACAGAGGGCGCTGGTCTTGGGCCTTGGCCTCAGAATCAGATCCACCGCCTCTTCCCAGTTCTCCTTCAGCAGCGCTCTGATGAAGACACAAATGTAGGTGATCATGAGAAGTCAACCCCTTCCCTACAGTCACAGCAAAAACAACAACAGATAAAACAAGAGACAGACAAATAAAAAACCCCCACAGAAAACAGCACCTCCAAAAAAAGAAAGACAACAAAAAACAATAACAAAAAGCCAAACAAACAACAGCAAAACTTACCCCCAAATTTAAAAAAAAAAACCAACACTGCCACAATTGCAAAACAATTCCTCGACATATGGTTAAGAACAGAAATCCTAGAAAAGAGACAAAAATACGACAAAATGAAAGCGAAAACCTAAGCAGCTTCTCTGAAGGAATCACTGACAACTAAAAATCCAAAAAATGCTGCTCTGTTGTGAGGTTAGAATGGACTGGACATATCACAAAAGGGAAAAATATAGGTAAATGTATGTTCTATAACAGACCTGCCAATAAAGTGAGTTGGGACTGTTGTGGTTCCAAACCTCTGCAGGCCAAAGTAGTTGATGAAGCCTGTGGTCTTGAGAGAGTTCAGTCCCTTCTCCAGGTCCTGCTCTGCCCCTAACACATTCCTGCCAACAGGGAGCAAGCGTGCCCACAAATTGAAGTCAGCATTTCCAGATCTACTAAAGTCACAAAGACATCATATTCTGATCTGACATCAACAAAAATTAATGCCATCTATCAAGCTGATACTTGCAGTTCACTGTTATGAAAGAGCAACTGGTTACTGTGAGCTTACCATTCTCGTGCCCATTGCTGTTGGTGAAGGCCCGTTTCGTACACCATATGTATCACTGTTCGCACTGTACAGAGATTGAGTGATAGTGCCAGAAAAGTTATCTCTCCTGCTCCAATATTCAGGTGGAGGACAGAGACAAGAAATCAAAAGCAAAACTGCAATGCTGCCATGTGTAAATGAGGGACAAGCATGTTAAACACAACAACATCAACAAAAAGATGTGCAAAGCTGCCAGTGCTGTACCTGAGGACGATAGTGAAGCGGTTCCCTGCCAACTGCCCAAGCTTCAGAGGTTTGTCGACATATCTGCACAAAACACACTGCATGGCAGGGATCATTTTATATGCACTGTTTTATATATCAGTCATTCTATATAAAGTGTTCCATACACCATGAAAGTCTACAGTTCTTTACGTGCATAATATATGCAAAGATAGCATAAGCATACATGTCTTGCTTGAAAATACATGTATTGTCCACAAAGTTTCACAGCTGAGGATGTAAAAGGTCTAATGTCTCTTAACTGACAAGCCAGCTGTATACGAATACACATAAATTTTCATTCATTATGAGATAGCACGCTTATCTCACCTAAAATTACCAAGAGAAATATTGCGCAGAAAGCTGTTCAGATCTCTCAGTTTCTTTGGGTGGATCCTGAAAGAAGATTCAATAGGGTCAGTCACTGAACATTAACTGTTTCTACAGAGAAGGTGCTATAGTGACACTGTGGCTAGAAGACGTGCACATTTTGTTACAGTTGTTTATTCTTCATAATAAAAGCCATGACAAAAGTCTACGATGCTGAGTAACTTGAAATATCATGGGGCTCATGCTAAAAGTGTTTTCTTTTACTGAAATCAAACATTAGACTTATTAACAACACCCCCCCCCCCCCCCCCCCTTTCAACAACCACCACCTAAAACTACATCCATAAATGACTATAAATGAATCAATGATCAGCTGACGTCGCTGCGATGAAATTGATTTATCTGCTCCTGTAAATGTTTGGGGAAAAATTCTTTATTGAAAATTAAAAGAGAAAGTGATCAATGTCAATATTTTGGCTGAATTTAAGCCTCTCAAGACCAGTGCATGTGTGTACACCGACTGAATTCTTCATGAATTTGAACTTTGATAACAAGTTAAAATATGCTGGTTTGAACTTACTTGTGCGCAGTGACTTCCTGTGACGTCTTGGCACGTCTGTCTTTCGTTCCCGCATACTGAAAGAGGCCTGGCTTCACCCTGGCAATGAAGTTTTTATAAAAATGATATTTCAGAATTGACTGCTGTAAAAGAGCCAAGCAAATACTATCATACAGTGAACGATAAAGAAAAAAAAGAACTGAGTTTTAATCAAACCTATGATTAGCAGTGTGGTATGGTATGGTAGACTTTTCCTCGGCGTACATGTCCATCTCATCTGAAATGCTCATGGCGCCACAGGGCTGCAGGACGAAGCAGTGAAAGCCTGCTCCACTAAGTGCTACTTTATGTGCAAACCTCCACCCTGCTATTCACTCTGGTGCGTTCGACAGTGTTTCTGTTTTCTGCAACCGGCCACAGCCTACTCTTCTTCAAACAATGGACTTAGGATATGTAGTGTGCACACTTGATATTTGTGCGTGAATGGGTACATGAGGGCAGGACAATGCATCTATTTGTACAATAAATTAAGAAAAGATAATTTTAACGGTAGCCTTTGACAACACACAAGCAATGACAAAACTACAGCAGGCTTTACAAAAATAAGGATACTTACTTGAGGAACTTTGCAATGAGTGAAATGACATCCATGGTATCTTTGTTCTCTTTGTACATGACAAAGCGGCAGAACGGCTCTTTACTTTTGCTGGCAGGCCATTGCCCCGGGCCAGATTTTCGACCGTCTCTCCCTGTGCAATTAACACAATACCAGTAATGATAATGAATGAAAATAATGGCGTACGTCTAGCACACAACAATGTTGCAAAGCACTTGTTTAGTGAATGCATAAAATCTGTGCTCTTCACATTGTGCTGTCTGCACTGTCGAAATGGAGCATCTCATTTGTATACAGAGTTAGAGCTTTGAAAGTCATCCCCCCCCCCCCACCCCGCCAGCTTGCGTCCGTTTGCTTTGAATTACCAATTTGTAAAATTAGAATCCAGCATGGAGAAAACAGATGATAATGTGATAAGTGTGCTGTGCAATGGCAAAACACAGGAATCCCACAAAACAACAACAACAGGGTAAAAATGTCGACACTTCAACATTCAAATATAATGTTTCCGGGTGGTTCCTGAAGGAAGACTGAATATGGTCGATCACTGAGCATCACATCAATGTTACCCACCTGCAGAGCTTTTATGCATGGCAGTGATGACCTTTTGACCTTCCTTCTCCTCCGTCCTGGTCTCGAAGGTCGGGAAAGCGGCCTTGATTGCCTGATGAAGTTTCTGACGCTCTTGCTTGTCGTCTCCCACCTGATGAAAAAAAAAACCCCAAAACATGAGGGTTGCCAGAAAGGATAACTCTTTGACATCGCGAGCTTGGCCAGTGACATACTTCCCTGCTGACGCGCATGCAGCTGCTGGCCGCTTAGGATGACGCGAATCGGTTCGCGGCTCGGTGCCTACGGCTGTTGAGAGTGACGCGAGCCGGTTCACGTCCCGATGCGTAAAGGTTAAATTATGATTCAAACACTGTATAGGCTTCAATATCAGCTGTATACACATTTGATCGGATAGATCGTACATTGCCACTGTAATGCAAATGGCAGGGATGTCGTTTGGGGTCGGATCTCGGCTATAAGCCGATTTTTGTTTGAAAAAGCCGATAATCTGTCTGTCATGTCGGCTGGCCGAGCCGAAGTTTTCACGAGTGAATCGGCTCGATTGTGTCCGTTTCTGCGAGATTCCTGTGCTGGATGGACTAATTTCCAAGAAAACGCAACTTTACAGAACTTCTTTAATTCATGGAGGTGGAGGGAGCACGTAACAGTAGGGAATCTAGTCAAAAAACTTGTGAAACTGCTTCGGCAGAGAGAGCCGAAACTTTCTGTAAAAAGCCGAAACTTTCATGGCTGTTTCGGCTAAATCGCCGAAGGAAAAAACTCCTGGCAACATCACTGAAATGGTACTGCTGAAGATGTGCGCCGTGAGCTTACGCATTTTTACAGTCACCATTGAGAAAGTTGGCACAACAGTCAATCTGTTACATATCTGACATCTTCTGTTATCCTTGAGATTGTTGAAAACTGAGAAATGTACAGTTACTGACAGCAGAAAACTCTTCGGAATGAAATGTGGAAGTCCAGAACTAATAGTGAGACTTAGTAGGGCTTCGTACGGAGAACTTCGCTGAGCAGCGTAACCCACTTGCATGTAAATTAGGCACGTTACGGGTACCATTAGCTAATCGCAGCGCGTTAGCAGCTCGCGGCCTCTGCCGTGTGAGCCTAATTTACATGAAAATGGGTTACGCTGCTCAACGAAGTCCTCCGTACGAAATCCTACTAAGTCTCACTAATATCACTTCCTGCTCACAGTCACACTTTCCAAAACAAAACAAAACAAAATAAAATAAAATAAAATAATTACTGGAATTGACACTGTCTGGCTTGTGTCTGGGTTGTCAGCCAGTTGCTTCAGTTGAGCCTGAACTTCATCCTTGATGATAGGGTCAACAGAGCCATGTGGCACATCCTCCTCCTGCAATTCAAGACAATGAAAGCTAGTCAGATCTGTGGTGAGCAGAACTTGTAAGATGAAGATGAAGCTGAATGTCACTTATTTAACATTCGTGCAGGAGTTACCGACAGAAAAGTTAGCCAACCACATCTGCATCACTATCCATGCAATCTTAACGACGTCTTACTCCATTTTATGTCTACGCAAGTGCAGCTAGTCTTCTCATTTTGTGTAATCTGTTTTTGATTTTGAGATTTTGTCTTATCACAAATGATCTTTTCCCTTACAGTTACTATATATATATATGCCAATTTTGATGCAAATGACTGTAAAAGTGGAACTTTGAAACTCCCACTATTGAAACACAACCTTTCCAAAAAAACAAAAACAAAACAAAACAAAAACAACAACAAACAAAAAAAACCCCAGAAGAAAAAGAAGGGTACACACCCCAAAAGCACGGACTGATATTCTGTTTCTTACCTTCGAATCTTCAGGTGGAAGAGCCATGGATGTGATACGAACGACATCACCTGATGATGAAATCTCGTTTACGATGAAGTCTGAGTACCTGGAATTAAAAAGAAAATTTAACAATCCAGTCACATCATCTTTTTTTCCCCTGAAATGTGCAAAATGTCGTCAGAACCACGGGGGATGAAACTGATGCAGGGGCCTTTGTGTACAAGTATGTTTTACAGGCTGGGGAATTGCTGAGGGGAAAACAAAAGACTTAAATCAACACCCGGACTGGGGTACAGAGGTAGTGCCCTGCTGGGGCCCACTTAAGAAAACAAATTTTAGCATCATTAAAGGCATTTAGCAGCATCTCCTGGCATCAAAAAGTAAAATACTGCCTTGGTACTGACATGCAAAACTTCAAAAATGAAGTTAGACTGTCCCATATGACATTACAGGCATCCATGCATTACTGTGTGCAATCCCCCCCCCCCCCCCCCCCACCACCTTTTCTTCAGCTGAAAGAATAGGAAATTTGGCTGAAAATTACTAAATGACTGAAAATTCCCTACACTGGTTTTAACTTAAGATGTAGATGAATCTAGAGAATGGCCTTTATAATTCATCCTAGAAGTCAGATTTCTGACAGAAATGGCCAAGTTCTCATGACTGATGTTGACTGACGGTAGTGACCTCTGTTTGATGATGGCACTGACTCCTCCATGATCACCGAGATACTCTGTGATCCCGACGTCAACTTCTAGTGTGTGGCCGGCAGGAATATGTGGGTCATCCAACTTTCCGTCGCCACCCTCATCTGCTCCCACTGACTGTTGAACATCGCTTGGTGTCTTAGAAGCAGCACCCTCTTGTTTTTCACCAGCACCACCCCCTTCATGTCCCCTAGACTCAGAACTGTTTTTCTCACCACTACTGTCAGTGTTTGAGACGTTTTGTTCACTGCCTGTGTCTGGTGGAGGACTTGAGTTTGGCTCACTGACTGTCATGGGCTCTGCAGCTGACGCCAGTGATGCGTCTTCCACTTCATGTTCTCCACCATCTGAAAGTTCAGATCTGATTATACAAGGTTACGACCATATATGTTGCTGAATGTTATACAAGTTGAACAGTATGTATCAAAAGAAACAACATACTGCTTATTCTTGAAGGGTTCAGAACCTTTACTGAGTACCTATCTTATTTCCCTAATGATGCAGAAAAGCTGACTGCTTTTTTACTGGCATGGGGTGATACACTCAAACATAAATGAAATACCTGAGTCTTGCCGCAGCTTTTTGGTGGGTGGTTCCTTTGCCTCAGAGGAGTCTGGCTCACTGTTCTGTAACAAACAGCACAAATGTCAGAATCCCTATCAAGTGTAATCAACCATTTGTTCTTTTCTCTCGCGCTCAATTGTGTTAATGATAATTATATCAAAACTTTCTACTTTCAATTTGAAATAGAACGGCCATGTTAAACAAAGCTTTATGCGGTCAGTTTGCGTATGAACTGTAGCTCATTTGTTCATCCCAAGACAAAACGATTTCCGTGTCACTGAGTCATCTAGAACAACGGTACTTCAACATCAAGTATCATGTGTTTGCTAAAGCCGGCGAATCATTCATTATACCCAAAATCCTGTGCTGACAGATTGAACTAGATGATAGGTCAGTCCTGTACATGACCCACTCTAGATGTGATCTCTAGCATCATGCCAGATTTCTCGCAACAAATTACACAGAGGGTCATTCTACAGCTGAAGGTTTTCTCCTCATTTACCAAAATCAATACCTTCGTTTTAGGCATTCTGTATCCTGCAGGTGTGGAGATGTTCCTTCGTTTTATTTGTTCCCTTTCTCGCCTTGCCAGACCACGCGTAGTGTCGGTCCAAGGGACTGCACTCTCACAGTCAACACCAGAGAGTAGTTTCCCCTCACACACAAAACCATGGGAAAGCAATCACTTTCGCTTTCAAACTCGACGCTTGTGTACAGTAGCTCAGATCACTGACACATGTTTTTTGTGAATGTATATTTTGCTACGAAAGAAGAAAACAGAGGTCCACAATGATACTGTTTACGTTTTTGTTTGTTTGTTTGTTTGTTCAAGTTTCAGTGATGAATCACTAGTTTGGCGAAACCGCTACGGCCTGGCAAGTCATGTCGAGTGACAGTCAGTCACTGAGTCAAGCCGGGCCCGCCGGGCCAAACAGGACTGATCATACATGCACGTCTAAGACATCACTGCAACCACGAGTGATGTGCCCACTGAATTTCCACCTCCGGCCTCAGTTCGAGTTTTCGAAACTTCAATTCAGTATACATCAGTCAGTGTCAGTTCGGCTGAAACCTGGAAAAACTGAAAAAAAGAAAAAGAAGTTTCAAGTCACGCCGGTCAGTCAGTCCTAGTTGCCTCCGTGTAAATTCAGCCAAACTGTGTTACTGGCATAACCCGACTTCGCGAATTCAAGGCAGCTGCCAGTGCGCGGCCGTTTGTTTTCGTAGCCGGTTACACTGAAGTTTCAACTCACCGTGACACAACGTTTACTACTGAAACAATTGTCACTGAGCGTCTTTCAGTCTGAAATCCACTGATGGCCTGTTGCGTCAAGTTCGTAGGCAGTGTGGCATACACACTAACACTGACACACACACACACACACACACACACACACACACACACACACACACACACACACACACGGCACACCGCACGCACACACACACACACACACACACACACACACACACACACACACACACACACACACACACTGACAAAGAAAGTTGTCTCCAAGACTGTTTGACGTTATTCATAAAGTTTACTCTCCGGCCATCAGCCAGTTTCAGAGACTGAAATTGAAATGAACATATGCACAGTTTACTCACTTTGCCAAGCGTACAAATCGCTCAAATGGTGTGACAATTTAAATTCAGCCACAGCCTCATAAAATGCGGCACTCTGACGTTTCGTGGCGCAACTGACTTCTCTCCATGATCGCATGAAACGGGGAGTGTACGTTTATCGTTGTGATGAGATGTGACAAAACAGGAAGACAGAATTTAAGGGGACAGACAGGGGAAGACATGTAGGGTCAGCTAATAACTTTTAACCATATCATGATGTGTATTTTGCAAAACGAAACAATATTACAAACAAAAACAAAAGCAGACCACCAAGCAAAGAAATAAGAAAAATTGTTATGTAAATATCTATTCTTTGTCTATGTGTTCACATATAGCGTGAAAAAAAAACACACACAAAAACAGAATTAAAAAAAGAAACCAAAAAATCTAGACGCAAAACGAAAGATAAACCTTATAAGATACGCCCATCTTGCCATAGTGAATAGACGGGCAATGTTCAGACGTTTCAAATCAATTTCAAATCAATCTTTATTACACTGGAAAAAAAATTCAGATACATACAAAATACACTGAACTGTGTACAGTTCGGCCAATTGCAAAAACGCCCATAACTCAATGACGACGCAATGATGATGCTTCGGTGTATCTTCCTCAGCTTTTACAAGCAAACAAGTGTGCAGCAGGTATCTAAAGCCAAAACTTTAGCCCCCCACAAACATCGTCATATGACATGTCTGCACAAAAGTTTTCAAGTGGGCTATATCAGTGTATGGAGGGTTATATGACAAAATTGTAGCCCTGTTTACGTTGGGCTGGTAACTGGTGTTCCCCGGAACAATAAACAACACTATATACGACGCAATAAAGAAGAATTCATGAAACCAACATTAAAAATCGTGATTACAACTCAAGGGATAAAACGGCATAAATAATTGGTGACTGAAGCGACTCAGTATAAGTAATGAACAGAGGGTGGGGTGGGTGTCTGGGGGTTTAACGTCCTTTTCCACCACATAGGGTGATATCAAAGATGAAAAAGCCAGCACAAATATTTGGCCCCAGCCGGGAGTAATGAACAGAACGAAAGAGAGAATTCTGAATTTTGCTAGATGCTAGCGAATGGCTACCAGTGGCAAGTAAACTGTAGAGGATGATTTAATATCACACCGCAGGTTATTCTCAGTCTGACTTTTTACAGTTTGATCGTAGGACATTCCATCTGTTTCCAGTTTACAGACTCAAGCAATCACATTCTTCAGTCACCATGCAAATAGAACACTTTTGTTTTTTTCTTCTCTCTCTCTCTCTCTCTCTCTCACGAACTGAACAACATCGATCTAGGACAATGAAATTGCTGCTGTCAGGATGCACGTCATACACAATGATTATTCGCACGCAAGCCTGTCACCCTTCACATCGTTTGCATTGCTGAAGGCCCCTCTCTCTCTCTCTCTCACACACACACACAACACACACACGCACGCACGCACGCCCCTTCTCGCGTCCGCACCCTCCCCCCCCCCCCCTCTCCCGTCGTCTCCGCACGCTCCACGCTCCCCCTCCCCCCTCCTTTCCCTCAGTGTTGCCCCCGTAGCCCCCCCCCCCCCTCAACCCCCCCCCCCCCCCCATCTAAAACCTACCAGATACACAGTCACGTACACTCTTTACAAAGTGCGACCGCTTTGCTTTTGTGCTCAAAGAACTCAAACATAATAATATTATTGTCAGTGTATTTCAAGAGACTCTTGATTATTTTTGCAGTCAGGCTAAGTTTGGGCTCGCTTTTGTAACAAAGGGAGTCTACGTTATAACCCTCCGTCGTCTGTCTGTTTTGAAGAAAAAAAAAAATGTTTTTGTTTAGTTGAATCTTTATGAACTACAAAACAGCAATCATTTTTTTTTTTTTTTTTTTGGGGGGGGGGGGGGGGGGTTCATGTCAAATAATCTTTGCGAACCATGTTGGTACAATCCGAAATTATACACAATATTCTTTTTTCACATGACTTTTCCGTCAAAAAAGCTATATACTGATCCCCCCCCCAAAAAAAAAAACAAAAACAAAAAAAAAACAAAAAAAAACAAACAAACAAAAAACAAAAAAAACACCCCCCCAAAAAAAAAAAAACAAAAAACAAAAAAACAACAACAACAACAACAACAAACATGGCCCTAGGATCAACTGTTCTTTTGGCGAAACTAATAACAAACTTTGAAGTGGAAAAACAATCTCGTAAGATTCAAGAGAGCGTCTTTACTCTTTTCTGCTGCTCGCCTGACCACCCCACTATACATAATATGTGTGTTTGCTTGACGATAGTCTGTTTTCGATATTGTATGTCCAGTCCCTTGCAGTGCCCGCTAGATTTTACTGACTTTTTTCTTAAGCCTCAGCCTCAACCTTAGTCAAAATAAAACAAGGCTAGGGTCGGCTAAGAACACTAAAGAAAATATTGTTTTGGCCTGACGGTACAGATCATTATTATTATTTCTTGATTTTTTTTTTTTTTGCATTATGGTCGCCATCCACTGTACACCACTGTTAACTCATTCTACCCGATCTATGACTAAAGCCGAAACAGTTTGTTGACATTTTACTTCCCACTCCATCCCATGTCTGCTATCACGTTTCCTTGGCAACCCGTTGAAGGTGACGTCAAAGTAAAGTACAACATCTACGCAAAGCTTCCCCTAAAAATTAAATCATCTGGTCCAGATGATGCAGTCAGTATCACAACGGGGTCCAAGAAGCGGGTGGCAGACGTCGAATGATAGCGTCAGCGTAGAAAGGGTTAAAACAACCGAACTGACAACCAGCCAACAACACACATTGTCCACCTTTGCGTGACTGTGCTGCAATATAGCGATGAGTGAACCGTGCTGTTTCTCTGCGATTCGCGATATTCACTCACAGTTTTATCTCAGAACTATTCTAAATTCGTTGTCATGATCTGTGTACGGTGCTTAGCAGTGCATTCATCCGCTCTTCTACTGCGGTTCATGTTCTTCCTCTGTAGTGGCCAGGTCAAGTCGAACGAAGCTGCTGGAAATTCCATCCTCAGGCGCAGGGAGGCTCTGAAACCAGACGACGAGAACATCACTGACATGAAACGTTCTGTCTCAAAGACGACGCTAAGGGAGATGAAAAGTTTTGCCTCAAGGGCTACGCTGAAGGAAAGTTCTCAGAGATGAAATGGTTTGTCTCAAGGACGACGCTGAGGGAGAGTTCTCAGAGATGAAAAGTTTTGCCTCGAGGGTTCGCTGAGGGAGAGTTCTCAGAGACGAAAAGGTTTGTCTTATAAGCCCTGTTAGGGACAACGCTGAGGCAGATTTCTTAGAGATGAAAAATTTTGATTCACGGACGACGCCGAGGGAGACAATGCCAATGGTTCTCAGAGATAGAAAGTTTTGTCTTAAGGACAACGCTTCGGGAGATTTTCTTTGAGATGAAAAGGTCCCCCCCCCCCCTTAAGAACAGCTTCCTCTGAGGGAGAGTTCCCAAAGAGGAGGTAGAGCACGTATCATCACACGGCAGAGGAAAAACAGGAACTAACGGTGGAGCGATGGACTGCCAATACTATAATCGCGAGTTCGAAACTTGGAGGGGAACCGAAACTTTGTGGTGGTTTTTTTTCCTCGTTGCCCCGTCTTAGCTACCATCCTTATGTAGTGGAAACGGACTCTAGATCCCCAACCAACCAACCAACCAACGGCAAAGTAGAACACAAACTGAAACAACGTACTTCCAAAGAGTCGGTGGCCGAGTGCGTTGCCAAGGTAACGGCGTGGTGAATGGTGGCACACACGTTGCGTCTTGGCACGTGCACATAGAAACCGGACTTGTCCAGCATGGCGCGTACACTCGCTGTAAAAGAAGGAACGTTTTGTATTTCTAGGACGCGATCAAACTGAAACATCAAAATCTTCATACACGAGGAGCATCAATTTCTTGGTGGAGACGTGAGTAATGATGGACACGATGAAATACAAAGACAAATCCTTGAAAAAAAAAAAAAAAAAAAGCCCGTTCAGACAGACATGTCATAAGTTCCACACTGTGGGCAGAAAACAATATCGCTGCCTGATGTCCAGGGCCCGTATGTAAAACTCGAGGTTAATTTAACCCACGGCTACGGGCCTAACCCAGACTAGGACAAAAGAAACCCCAAAACAAAATTAAATAAAAAAGGAAGCGAAGAAAGAAAGACAAAAATCCTTCTATAACGGCGTAGGCACCTTGCTGGCATGGGCCCGCTTCCTGATTTAAGAAACAAACAAACAAACAAAAAACCCAGAAAATTTAACCCTAGAGCTAGTTTAGTTCGAGGTTAGACTCAAACCCGGCGCTAAACTCCCTAACCCCGACTTTTACATGCGGGCCCAGTGCAGTACGTGATTTAGGCCCCAACTTAGCTCTAGGCATTCACAGATCTACTCTGTTACTTACGCTTGCACTCTCCTAGGAACACTTCGATGCCGACTTCTTTGTATTCTTGGATGATCTGAAACAAACCGCCCAGTTTTCAGAATTGATTTTTTTTTTTTTGAAAATCGTCACTAACTGCAGCTAAGAAGAGATCATGCAGTATCAAACGGGTGATACATGTACTTCTGAAATCTACTGAAGCGTAACACCTACACAAAATTCTAAGGTAATTAACTGTGAGGTCTGCGTGATCCATTTTATTTTATACTTAATAAACTAAATGCCACAAGTGTCCGACAAGGACAGAACAGAGACAGGTAATGACCATCTCCTGATGAACCAGGATGATACAGTGTAGAGTTGTCACTGTATTAAATCTTGATCTTCCTCGACAGCAACGGGTAACTAGTTGATCCTTTATTTTTTCTTTGTGTTAGTTTGCTATTTTTATAATAATAACAATAAAAATAAACAATAAATAGTACGCTTAATCTCGCAGCAAAGCAACTCATAGCGCTACACACACACACACACACACACACACACACACACACACACACAGACACACACACACACACACACACACACACACACACACACACACACACACACACACACAGACACACACACACACACAGACACACACACACACACACACACACACACACAGACACACACACACACACACACACACACACACACACACACAGACACACACACACACACACACACACACACACACACACACACACACACACCCTGATGAAGATATGCAATTACAGATTGAAACTGTTTCAGACTACTTAACTGTGAAAGGCTTGACGGAAGAGGTGGGTTTTCAGGTCGGATTTTAACCGGGACAGTGTGGGAAGACAGCGAATTTAGACAGGCTAAACACTAAAGACGACGATAGCCGTGATCCCACCGGAAGCGGATGCAGGTATCGTCCCTTTTGCGCCTGCGCCCAGCGGCTTGGAGTGGGTATGGCCTTCACATGGGTCGTCATTCCATGTGTACTTACAGTACTTGACCATTTAGTGTTTTATCTTTTGGTTTGCTATTTTTATATAACATAGAAGACTAGCTGGCTTCAAATTTGGGAGTAAATTTGTTTCGCTTGTTGTTCTCTTTGAGTCTTTGGAAATTCTGAAGAGAAAGGAAAGAGTGATTAGAATGAACTAGACAGACCTCCCTCAGAACCCTGGCGGTAACCGAGTCAATGTACTGAATCGTGGAACCGTCCACAATGATAGCCGTGATCCCACCGGAAGCGGATGCAGGTATCGTCCCTTTCGCGCCTGCGCCCAGCGGCTTGGAGTGGGAATGGCCTTCACATGGGTCGTCATTCCATGTGCTTGTGGTACCAAGACACACCTATCACAGAGGACAGGAACAGTCTGGAATTGGCCAAGTCTTGAGAAGCTTTCTAGTCTGTGTGAGCACATCTAGCTGTCACTAGCATTTTTCGTCTCTGTCGACCTTAAAATCAACATCGTGATCGACTGACCGGCACAATGGGATATTAATGAATTCGCCATTAGAATGGTACGTCTTAAAACTTAACACTGAGTTAAGACAGTTCTAATTTTCAATTTTCACCGAAGTATTTGTAGAAATTGAAAAGTTAAACGCAATTTTAAATTTCACCCCGGAAAACACCAGAAACGCTGTTTCCTTCTTTGTACGATCAAACCTTCTCCCTCGAAAACAGACGTTAAATCAGTTGAAAAGTATTGGTTTAGGAACAGACTTTAATACTGCAGCATTCCGCTGACAGCGGAATTTTGGTTTTTGGTTACATTTTTTTCGGATCACCATGTTCAGTATACGGTACCTGTTCGTGTCTCAAGGACAAGTCTGTCTCCTTGATGGTGTCGTGCAGAAGCTTCAGCTCCTTGGCGTCCAGACCCGTCTCCTTCACCAAGCTCCGCCGGAAGTGATCCATGTTGGCGAAGTAAAGCGGGGCCTCGAATCGGAAGATCTTCACTCCTGGCACCTCTTTAGCCTGGCAGTGTACATATGACACGATGAAATTTATATTTGTGGGAGCAAGGTAACGGCACAAAAGGAAAAAAATACAGCGTACTGGATTTGGGTACTGGACCCCGTACGGCTGAAATGATCATGTGTCGCTAGCGACAGGTAACATACAAACACGAAACAGAGACAATATTTTTTTTTTTATAAATCTTCATTTTTTTACGGTAAAACTAGAACTCTTGGCACAAGTTGGCTTACCACACCGACAGAGAGAGAGAGAGAGAGAGAGAGAGAGAGAGAGAGAGAGAGAGAGAGAGAGAGAGAGAGAGAGAACGATAACGATCCTTTATTTTACAACGGAAGAAGTTATAGGCATACAAAGAACATTTTCAAACTTGCCGTTGCTACACTACCGTAAAAAGAAGAAAATTCAAAAGAAGAATGTGAAGAGAAGGGGAGAGTATGAAGAGAGAGAGAGAGAGAGAGAGAGAGAGAGAGAGAGAGAGAGAGAGAGAGAGAGAGTACCTCCTTGTGTACTTTAATGTCCGCGTACAACTCTGTTCCTTCCACTTGCCCCATCAAACAAACATAAGGCCTGTTGACAAAGGAAGAAAATGTAAGTTTTAAAAAAGTACATTCTTTTTGTTCGAGATAATAACCTCTCAATTCTTCCAAACCACACAGCCCTCCCCAAATGAAATTCAAATACAATAGGATGACACAGGTTTGCCCCTTACTAATTACTATAATCACGGAGTGTTACTGCACTCCAGCACTGCGAAACACCTTGTTAGTGACTGGCAGCGGCGCAGATACATTTGCAAGAACTTTGCTCATCCGTCATATTCTCGACAAAGACTTATCTTTTTCTACATCGGTTACTCGTGGGCAGTTGCGCCAGCACTCTGTACTTGCCTATCTACGCCCAAACTCTTCCATGCCAAGAGACCCTCATATGCTTACAACACCTTAACTCGGGAACCACGCCAATGATACGACCTCGACCTCTTAGCCACGTGACTGCGGTTAACAACACCTCTGCACGGTGGGGATACAAAATGGACGTCCGTTTTACCGTTCGCGATGTCGCTCTAAATTACTGCAGCGCCAATCAGCGTGTTTCCATGCTATAGCGCCGCGGTTTTTTTTTCTTCCCCAAATTAAAAACGCCATAGCACCGGAAAAACGCTTTGGATTTTCAGTTGTCGGCTAGAACGATTACAGGGCCCGTTTACCACCCTAAAACCTCCCGGCTGGGGCCAAGTATTTGTGCTGGCTTTTTCATCGTTGCCCCGTCTTTCATATCACCCGTATGTGGTGGAAAAGGACGTTAAACCCCCCCCCCCCAAACACCCACCCACCCCACCCACCCCTAAAACCGACATGTACTAATACGTTACTACAATCTAAAGATGTGTTTATGCTCATGTTTTAAAATAACGGCTCTAAATAAGAGAAATCGTCGTTGAAACTTTTGAAGCGGCATAGCAACGGAAACAGGGCGTCCATTTTGATACTCCCCCCCCCCTTCCCCTCTCTATGTTTTAAGTCCACCGCACAGCGGTCGGTCGGTGGTCTAGTGGTTAAGAGACTTGTCACCGATGCGAGAGATCAGGGGTTCGAGTCCCACTCGGGGCAAAGACTTTTTCCTTCTCGTATGTGGCACCGTTCATTCGGGCCGATCGGCGGGGGTTCTCTCCGGGTACTCCGGCTTTCTCCCCCCTCTGCTTTGGAAATGTTCAGCTCACCGAATTTGAAAAAATAAATGCAATTCTAAATTCCGAAATTTAAATAGCTGAGCTGACCCTTCGCACCACGTGATCGTAATGTGTTTATGGCCCGTGTGTGAGAGAATGCGTGCGATTCACGTGAGCGTGCGTGTTGATTTCAGTTCGCGGCGCTTTGAGCCGATTCATGAAATTGGGTAAAGCGCCTATACAATATTCATCATTATTATTATTATTAGATGTAGCGTACCTCTGAGTTCTGAGCAGGATGGGCACGAGGTTGTAAACGAGACCGACCAGCAAGCCCAGGTCCACGTCCAGCAGTACGGTACACACGAACACCACGAGCCACACAGTCTGACATACGTAGACAGAGGAAAGGCGGTGAAAATAATAAGAAATAACTGAGAAATTTAAAGAAACAGACGAAACCGAGCCTCAAATATCAAAATGTAATTGAATACAGGGGTACATCGGCATATACGGCGTTTAAAAATTATTATTATTATTATTATTTGCAGAGGTATTGTGTCCTCTTGAAGTCGCGCATTGTCCTGGCCATCCACCTGGGGAAGACAGGAGCCGCGGGGAAGTACCTATAATCTGCTGCAAGCCCGTACGGCGTGTAAAAGTCCTCAAGGGTGCCTTGCAACGGCCGCAGCAACCGTGCGGACACCCCAGGATTTTGGTAGTTACGAGCGCCGTAAGATCATCGCATCCTTTACGTGACTGTAGCAGTAAGCGACACGAGTAAAGTCCCTTGCATCAGCTGCTAGATTTTATTTTATGTTATTTATTTATTTATTAATTTTATTTTAACCTGGTACGCATTCTCTCTACTCACAAAATCAATTTTTGACACTTTCCACAGACGTTGCAGATCCTTGAACTGTAGGAAAAGCCTCTTCAGAGATACCACGATAATGGCCGCCAGTATACACTGCAAAGATGAAGCGTTCAGAATTATGCGTCTATACACAAATATAAGAAATCATTTTGTGCCATCCGCTGTTACTGTTCTGAATGCTGCACTTAAATGATGTCCTGAACTTAGAAGTCTATTAGGTCAGTTTTGTATCTGCCGGCGGAAGTGTGTGATTGCGAGTAAGCGAGCATGTGCAGTGTGTGTGTGTGTGTGTGTGTGTGTGTGTGTGTGTGTGTGTGTGTGTGTGTGTGTGTGTGTGTGTGTGTGTGTGTGTGAGCTGGCGTTGGGAACTCTCTCCTAACAATAATGACTCACGTTTGGAAGTGGCTTGAACAACGGCCCAATAGCCAGAAGTACGATCAGAATAAGGAATGATGATATCAAACTGGCTATCTGCAACAGAGGAATGGTGATATCAAACTGGTTATCTGCAACAGAGGAATGGTGATATCAAACTGGCTATCTGCAACAGAGGAATGGTGATATCAAACTGGTTATCTGCAACAGAGGAATGGTGATATCAAACTGGCTATCTGCAACAGAGGAATGATGATATCAAACTGGCTATCTGCAACAGAAGCGACAGAAATAAATACAAATCAGAATGTTTATAACGTGTTCCAATTAAACTAAGCAGCAACAGTACAGTTTCGAAACAGAAGAGTACGTTTTCTCCTCTTGTTCGTCAAAGCAACTAAAAGTGTAGACAGAAAATTTTAATGACAAGGAGTGACGGTGACCGACCTGTGTTTTCCCTCCCACTTCTTCCTGCACAACGGACCGTGACAGGGAGGCTGAGCTGCAGTAACTGGAGCAGAACGACCCGATGACGTTGGTCACGCCATGTGCAAACAGCTCCTAACAATGAGAAGCAAAATATGAGTGTTTAAGAAAACAAAAATATCCTCAAAGTAAACAAAACAAACGAACTAAAGGAGCCTGTCTGCGATCGGTAAAACATGTGAAGTCTGCGCCCTAGTGTTCTATGTCTGGAGTATAACACACAGGCTTGTGGTCGGGTCAGGGGCGGGTCAGAGCGGGCCTAACATTGAGCAGACACATTTGCATGTTTCTATTGATAGCCTCAGCGGCGGCGAATGCACGACATTAAAAACGTATGGTCAGGGTTTCTTGACGCCTGTTTTCTTCAGTATCACAACAACAACAAAACCAACAACAGAAAACAACAACAACAAAAAAACAAACAAAAAAACGACAAAGGCACGATGCAGTCGCATGTCACACGAGAAACACGGAGAACCCCCACCCCCCAAAAAAAAAACAACAAAAAACAAAAAACAAAAAAACAACAACCATGTTTTCCGTTAGTCTGGACTAAAAACACACCCGTGTGACATCGCGTAGCCAAACCAGCTTAATGACTATATCAACTTCATCTCTTCTGACCTGGTTAGCGTCGACCACGTAGTCGTTCTTGTCGGCCAGGATCTTGGCGATGGCGAAGGAAAGAGCGAAGGCGGTGAAACAGATGGCGAACGCTTCCCCCAGCACGTCCGGTAGAAAGCGTAGTACAGTCAGGTCCATTTTGGGCAACCTGGGTGAGTAGCAGGAACGCCGTCATGGGGGGAGTGCATTAATATACAGCTCAACTCTGGCTGGAGTTTTTCTCCCCGTAAACTAAACAACAGCTTACTTGTGACTAGAATGTGTGACACGAAGAAAGGTGGGGTGGGATCTGGGAGTGTTTAAGTCTTGACTTGCAATGAGGTCTTATAATTCGCTGCTGGAATTTTTATCCCCCACCCCACCCCCCTTCCCAAGTTCCCACTCTTTGAAATCGTCTTGATGGTGAATAATATTCATAATATACCACGTGGAAAACTAAAAAAAAAATCCTACTCTCTCACCGACTTGAAAAGGTATGAATACAGTCATCATTTAGGCTGATGAGGCTGATCAGTCTTATAAAGAAAACGTCTTTATGGTCACATCATGATCATGTTCCTTCAGGAGGATCTTATTTTCGATTTTGTTGGCTTTCAGTTTGCGCGTTTAAATCATCAGCCTTGTCATCAACTATGATTTCAATTCAATTCAATTCAATACAATTCAATTCAATTCAATTCAATGTCTGTTTAAGAAAAAAAATCGAAAATAGAAAATTGTCTATGGACTGGCACAATGCTCACATAATTTAAAAAAGATAAAGACAATATTCCATATCAAAGGAATCAGGTGCAGTGTAAACGATGTCTACACTAACCAGCTGTCGAGTGATCTTACCCTCGAGGTATGTCTCCGATGACCTCAACCTCAAACTCCTCATGCAGCTCCAAATAATGCGACAAAAGCGTGGCGCCGATAATCTGAAAGAAAGGAGCAATTTTCTGGGTTACGGAGGACAAAATATGCCACATTTACACATTTTCAGGGCTGTAAAAGCCCCAATAAAAGTTCGGCGTGCGTTTGTGTGCTCTTTAGTTCCCTTCGCGGTTTTTGTCGACCCAGCAGACCCAGGTAAATCGAACTGTCCCGCGAGTCTTGATATTACCTAGTAAAGCTATGCTATACATGTTCCTTGAGAAAACCGGCTTGTCTCCTTTGCCACTCTCCCTCCCCCCCCCCTCCTCTCCCCGGACACACACCTAGCTCTTTCTCTCTTTGTGTCTCTCTGCTTTTATCTTTGTCTCTCTGTCTGTCTATCTGTCTGTCCATTTCACTCAAAGCACAGGTCGTTCGATTCGTTATTATCCTGCAGTAGATATTCATAATAATTGACGTGACTACTGTATAGCCTAGTAACACTTCATCCCGCAAATTGACTTCTCCCCAGTATTGACTCAGCTGCACAGCTTGTCAGTGATCATCTTTCCACCATTGTGTACACGATCTCTTATGACAACAAGCGCTTCGGTTGATGGCGAGGTGACACTAGGGTTGCGTAAGTCTGACAGTGTGTTTGTATGACGGGCAAGACTTCTCGCGCACCCTACATGGATCTGATATCACCAGAAACATAGAAAAGACTCAGTTACGTATGATGATGATGATGATGATGATGATGATGTCTTGTAACGAGCTGAAAATACTCCATGCCCAGCATGTTCGTACCGCGGGCGGGGGGGGGGGGGGGGGGGGGGGATAAGTTTTAACAAAAACAGGAGGAGGGGGTGCAGTCTGCAGGGGGGTGGAGGGGGGGGGGGGTGGAGTCCGCATCAGAACTTTGAGAAAAGATGGGTCTTCAGGTGGCTCCTGAAACACTCGGTGGAGGTGCTGGATTTCAAGGAAGGTGGCAGAGAGTTCCACAGAGCAGGGGCAGAACACTTGAAGGAGCGAGCTCCAAAGCGCTTCTTGGTGGTGTAATCGTGAAACACAAGCGGGACTGAGATGAGGAACGAAGAGTGCGGGATGGAGTATATGAAGGGATGAGCTCAGAGAGATACTGCGGGGACTTTCCATGGACACAGGAGAACACAAGGGACAGAAGTTTGTGGTCAATGCGAAGTTTGACAGGCAGCCAGTGCAGACGTATTTCAGTTTCTTATATAACTGATCCTAACAGTGAAAGTCAGTGTAACGTTATGTTATCATTCGTATATGTATAGGTCATTGGAATGTTTTTGTCTAACAAACAAACAAAGATGAAAAGAAGCAAACGAATAAACAAACAAACAAAAACAGAACAATAGAATCCATACCGAAACATCATAAAACCATCGTAATGTGCCAATCAATTCAGAAAATATGTTTTCAAAGATGAAAAGAAGCAAACGAATAAACAAACAAACAAAAACAGAACAATAGAATCCATACCGAAACATCATAAAACCATCGTAATGTGCCAATCAATTCAAAACATGTATTGTACTGTAGAATCGTTACGGTTCATCAGACCTGACATATTAACAGCGTCACACTTCGCTGGCGCCGCCATCACTCATTAGCCAAGCTTCACGGTAAATTACCCGTCTGACAGCTTCAAAAGCGCGGCCTTGACAGCATCCGGCTTGAAACAGCAGCCACATAGGGAGAGAGTGGCGTTTCACATTTGATAGCAAGGCTGTGATTAGCATGCAGGACTGAACCACAGGGCCGAAACAGCTAACTCAGCGTTACTAACAAGGCTTTTATTGATTGAAACTGGTTCTGAAGCTGTACAGAAAGTGTGCTCTTGATTACCAAAAGTGTGTTTTGTGGCGTATTAACTTGAATGCACATTTTGTTATGTTTATTTTCTATGTTCATCTTACGTAAGTTATAATATTATGTAATATCATGTGCTGGGGTTTCTGCTAGGCTCTGTGACCACATACTCCTTTCTTTGGATAATAATAATAATAATTGTATATGCGCTTTACCCAATTTCGTGAATCGGCTCAAAGCGCCGCGAACTGAACCCAGCACGCTCACGTGAATCACACGCATTCTCTCACACACTGGACATGAACACATTACAAGCACGTGGTGCGAAGGGTCAGCTCAGCTATTTAAAATTCGGAATCTAGAATTGCATTTATTTTTCAAATTTGGTGGGCTGAACATTTTTCCAAAGCAGAGGGGGAGGAAGCCGGAGTACCCGGAGAGAACCCCCGACGATCGGCCCGAATGATACTTGTGGACATAAGTCGCTTACAGTGAGACAAGTGTATGCTGTTTGAAAACTTGCAAACTAAAAAAAAAAACAAACCCAAAAAAACAAACAAAAACATGAAAAACTGACACTTTCACTCATAATATGATCTGTTTGGTCGTTTGTTTTACACACCGGGTCAAATCGCCAAACCATTATCATTTCTGAGCGTCATTCCTCTCTCTCTCTCTCTCTGTTCCCAAGCAAAAGCAGGTTCTTACAAAACGTTTGTCTGTTGCTGAAAACTCTCTCTCTCTCTCTCCTTTGTCTGTTGCTGAAAACTCTCTCTCTCTCTCTCTCTCTGGGACACAAAAATATATCTCGAATGGTGGCTTGCGACAGATCAACTGGACTGAACTCCCTTGACGGGTAAAAGTACTCTCCCTTGACTCTGAGCCATGAATCATTACGGTTTTTGATACCACGTGGGGAAACCATCGCATTTTATTGATTGAAATTGGAACCTTCACAGCTTGCGCGGCGCTGATCTCGACGCTAAAACTGTCATCATCAACAACAAACGCGCTCTACCTTTATTCAGACACACACAGCGAGCGAAAATCACGCTTACGAAAGCAGTGTCGTGAACCACGATAACGGGGGGGAATAAAAGACCAGTAAATTGCTTTTGGGCGGAACCTCGTGTTACATAGCTTTTAGCAAAAGAAGAAGAATAAAACAACCCACAAAACAACTACAAAAACAGCAAAAAAAGAGGGGAGAGGAGGAAGAATAAAGAGGAAAAAAAAAAAAACCACATAGGCAGGCACTAAAATCATACGTGAAGCCAATGTATGTGATAAGAATTACATTCAGTCCATCTCTTTGCCCCCACACCCCCATCCTTCTTAGGAATACACAGACACAGACACACACAGACACACAGACACAGACACACACAGACACAGACACAGACACACACACACACAGACACACACAGACACACACAGACACACAGACACACACACTGCACGCACGCACGCACGCAGCCACACACACACACACAGACACACACAGACACACACACACACACACACAGACACACACAGACACACACACACACACACTGCACGCACGCACGCACGCAGCCACACACACACTGCACGCACGCACGCACCCACACACACACACACACACACACACACACACACACACACAATGACACACGCTTGTGGACTAGGGTCTCTTATTTTCATTGTGCGTCCGTCTGTTGACTTGAAACGGCAAGCTTGGGTACATTCTGTCACTCGGCGTGATCTTGCTCTGACTGCAAAACTTTGACTTTCAAATCGAAGCACGAAAAGCGGTTACCCCCCCCCCCCCCCCCCCCCAAAAAAAAATAAATAAAATAAAATAAAAATAAATAAATAAATAAATAAATAAAAAAAAACATTAAAAAAAATAAAAAAAATGGGCAGCATTTCGGCAAATACCTTCAACTCAATTCCTACCTAGTAAATTTGTGGTTGTGCACCAATAGCCTCACTACAAATTAATTTATTATGTCTACATGGATTTAAATATGGCTTAGTGGGAGTGTTGCAGTTTGATTATACGTGTATTATTTACTTGTGTTTGCTGCAAGAAGAGCCGCCAAGGAGCGGGCAGCCGGGGTGGCCGAATGGTCGAGCGTTGGACTTCTAATGCTCGGGTCGTGAGTTCGTATCCCGGCTGGGGCCAGATATTTGTGGTGGCTTTTTCATCGTTACCCCGTCTTTGATATCACCTGTATGTGGTGGAAAAGGACGTTAAACGCCCACCCACCCACCCACCGCACCCGCCAAGGAGTCGTTAATCTTGCCTGATTTTCGCATACAGAAAAACAGGAAAAAAGTGTCACACACGTGGGATACCCGTGCGCGGTACATGTGTTATAATCTGTCCGCGTTGCCGCCATTATGCAGCCAGCAGGCCGCTGTAAAAGACTTCATACAGTGAGTAATTCTTGTCAATTGCACCACTGACAGCTGCCACTCAAAGCTGCCAATGTAATTCGGTTGTCACCTTCTCGGTAGAGGGGACTTGATTGTAGTGTTTGATACGTTGTGTGTTTTGTGAGGGTGTGCTGCTTGTTTGTATGTGATTGCATTGTTCTGTTTTTCTTTTCTTGTAAAGAGCTGTGTGCTCTCTGCGAGAAAGAGCGCTATATAAGTATCAATTATTATTATTATTCGGACATTGGTTCTGCAAGGTCCACTGAGTACAGGGTCTAAACCGTTGTACGGTGTGCACGACTTGTGTTTCTATGCAGGTACTTTCCGGTATGGTAAACAGTTACACACACACACACACACACACACACACACACACACACACACACACACACACACACACACACACACACACAAGCTCCTGTCACAAAAGCGACTGAAGTGAGTGAAGACGGCGGGGCATGTTGGGGGCTGGTCAGACGCAGCGATGTACCAGCGGTAAAATGCACTCTTATCTAATTAAATCTCGACGCCGTCGGCTCGCCAGTGAATTGACTCCCGAACACTGTCCTATTTTTTCCCTCGCCGCGTCAGTCAATCGCCGCTGACCGTGCGTTTTCGCTCTTTGTGTGTTGCCGGGCCGGGCCGGTGGTGCAGCTGGTAGCCAAAATGTGTGGCAACGTGTGACGACAACCCCCTTCAATATACAAGCGGATGCCTCGCAGGCTCGTCACGTGTGCAAACCGCTTTAGGGACGGGAGGGAGGGAGGGAGGGAGGGATAGTTACCCTAACTGTACAGTCCAGCTGGCAACTGACACTATTCTGACTCAGCTGGCTTAAACAGGTTTATTGCAATACAATTTGTGCCAATTAAACGAACAATTACTGAGCGTGAACAAGCATCGCTTATAATAATGCTCAGCGGTGGAACAGGTGCATGTTAACGGTATTGCAATGGCAGTAGTTATAATAAAATAGAGCTATAAAGAGAGAAAGAGAGAGAGAGAGGGGGGGGGAGGAGGGAGAGAGAGCGGGTCTAAGTGTACTCACACAAAAAAAGGACTCAGTTCCACTGGTTGGTTAATTGTTTCAGGGTTTTTCACCACATAAGGGTGGCATCATCAAAACGGGGCAACTCAGTTCTACTTAAAGAAGTGATGATGTCGATGACGATGATATCTAATGCAAGAAACGATAACACAATCATAAATAGCGTGGGAAAAAAAGTACAACCTCCGTTTGTGAAATCTACGGCGCGTGCACCCATTAGCGGAAATAATGGTGGTAGAGGGTATCTGCCACATGAACACTCACCACAAACAGCTCAATAGGAATGGGGACCCTCATGCGCGGACAGTTTTTCTTGTTGTTGTTGATGCCGTCCCGGATGAGGACGAGAACAACCATGGCCGAGAAGGACGCCGTCATCGTGACGTAGTTCACTTGGTTCAGGTTCACCAGGAAGTCACGATAGCCCTGTGGAAAGAATTTCTTGCTTTATTATTTTTATTTTTTTTAAAAGTTTGTTTTCTTTATGTAGGATGGGTGAGTGTTTGGCGGTTTAACGTCCTTTTCCACCACATAGGGTGATATCAAAGACGGGGCAACGATGAAAAAGCCAACACAAATATTTGGCCCCAGCCGGGATCGAACTCACGACCCGAGCATTAGAAGTCCAACGCTCTACCATTCGACCACCCCGGCGCCCCCTTTATGTAGGATGCTATTGATTCGCAGAACACGTAGGAATTAATTGTCCTCATCTGCTGAAGCTCCTTTGAGAGGTATAATAACAAGCATGGTCGAGATGGATGCTGTTACTGAGATGTGGTTCAGCTGGCTTAGGCCGGTGAATCACCAGAAGGACACGATAGCCCTGTGGATAGAATTAATTTAGTTCGTTTTCTTACTTTGCTTTGTTACGCATGACGCTATTGATTTGAAAACCATGTAGCAATTGTCCCCATCTGT
>JACVVK020000131.1:565000-592500 GCA_018292915.2 Batillaria attramentaria | reverse complement strand
TTGGCCATAAGTTTTCAGACTGACACGGGGTATTTTTAATAGTTTCTCAGAAGACGAGCGAAGTGAACGGGATGTTTCATACGTAGTGAGCTTCTCTGTGAGGTACTGCGGGAGGGATTTGTCGAAATGACGGTAGGCTAGTGTTGCTATTTTATACATGATACGGTATCGAACAGGTAGCCAGTGTAATTCCTTCAGAAGAGGTGTAACATGGTCACGTTTACGCTTTTTGAGAATAAGACGCGCTGCGCTGTTCTGTACACGCTGAAGGCGGTTGATTTGATCAGCTGGCAGGCCAACAAGGACAGAATTACAAAAGTCTAATCTAGATGTAACAGTTGCATTGATGAGTCGGGCAGTGGAGGATTCAGACAAGAGGGAACGAATAGAAGCGATTTTCCTGAGCGAAAAGAAGGCCGAGCGACACACGGCACCGATGTGGCTTTCCATGGACAGAGTTTGGTCTACAGTTACACCAAGATATTTGACAGAGGGCTTGAGAGGGACGGTGGATCCAACAAGTGACAAGGAGTCTGATGAAATCTGAGACACCCGGGACTGAGTCCCAGCAACCATCACTTCCGTTTTGTCTGTGTTTAACTTAAGTTTGTTGCTGTTCATCCACAGTAAGATATCAGTAATACAAGAATCCAGGCTCAGCTGGAGAGAAACAAAGTTACTAGGACTGGCAGACTGGGAAACTTCAGTGTCATCAGCATACTTGTGAAATAAACACTGGTGCTTAAGTATGATGTCTGAGAGGGGCTGTGAATACAGGGTAAACAGAACTGGGCCTAAGACCGAGCCCTGAGGCACACCGTATTCAAGGAGGCTGGGAGATGAGGTGATACCATCAACAGTGACGGACTGGTAACGGTCCGAGAGGTAGGACACAAACCACTGGAGCATTAGCTAATCGCAGCGCGTTAGCAGCTCGCGGCCTCTGTCGTGTGAGCCTAATTTACATGTAAATGGGTTACGCTGCTCAACGAAGTCCTCCGTACGAAATCCTACTAAGTCTCACTAATATCAGCTGACAGTCATCGTGAGGGGCTCCCACAAACTGCTTCTACTACTACTACTACTACATCCCGCCGGCAGGGGCCAAATATTTGTGCTGGCCTTTTTATTTTTTTTCCTCGTTGCCCCGTCTTTGATATCACCCTTATGTGGTGGAAAAAGACGTTAAACTCCCAAACACCCACCCACCCACTACTACTACTACTACTACTACTACTGAGCATTGTATAGGCGCTTTACCAAATTTCATGAATCGGCTCAAAGCGCCGCGAACTGAACCCAACACGCACGCTTACGGGAATCACACGTATTCTCTCACACACTGGACAGAAACACATTACAATCACGTGGTGCGAAGGGTCAGCTCAGCTACTTAAATTTCGGAATGTAGAATTGCATTTATTTTTCAAATTTGGTGGGCTGAACATTTCCAAAGCAGAGGGGGGAAGGAAGCCGGAGTACCCGGAGAGAACCCCCCGACGATAGGCCCGAATTAACGGTGCCACATACGAGAAGGAAAAATTCTATGCCCCGAGTGGGACTCGACCCCATGACCTCTCGCACTGGTGACCAGTCTCTTAACCACTAGACCACCGACCGACACAGGATAATTTTGGGCGTATGAATTTATTGGTATCACTGAACAAAACAAACAAACAAACAAACAAAAAATGCAGAAAAAAAGCTTGGTAAAAAAACTTTGTCTGCAGCATGGTCTAGTCCTGGATATGTTTGTTTAACGTTTGCTATTCAATTGTGGATGTGCTAAGAAAATGGCTGGTGAAGTGTGACGTGAGAATCATACCATCGCGGCGTGGTTCTAGCACATGCTCGTGCTTGTTGTTAACACCTTTATAAGCCTTTATATAATAATAAAAAAAATAAATTGCTTTTATATAGCGCAGTATCCCAGCAGATGCTGGCTCAGAGCGCTCTACAATTTCACACACACACACACACACACACACACACACACACAGAAAAAAAAGACACACACACACACACACACACACACACACACACACACACACACACACACACACACACACACACATCACTTTCATAAAATACAGCTGGGATCTGGGATATAACATTCAGCCTTGAAACTACTCACAAAAGTTGAATCAGTTATTTCAGGATCCAAAAGTGAAAAAAAAATAATCTAAAAGTCTCTAATTTCTTTTTTCCTCACCAAGGCTTAAATATTGTCTGAAGCATTGTGCAAAAATTGTTTATTTTAGGGAAATTCTGAGATATATAAATTTTGTCTGGACATGTTTCTGCTTCACATTTCGGTCACTGCTTCACAGAATTAGTCATAGCCTCGTTTCTGTGTAGGCTGTTGAATACAGGTACCCCCTAAAAAGCTAACTGTCACCCAGCAGCGTGGAAAGTCAATCGACCAGTTTACATGCGAAATCTCAGAATTTTATCATGTCTCCCAAATGCTCGTGTGATTCAGATAATTTTTAACCCTTAGCAAATGTTGAGCAGTATACACACAGGGGAAAATAAGATATGGCTGGCGTTGCACAAGAAAACAAAACAAAACAAAACAAAACCCAAGAAGAACAAGAAACAAAACAAAAAACAAGAACAAAACCCTTAACAAACAAACAAACAAACAAACAAACAAACAAACAAACAAGATCAATACTAAACACCATCCAAATCAACCATACTGAACTAATAACGCCACTGACCTGCAAAACACCAACAGCGAAGGTCACGGACATAGCGTAAGCCACTTTGATGCTTTCCAGCTCCGATCTGGCTTTTGTATTTGTCAGCCAGCTTCCGGTTTCGTTGATCTGGACAGAGAAAAGGATCACGTGTGATCGATTGGATCATGTTAGCTGTGTGCAGGGCTGGCGGCAGAAATCTGAAGCAACTGGGTACACAGTTGATTTTAATGATAAAAAAAGGAAAGAAATTCTGGTGGCGAGCTCTAAGATTATTTTGCACGTTTCACACAAGACAAGGAAACAGAAGACAAAGTCGGCAGCCGGAAGAGGTTTTGTTGTGCATCATATATCAAGACAGGACTACACTTCTAAAAGGAAAGCTGCAACTGAACCTACGGTCTCTCTCTCTCTCTCTCTCTCACACACACACACACACACACACACACGCGCGCGCGCGCATGCACGCACGCACACACGCACGCACGCACGCACCGGCACACACACACACACACACACACACACACACACACACACACACACACACATATATACAGTCGAACACGCTTAAGTCGAATTTGCAGGGGAAATGGATTTTTGTTCGACGTATCCGAAGTTTGACTTATCCGTGACGACGGATAAGGTCGAATTTCGACTCTAGCTTCGAGTTAAGCGAGTTGCACCTTTTCACCCCTTGATTAGATTTGGAAACTGAAATTTACTTTCCCTGGTCAACATGAATTTACTGCTGCTGCGTTGGTATAGCTCGCCCCCTTGTGTCATTTGCACCTGCTGTATGGTCCTGTGGCTAGCAAGAGTAGTGTTTTTACTGATTTTAAACCCTTAACCCTTAATAAATAAGTACATAGTAGATCAATGGCAAGCCCAGTGGGATACTCTTAATAACAACAAACTCCACAGTATAGTTCCCAAACTTCGGGAAATCATTCCCCGGTTAAGACTAACCGTCGGGAAGAGGTGGTCCTGGCCCGTCTCCATATTGGGCACGCATATTATACCCACTCGCACTTGCTGAAAGGTGATGAGAGCCCTTTCTGTTTTGGCTGCGGTGAGCCAGATACCATTAAACATATTTTGATTTCTTGTGCAGACCTCACGGAAGTATTTCACTGCCGAATCAATGGAGCTCTTGTTCCGAAATGTCCCTCCAGACAAGATTTTTGGCTTCCTTCGGGAAGTCAATTTGTTTCATAAAATCTAATTAAATAACTAACTAACTAACCTTCATAAAATCTGAACATTGTGTTTGTACTTATTCATGTACAAGACCCATGCTTGACGTTTTGAACTTGTGGTAACCCAAGACTGGTAGAATCTCATTTAACCTATAATTTTAGCCAATATTTATTAGTTGTTTTAACCCAGCATTTTACCTTTTAACGAAGGGGCCTTCAAACTTGTGGCTGCCGCGAATTAGTCTTTGTCGCTTACGCGGCGTTAAGCCCTAAAATACTCACTCACTCACTTGCACCTGCTGTAAATGCACTGCGACCGTCTGAACAACATAGCGATTGCACCATCAGTTACCACAAGGTAACCCCAACCCTAAATCTAACCCTAAATCGATATAAGCAGGCGAACTCTACTAAACGAGTGTGGATGCGTTTGAATAGTTTGCCCAGTACGGCCCAGGGGTGCGAACTATACTGAGCCTTACTGCTAGGATTTGTTATATTCAATACGCTCGTGTAAGCTGCCATGTCATCGAATCTCCGTAGCTATTTTGTTCACTTTGAGTTCACTTTCAGTTCAGAGTATTGGCTTGGTCTTACTATAGTCACACATGCAATGCAGAGGAATTAGAAAGCCAAGTTCTTCTGATGGCTGTTTCGTTCTGACATGAAAGCTGTCTGGCACCAAACGGTGATACGTTTCCAGCTTATGTTTTCTTCTTCTTTTCTAGTTTCACTGACTCTTATTCTGCTTGTAAGATCAGCAGCGTCATCTGTGCGTGTGTGTGCGCGCGCGCGCGCGCGCGTGTGTGTGTGTGTGTGTGTGTGTGTGTGTGTGTGTGTGTGTGTGTGTGTGTGTGTGTGTGTGTGTGCGTGCGTGCGTGCGTGCGCGCGCGCGTTCGCAGTCATATGATCGCATGTGCTCAATAAATTCTAGTGCAACGTCATAATTATAAACACACGCAGTCAAATAGCAGCAAGATCCAACTCTAACGGCACCAACCGGCAAACTCTCTCTTTCTCTCTCTCTCTCTCTCTCTCTCACACACACACACACACACACACCAGGAATAACTCACTGCTTACCCTCCGAAACAGACGGCAAATCACCTTCTTAACACTGGCGACAGAAAACCTCACAGATCAGGGGCACAGGGTCAGATCTCACGCCTAGCTCTGTTCTTGCACGTGTTTCTCGCCAATTTCGTGTTCTACCACCCAAGATAACCAGCCCTAAGGCCCGCAGGACACATAACACTGTCAACCTGTACTTGCACAGAAAATGTTAAATCTCTGTGCAAGCCGTGTTTTGGCGCTGATGCATCAGAAGGACAAAAAGAAATTCCCGTGCCAGCGACTGGTACGACTTATCCGAGGCTAAAATTGCAGATTCCGTTTGACATAACCGAGTTTTGACTTATCCGTTTTTGAGTACTCGTTCGACTTATCCGTGGAAAATTTAGTCATACAAAGAGCAAGTTTTGCCGGGAAAAACTTTTTGCTTCGACGTATCCGAAGTTCGACTTAAGCGTGTTTGACTTAAGCGTATGGATATATATATATATATAAACGCACGCGCACGCGCGCACGCACGCACACAAAAGCAAGCAATCCCATAAGGTCTGATTTGCAGCGTTACAAGAATGGCTGGAATTCAGCAAATGCAAGGTCGAGGTTGCTCTCCCAATACATACCGACCCAACACATGAATAATTCACAAGACTGTTCCGCCTGCCTCTGATTTACAGAAATGTAAGTGCACTTAGGAGAAAATTACTCAGCAGAGCAAAAAGCACTGTCTGCTTCAGATCTCCCTGAAGTCGGATGAGTAGTATACGTGTCACACTTCCTAAATGGTCAAGTTTTTTTCAGGCAAAAAATTTTTTTTGTAAAAAGAAACACTTTGTACCATCGAAACCTCTAGCATCATTGTTCTCACGCGTGGAAATGCCTGCCCGTCTGCCTGTGTGTGTGTGTGTGTGTGTGTGTGTGTGTGTGAGAGAGAGAGAGAGAGAGAGAGAGAGAGAGAGGGTGGGTGGGTGGGTGTTTGGGAGTTTAACGTCCTTTTCCACCACGTATGGGTGATATCAAAGACGGGGCAACGAGAAAAAGGCCAGCACAAATCTTTGGCCCCAGCCGAGATTTGAACTCACGACCCAAGGACAGAGAGAGAGAGAGAGAGAGAGAGAGAGAGAGAGAGAGAGATTGTAAGTTCAGTTGCAGCTTTCCGTTCAGAAGTGTAGTCCTGTCTTGATATATGATGCACAAAACGTCTTCTGCCGACTTCTGCGTGTGACCTGGTACCAGTATCGTACACTCATCCAGAAAGAATTACGCCTACAGTCATGAGTAAAACATACACAACATGAGTGAGTGTGTGTGTGAAGGGGGTTTGTACGGCAGTGGAAGCAAAGCAGTATCAATATCAACCAGCATCTCTCTGAAACCTCTCAACAACAACAAACAGTTAATACAATGGCGACACCACCACCACCACCACTTAAATTTTTTTTTCCCTCAATTTTTCTTTTCTTTCTCGTGGCTGTTGTACTGTGTAGTTGTAGTGCTAGCCTCTTATTTGTGACCCGTTCTCACAAAAGGGACCATAAGTCGAAAATTGTCAAATTTGAGATATGTACATTACTGCAGTCTACTGGTTATGCAGTTTAATTCAATATAAGAATAAAAGCTGTACAACTAAAACTGACAGAGATATCAGCAGTTGAAGTTGGCTACCAACAAGGCGGCCATACTGACCCCCGCCACTCTTTTCGCCTGTAGCGGCGTTCGGCCTAGCGCGACTTACGGTCCCTTTTGCGAGAACGGGTCACATTTTATGTCCATGTATTAGTCTTCCATGTGAGTATGACTCTTTATTTTGTCAGCCTACTTGTCTTGATGTCTCTGTATTAGTAGTCTACCATGTCACTATGTTCCTGTTCTTGTATCATGAAAAAAAAAAAAAAAAACCCAAAAGATAATAATAATAATAATACACCACCACAACGACCCTACTTTCTCTCCCCAACAAGAAAACGCTACAGCATGCTGACCGTTGGTAAGGAGGATGTTAAGTTCTGTCCTTGGAAAAAATCCATTCCTTTCTGGGTCTGCTGTCTCTCCCAGGCCACGTGACCTTCGTCCACCACCGCCCCAACCATCAGACTCACAACCGCGAATGTTCCTGCAATACAACACTCAAGATTCAAGATTTTATTTTCCTTTTTCCCCTTTTGGGGTATGGAGGATACAAAAACAGCAAACAAACCAAGATCACTTAATTGCAGACGAAAGATACAACAAAAGATATAAATTATGTATAACATATACATAATCTATACACAGGAAAGCGCAACCACCTATGAGACCTCTGACAGTCTAACGAGCAACAGCTTTCACACACACACACACACACACACACACACACACACACACACACACACACACACACACACACACACACACACTAACTAACTAACTAACTAACTAACTATACCGTCCTACTCGTTTTCATAAAATTTGCAAGAACAAGAGCAACTTTTGTGGATTTCGATCCCAACAGTTTACAAAGATTGTATGTCGATTTCACTCTAAGGAAACGAAGTGGTATGTGCTTGTTGCGCTCCTATAGAAACGCCGCAAATTCTGATATCACAATCTTTATCTGCAGAGATAACAGAATCAGCGTCATCTTATCTATTTTTGTCTTATCTTATCTAGATTTTTTTCAGGGAAAATGTTGCTTCTAGAGATAATGAAGTCAACCGCATCGGGGGAGCCGGGGTGGTCGAATGGTAGAGCGTTGGACTTCCAATGCTCGGGTCGGGAGTTCGAACCCCGGCTGGGGCCAGATATTGTGCTGGCTCTTTCATCGTTGCCCCGTCTTTGGTATCCCCGTATGTGGTGGAAAAGGACGTTAAACCCCCCAAACACCAACCCCTCAACCGCATCGTTTCCTTTCCAATCTTATCTTTCCTAAATTTCTTGTCAGGAGGTAGTATAATCAGCGTTGTCTTGTATTGTCTTGTCCTGTCTAGAAAATTATCAGATGGCAAAATAAGGTCCCAGATTAAGAGATTCTTCCTCGGGTAGACCCGCCAAACATCCGAGCTCTAACGTTAGAATTTAACGTCTCCACTATCAGTGGAATTACGGCTGTACTGTGCTGTTCGTCAAATCATTTGAACCCTTGGAAATGTCTGTGTGTGTGTGTGTGTGTGTGTGTGTGTGTGTGTGTGTGTGTGTGTGTGTGTGTGTGTGTGTGTGTGTGTGTGTGTGAAAACTGTATTTCCCCGGGCACTAAACTCATTGCTTTCTTCTTTGCTGTCATTTACCTAAAAAATAATGATTCTAACTATCTTTCTCATCTCTTTCATGTGAACAGTTTAGTCAGCTTATGACGAAGAGTGCAACTGTATCATGTATCAGATGTACCAAGTATATCGTATTTCCGTCAGACACACTATGCAAAGTTTAACGACACCTGCGGGCTAAAACGGACTCTTTTGATCACTGATACAAGACAGAACGCAGCGCCCGTGTCTCCCATTTTGACGCTAACGACAGGGAAATGGAGATACAGCCTGTAATGATTATCGTCAAAATGGAGAGTCAAGGGAGGTAAGAAGAGAGCAGATCAAAGTGAAAAGTGGAGCGAGTGTCACCGCCATCTTTTGTTTTCCATTTTTTTTTAATATTCATGTGTGTCAGAGGAACATATTGTAGTGTCAGAGAACATCACATTACAACTTGGCTAGACTGCTAAATGTGTGGTAAACTATAACACTGCGCAGGCGGATGGCAACAGATGACGTTGCTTTGCAACATTAAGCTTCGTTTATTTATTTATTTATTTATTTTATTATTTTTTTTTTTGGGGGGGGGGGTCCCCAACTCTTTGCCAGTTCCAGTGGTGTTCCTCCCAGGCTAAATCCGACGCGCTACTTATTAGACCACCGCTCACCCCAGATATGTTTTAAGATCGTGTATGAATGTGGTGGCGTTACGTTTACTCGTTTTTGCTTTACAGCACCAGGGACCAGGGACACTACTTCTTGGCACACCCCTCGTACAACAGTAACCAGTTTAGCAACAGTTGCACCAAAATAAAAGGAATCCAGAGAGAGAGAGAGAGAGAGAGAGAGAGAGAGAGAGAGACACACACACACGCACGCACGCACGCACGCACGCACGCACGCACGCACGCACGCACACACACACACACACACACACACACACACACAGAGACTTTGACTTTGATGCTTTGTTTAACAACGGTAGACGATGCTGGGTACAAGAAGCATTTTTCGAACTTTGCCGTTGAACACTATACTACGAGCTACGTACAAAGAGAGAGAGAGAGAGAGAGAGAGAGGAAGAGAGAGAGAGAGAGAGAGAGAGCACTCACCAACTGATATGTGTCTGGATGTACCGAAGAAGAAATAAAGAAGGACGGGATAAAAGGACGTATAAAGGCCGTAAACGGGAGGCAGGCGAGCCAAAAGGGCGTAGGCCATTCCTGGAACATAGCCAAAAAGTTCATTGCAAAATCATGTGACAGTGGAATGTAAATGAAAAAGTCGAAATTGCACGAAAATAATCGACAATTCTTATATAGCGCGAAATCCCCACGACTTTGGGCTCTAAGCGCTTTACACAGTGACATTAAAATTTACATATTCATGAATTATGAGGTCCAGAGATATAACTATAGTATTCATACATAAATATCATATACATGTATGAGGAACAAATAGAGCGAGGGGTGGGTGGGTGTTTGGGGATTTAACGTCCTTTCCCACCACATACGGGTGAAATCAAAGACGGGGCAACGATGAAAAAGCCAGCACAAAAATTTGGCCCCAACCCGGAAACGACCTCACGACCCGAGCATTAGATGTGCTGGATTTAGGTTGTACGGTAGTTGTAACTCTCCTCGAGGAATACACGAAGTGTCAAAACACCAGTTTGCAAAATGAGAGAGTAATGAGCAAAAGCGTAAAAAGTCCCGGATGTTTTATACGGTAAACTGATCGAAATCAACCAAAGCAGCAAACTGCCAACGGAAATGTCCGCCCTATCAAGCGACTGTGGTGGAGGCGGATGTTAGGGCACAATATTATAATCGATGGAAGGTACAGATAAGCAGAAAACCATATGGCACCGAAAGACTTGGCTTTTCCCCTACTGATGATGGTGAATGTACGTGTGGGTGGGGCGGTGGTGGGGGTGGTGGGGGAGAGGATGAGTGTGTGTGTGGAGGGGGGTGGGGTGGGGGTGGGGGTGGTGGTTGTTGCTGTACTTGCCAGCTGACATCATTTCATTCAGACCAGCGAGTCACACGTGAAAACAAGATTTATCAACGCGATACACAATGAGTAATTTGCCAGGTGCAGCCTTTGTATCCAGTTACAGGTGTCCCGGGGTAGGCGGGGGGGGGGGAGAGAGAGAGAGAGAGAGAGAGAGAGAGAGAGAGAGAGAGAGACAGAGACAGAGACAGAGAGAGACAGAGGGTGGGTGTTTGGGAGTTGAACGTCCTTTACCACCACGTACGGGTGATATCAAATTCAAAGACGGGGCAACGAGAAAAAAAGCCAGCACAAATGTTTGGCCCCAGCCGGGATTCGAACTCACGACCCAAGCTATGAAAGTCCAACGCTCTACCATTCGGCTATCCCGGCTCCCGGAAAGAGAGAGAGAGAGAGAGAGAGAGAGAGAGAGAGAGAGAGAGAGAGAGAATGACAATGACCCTTTATTTATCAACGGTAAAGCTACTGGCACAATTACCATTTCCAAACTTGCCGTTGCTACTCTAAATTACAAAAGAAAGAAAGAAAGAAAGAAAGAAGGGAAAAAAACCGTCAAGCAACCAAAACTGACAAACAAACAAACAGTCAAGGACAATCACGAAGCGAGAGAGAGAGAGAGAGAGAGAGAGAGAGAGAGAGAGAGAGATTGAATTAGGTTTAACGAAATACCCCGTCAGCTGTGCAGCTGGACCTGATTCCTTTGACAGGCTGCTAAATTGAGAAAAGGTCGATTGCCATACCACAGGGATTACTTTCGTGAGATGATTTCACATAATTTTTACGGACGTATCAATAAAGTATAGTCACGATGATTCAGGGCAAAATCGCGTTCCATATGGTATGGCGGGGGTGGGTGGGTGTTTGGGGGTTTAACGTCCTTTTCCACCACATAGGGTGATACCAAAGACGGGGCAACGATCAAAAAGCCAGCACAAATATTTGGCCCCAGCTGGGATCGAACTCACGACCCGAGCATTAGAAGTCCAACGCTCTACCATTCGACCACCCCGGCTCCCCATGGTATCGCGGTATGGTATTGTATGGCAAGGTATGGTGTGGTATGGTGAGGGTGTGGATACAGTACGGCATAGTACGGCATAGTATAATACGGAACACACCGCATGGTGTCACCTTCTCTGTGGTCGGAATAATTATCACCAGTAGCTAAGTATACGATATTCAGCAAGTTTACGATCTGTACCAGTGAAGAGCATTGTATATAGGTGAACCATTTACACCGAAAAATACGTCAAACATGCTTAATGGCTGCCTTATTCATCAATACCATCTGTTACAAAGCATTTGTCATGCTAACTGACGCGAGTCTGAAAACAGCTTGCCGCAGTTTTCTCTTTTCAGTTATGCAGCGTTCAGCTGACGTTGAGCTACTTGACGTCATTGCCAGATGCAGGCGCATGTCAAAGCGAGAGACAAACGCTAGGAACGATCACCCCGACGCCGGCCTCTTAACACGAACGCCCTGGCTTATGCAAAGAATGAAAATGAACAACAACAACAACAACAAAAGAAGAAGAAGAAGAAAAAGAAATATGGCGAGCAAGCACATGAAATTTGTGGGTGTGTGTGTGCAATTGTGTGCCAGATTTACTTGTGTGCGTGACTGAGGCTTCTGTTAGTGCAAGTTTTGTTTGTTGTTATTATGTCTTATTATCATTTTTCATATAATTTCCCTTCTGGGATTAATAAAGGAATTTGAGTTTGAATTTCAGACATCTTGAGGCAGTCTCTGCCCCTCACTATGCTTTTTGTGAACCTAACAACTGTGCTAAATACCAAACACACCCAATTTATTTGCTTCACTTAGCTGTAAAATGTAGCGAAACAAACAAGGATACAAATCCCCCCGCCTCTCCGCACACACACACACACACACACACACACACACACACACACACACACACACACACACACACACACACACACACACGAAAACCAGGCAACCGCCAAGCGAGCAAGCAACAAAGGAACAACCAATCAACCAGCCAATCCATGAACCAACCAAACCAAAAATCAACCAACAAACCAAACAAGCAATCAACAAATCAACCAAATAACTAACAAACCAGTCAACAAGTGAAACAACTAGCCGACAAAACCAACCAACCAACCAACCAACCAACCAGACCAAACAACCTACAAAACTAACCAACAAACCAACCAACCAAACAACCGACAAAACCAACTAACCAACCAACCAACCAACCAACCAACTTGCCAACCAACCAACAAATCAAGCAATCAAGCAAGCTAGCAACCATAAAACAAAACAGTCAAAACAAGCAAGCAACCAGCCAACCAACCAACCAACAAACCAACCGACAAAACCAACCAACCAACCAAACAAAACTTGTCTGCGGCTCTGATTTCACTAACACTACATCAACGCGCCCCTATCTCATGGAAAGCCGCCCTGGCCACTGTGTTAGGCTTCTTTGCGCGGCTGCGCATTTTTCTTTTTTCCTAACATAATAGCGTGGAGGCACCGTAGAGGTAAGCTGCGGGGATGGTCAGGTAGTCGGGTCAATCCCATGGGAAATGGTCCCCCATAACTCAGCGGGTGAGACGACTGAGAGAGAAAGGAAACCACAGCTGTTTGCAGACGGAAACTCGACACAACGGAATACTAATGCTTTCTTTAGAAAGAGCCATCAGACAAATGCGTTTTTATGGCCCTGGATTCAGGGATGGAGACCACCAGCCATTTGGATGGGCTTGATGCAAGTTTGGAAAAAAGCTCTTGTGGTTTCCAACAGATAACAGAGACCAGGGTCCCTGCGTACATGTGTGTGTGTGTGTGTGTGTGTGTGTGTGTGTGTGTGTGTGTGTGTGTGTGTGTGTGTGTGTGTGTGTGAAAGAGGTACTTTAAGAGAGAGAGAGAGAGAGAGAGAGAGAGAGAGAGAGATAGAGGTTGGGGAAGGGGGTTGATTTTTTTTCTTTCCGCGACAGATAAATCATTCATCCTGGGAGACAAGTAAATCAAAGGCATAATATGCCTGTAAGGCAAAAGACAAAGTGGTCTGTTTTCGCTTTTCCGGCCGATCCTTTTTTTTTTTCTTTAAAGGTTATTCGGGTTTTTTTTTCCTTCAAATCATAGCTTGAGGGGTTTGGGAGTTAAGGCACAAAAACTTTCAAACTGAAAACAAAACCAAAAGAAGAAAAGCCCCCCCCCCCTCCACACACACACACACACACTGAACAAACGAAAAACAAAATAACCCACATAAAAACCAATGGAATGCTAACAGACCATGCAAGGGTGATCACTTGTGCCAAGAAGTTACTTCCCCTTGCCGACTTCTGCCTCAGCTTTGCAGCAGAGCAGATTTTGATTTCAAAAGTAGGATTATCTCTCGAACAAAACAAACGAAACAACACCCGACGAAACTACTCTATTTGTTTGGAAAAGTGCATTCGGAGACAGACCGGATGACAAAAACGTAGCAAAAATGGAAGATCCGCCACGCCTCCGGTTCTCCAAAACATATCAGACAAGAGTGCGTGGGTGGGTGTTTGGAGTTTTAAGTCCTTTTCCACCACGTGTGGGTGACAGATCAAACAAAGCAATGGCAACGCACAATTTTTTTTATCAGTCCAGCTTCCGCAACAGGATCGAGAAATAAAAGAGGGAACACTGACTGCGAGCCATAATAATTACTAGACGAAGATGACGAATATGATATGTAAATAAAATACAGGATGGAACGTTTTGTCTGACAGTTGTCTACGGAAAATGCATGGAATATTCCTGACAGGAATGCTACAGGAACATGGAGTGGTAAAGACAGTTATGGTGCGCGTAACTATGCAATTTACGCGGACGTCAAGTTTCGATCGATTTGCATCAATGGGGAAAAAAATGCCTCAGCAAATGGGCACTTTTACCACCGGCTGCTTGGTTTGTTTTTTCCCCCCAAATCGATGAAATCCTTCAACCAAAAGAAGAAGAAGAATCAGAAGAAAAAAAAAGCACTTAAGTCAGTGTGTGTGTGTGTGTGTGTGTGTGTGTGTGTGTGTGTGTGTGTGTGTGTGTGTGTGTGTGGTGGAAGGGGGAGGGAAGAGAGAGAGAGAGAGATCAGAAGGGTGGTAGGTTGGGATGAGGGTAGTGGGTGACAGTCCTGAGAGAGAGAGAGAGAGAGAGCGACAGAGACAGAGAGATCAGAGGGGTGGAGGCTGGGATGAGGGTAGTGGGTGACAGTCCAGAGAGAGAGAGAGAGAGAGATGATGATGATGATGAAACTTTATTTATCAACGGTAAAAGTTTTGACAGAAATTCGCCAGTTTGCAAACTTGCCGTTGCTAATACTACAGAGACTATCTACTAAGGAAAAAAAGGAGCAAGATATAAAAGGTATTATGCACTAAACTACAAGAAACAAAAACCATCGAGAAAAACGTCCATCAGGTCAAAACGCATTCACACACACGTGCGACCTTCGTAAACACAGATCACTGATACAATACTGAAGTGATGCAAAATAGAAAATCAAAATAACAGGTTGCCGCGTAACGTACGTTACGTGCGATCCATCAGGTACTGTTTGAGTGCACGCTTAAACGTAGAAGTAGATATATTTAGTTTCAGGTGTGAAGGGAGGGAATTCCATTGTAATGTTCCAGCGAAGGAAAGGCTTGTTTTGAATAAGTCAATACGGGGTAATGGTAAGCGCAGGATGCCATTCCTCGAGGTCCTCTCATGCTGCTGATTTAAATTAAAAAGAGTTTTCAGATATGGTGGCATTTTCTCATTGAAGATTTTATGTGTGAATACACACTTATTGTAAGTAAGCTGGTGTTCAAGGCTAAGAAGATTAAGCTTTTTTTAATTTAGAGAGAGAGAGAGAGAGAGAGAGAGAACGACAGACAGAGACAGAGAGATCAGAGGGGTGGGAGGCTGGGATGAAGGTAGAGAATGCCGGTCCAATGGGACAAGAACTGAACTGAACGATGGAACAGTTTCTTCCACAGGCCTGCTTCAGAGACCTGTATATAGTCTCGTGTTCTAGCTCGTAAGCAGAATATGCTGACATTTAGATGAAAGCCCCTGCAACTGAACCGCCAGTTTCGACCCAAACTAGAGAAAAAAAAAATCGCCTTGGCGATGAGGAGATTGTTCCAGAAAAGTCTGCACAGTTTGGGTCCAGGTTTCCTTGACTCTGCGAGCGCTACACATTTCTGCATGCGGAGGTGGGCGTGTTTGAGGGGGTGGGGGGGGGGATAAAGGACGGGGAATTGATCCGGACTGGGGGTTGTTAAAGTCTCCTATGTTCGTAAAGAGTTCTGAGAGAGAGAGAGAGAGAGAGAGAGAGAGAGAGAGAGAGACTGACTGACTGACTGACTGAAACTTTATTTTCCAAGGATGAGATAATAGACGCACAGGTCTCTCTTACTATCTGTCCTTGCTACACTAACAAAGCACTCAAAATGCATCAGAACACACACACACACACACACACACACACACACACACACACGCACACACACACACTCGTGCGCGCACGGACTGACCAGCACTTTCACGCTTTACAGCACATTTCACGAACATTACAGTGTAAATGCTTATGCAAAGAATAAGAAGTTATCAACTCAAAATACAAGAGAAATACTCAGAACAAATTCTAAAGAACTAAAAACTCAGTAAAGGGAAGACTTTTTTTTTTTTTACCATGGTTAGTGAGGACCGTGAGAAATTATTTGTTAGTCAGAAAATTCTGGCGCACGTGAACTTTGAACCTTGAGAAATTGTTAATTAGTCGGACCTCAGGTGGTAGCATGTTCCAGATGAATGCACCAGAATAGGAGAAACTAGACTTGAACAAGTCTAGACGTGGACGTGGGACAAATAGACTGTTCCTAGAGGTGCTGTATCGGGTGTCACTGGGCCTGATGAGTTTTGACAAGTAGGAAGGGGCTTTCCCTTTCAGAACATTATGCATCATCAGGCATTTGTTGAGGGCCAAATGTTTTTCTAATGGTAGAAGTTCTAGCACCGTGAGCCTTTCATCGGTGGTGAGAGTGGGGTCGGGAAGAACAAGCTTAATGCCGCGTCGGTACAAGGAATTTAACTTTTTAACATGGAGTTCACCACAACCGTCCCAAATAGTTGACGCATAATCTATATTTGGTCGGATATACGCATTAAAAAATAGCTTGCGCGTCTGTAAATCAACAACTGGTTTTATTTTAGACAATAAAAATAGCTTTTTAGATATGTTTTTTGAAACCTTTTCAAGGTGGAGCTGCCATTTTAGAGAACCATCCACTATAACGCCGAGCAAGCGGTGGCTACGAACTTGCTCAATTTGCGCAAAGTCATAACTAAGGTTGAGTTGTAGTGGTTGAAGCTGATGTTTCTGACGTGTTGTTATGAGCATGCTTTTTGTTTTGGACGGATTCACTAACATGTTATTGTTGTTGCACCACTGCGAAACATTATTAAGACTCTGTTGCAGACTACTCGTTATTTCAGATAAAGTAGTTCCCGATGAGTGGACTGTAGAATCATCAGCAAACAGGTCGCAGGTGACTTTAGGATCAGTTATGTATAGAGGTAGATCGTTGATAAAAATACAAAATAGCAAAGGGCCTAATACAGACCCCTGAGGAACACCACATGCCACAACTCCCTCAGATGAATATGTACCGTTTGCATATACAGTCTGTGTTCTGTCGCATAGATAAGATTCAAAGAAAGAAAGAGCAGCTGGGCTGTTATTGTTTAAATATATGTCAAGTTTTTCAAGTAAAATCTGATGGTTTATGAGGTCGAAAGCTTTCTTTAAGTCGAGAAATACAGCACCAGACATCTTACTTTCATTAATTTCACATAGCCAGGTGTTTATTATACGAGCTAGAGCCGCATGACAGGAATGTTTAGGTCGGAAACCTGACTGAAAAACATGCAGAAGTGATCGGTCCTCTAGGTATTGTAAAAGATGTTTGTGAACATGTTTTTCAAGTGGTTTTGATAGGACCGAAAGAAGAGAGATGGGACGGTAATTATTCAGGTCAGATGTATCTTTTGTTTTCGGAATCGGAATAAGTTTTGACTTTTTTAAAGCTGACGGGAAGATACAATTTTTGATACACAAATTATACAGGTATGTCAAGGATTCGACTATGTATGGTTCAGAGAGGCGTAGGATGGAGCCATTAATGCCGTCAAGACCAGACGACGATTTATTGCTAAGATTAGATATGTACCTGCCAACTTCGTGTACAGCTATAGGAGGGATAGTGAAAACGTCATTAGTGGATAACCTTTGTCTGCAAAAGTCTTTTAAAACGTTTGGCGGGGTGTATGCAGTCTGGCTGAGACCGGCTTTTGATTGTAATAAGAACTGGGGGGCAGAGAGAAAATGATTATTAAACATTTCCGGCGTAATGTCAATGGGGATGTCAGCTTTCTGTGAACGAGTGTTATTAGTCAGGGTATTAAGGGCTGACCATATGGAGGCAGGATGTTTGTCGTTTTCAACCGTTTGTTTTACAAAGGTCTTTTTTGCTTCTCTAACCAGATATTTAACTTTATTCCGCAGCCTTTTGAATTCAACATAGTTTTTGTCTCGCTTAGCGTCGTTCCTAGCTGCCATCGTTTGTTTAATCTCCTCCGTTAACCAAGATGGAGGCTCACGGCGTCTGACACGCTTCCTTCTTAACGGGGCGTGTTTATTCAGCACCCCGAGGAACAGTTCTAACCACAACGAGAGAGCGTCATCAGGATTAGTACAGTTGTACACATTAGTAAACGGCACTAGACTGAGGTCGTATAGGAAAGCATCCTTGTTCATCTTTTTATATGCTCTGTATGTAATGTAAGAGTGCTTGTTGGGATTTTGTTTGGGTGGCTTGTGCGACCACGTACAGGTGATAGGAAAATGATCGCTAATGGCGACTGATGGAACATTTGTTTCTAGAACAGCGTCTGGTTTGTTGGTGTATATATGGTCTATTAAAGTTGAGGTAGACCGTGTGATTCTTGTTGCTGTTTTAACCATTTGTTTTAATCCGAATAAGGCAGTTGTAGATTCCCAGAGAGAGTGAGATGTTTGCATGTCAATGTTAAAGTCGCCTAATAAAAGAACATGTTTTCCAGTGTCATTAACTTTATCCATCGCCTGCACGAAGTCTCCATACCATTCAACAGTGCATGCAGGATTTCTGTATAGGTAGCCAATAAGCAATGGTGAAGAGCTTGGCATTTTCAGCTCAAGCCAGACACATTCCAACTCCTCAGTCTCAAGGTCTTCACGTCTGCGTAACATGTGTTCTATAGAGTAGTGGGCATACACAGCTATGCCAGTGTGCTTTGGAGTAGATAAATCGCGTCTGATAAGAGAATAATTTGGAATTTGTAAACATTCGTCAGGCACTCTTGAATCAAGACGTGACTCAGTGAGACCGAAGAGATGGAAGTGTGACGGCTGATTAAGGAATAAACATATATCAGGAACTTTATGATATAAATGAAAAACATTAAGGTGTCCGATTTTCAGTCCTTGGTCAGCTGCATTAATGTATGCATCTGGCATCGTGAATGAAGATTCCCGGGAACAGAATCGAATCCCACTTATAAGTGTCAATACCAGGGTAGATTCCACCGACAGAATGACAAGTAACGCCGGTTTTTAAAGGTATCAGTAGAAATTGGAAAGGTATGGTAAGAAACACAGCACTTCTGCGTAATATCCACACTTAGCAGCCGTACACTGCTTTAACGTCCAAAACACAAGTACTATACACTGTCGAGTCACAGCTCGAGCAAGCGTGTTAGAATCGAAACTTGACAACACCCAAAGAGAGCTGCCAATAGTGTCAGTTCACATTATATCGTCACAATAAACTGTCAATGAACTCCTGGACCTACAAAGCAACTGACTCTGCTGCTCAGTTATGATAAGACGAACGTCACCTGTGAGAGTGGCACAACGCTCACACGAATGTGTGTCAGGTCTATAGTAATGTAGTCAGTTTCCACCCGAAAAGTGACGACACGTTTGCACAATGCAAAGTCAACAAGGTATACACTAATACCACAGGAGAGACACACTTATCCACACAACAATCATGGCTTAATCCAGATAATGACCTATGTCAAGGCACAAAAACTTTACGACTACACACAGCTGCACATAACCGTTCACGTATCCTGCTTGAGAAAGTAAAGCAAAGGACTAAGTAGACACAGCACAGCACAGTAGATACAAGAACACACGTTGACTAAGGGCTCCGAAGAAGGTAATCCGATTACATCACCGCCTGTGGCCTTGGACCGCTGGCGAAGAATGGCAGCTGCCACTGGGGAGCTGGGAGCTGGAACGGACCATATGGAGGATGGTTTACGGGGAAAGCTGATACCGGTAATCCATGCGTGGTGACCTGGTGAGGCCACGCCACGGGGGCACGTGCCACATTGCCCGCGTAGAAAAAGTCCGGAGGGGCAGGACCAGCGGTATGGTGAAAAGAGGGCTGCTGCCAGAGATCATCTGTAGGTAATCCGTGGACCGGACCGCTGCCATTCACCTGGTGAGGCCTTTCAGCACCTGTGGCAACGCGAGGGTAGGAGCCAGAGAAAACAACCGACTCGCTGCCAGAACTATTAGCTAGTGAAGTGGTAGCGGTCAGCGGGGTTGACTGCTGAGTGACTGGGTGTACGCTGGTACAAGGAACGTGGATGGTGTCGTCGTTGTCCGTGTACGGAGGTCTGACATCAGTGGCTACCGACGTCGCACTGCTAACAGTTTCCCAGCGTCGGTTAGGGGCAGTATGAGGCTTTGGGTGTGTTGATGACGGACTGTCATAGATGTTATTGCGCTGCAGTTCAGGGCTGCCGGGTTGTTGAGATAACGGCGGGAAGTCTTGACTGTAATTCCCGTTCTCCCTACGTACAGACTGTCGATCACGAAAACCACTCCTATGTTGTTCTCTTGTAGATCCAAGCCGCCTCTGAACATGAACAGGTATATGCTGCTGACGCTGGTTGAGATCACTAAACAGGAAGTGTTTCACCTGCCGAAGTAGCAAGGCTATTCCATTTTCGTTCAAATGTAGCCTGTCTCTGTTGAATAACCCAGGCGTGACAGAACCAGTTTTAGTGTAGAACGCCTTTTCTTGGAGAAGCTGGATTTTATACGTGGCACAGAGATCCGCGAGGCGTTTATTCACAGACCGTATTGCGTCTATAGAGGTCCGACCTTGGGGAAGGACTGCTGTATATGCCACCGTGGAAGACGGGAAGACCCGGCGAACTTCAACGGTGAGACGTTCAAAGTCTTGAACGATGATGTCTGTGTTGTGACATGGCGCACAGTCATTAGTGCCAACATGGACCACAACACGACTGATGTCGTCACGTGGTGCACACTGGCTTAGACACTCGGTGAGCTGGCCAACCTTGACCCCACGCAAGGTGCGGACACAGGTAAACCCGCTAGGGTCGAGTCGCCGCCGGTCAACACGTTGCAGGTTGGAGTCGCCAATAAGGAGGGTGGTGACCCTGCCGCTAGGGGGAAGCCGGATGTTGTAGGGCTTGCGTGGTGTTGGCTGTGAGTGTTCATTCCCTTCGTCAGCGACTGTTTGATCCGATTCATTTTGAGCGGGGGGGTCGGGCACTTGCTGCTTGGTGACGGGATTTGTATCTGACAGACTTGGAGTGGAATCCTGCAGGAGAGAAGTAGCAGGGCGTGGCTGACTTATGTTCCTGTCATGAGTGTCCAGCTGGGAAGGTGGGGCCTGAGATGGGGAAGGAGAGGCATTGTCGGTGGAGTCTGAAGCAGAAGCAGAGGTCTTGGTAGTCAGCTTCTGTTTAGCAAGCATCTGTTTCTGCTTGCTTTCGATGGCATCGATCTTGCCGAATTTCGATGTCAGGAGTGAGATCTGTTGTCGCATATTTTCGTTTTCAAGTTTGAGGTCAGCTATTTCAGACTCAAAGTTCTGTCTGAGAAGTTTGAGTTTACTGTCCATTTGCGCTTTCAGGTCTTGAAACATTTCAAGTGTACAGTCATAGCAACGTTCTAATTGCACAGGCCTCGAGCATTTCACACATTCAGCAGGTGAGCACTGGGTCGCCGCACATGGTCTTGAGCATACCGCCTCATCGCCTTTGGTTTCGGTTGCCTTTTCATGCTGCTGGCCACTTTGCTCACTTACTAGCGAGGGTGATGGGTGGTGGGCGTGGCTGTCCGGCTCAGAAATCCGAGGGGAGAGTTGGTCTAGTTCCGTCACGGTTGTGTCACGATCAGGTGCAAGAAGAGACTGCGTATTATCCACCACACTTGGCTCACTGACAGTTGTTTTGGAGTTGCCTGTTTCGATGTCGAATGAAGTGGTCTCGCCCTGGTCATCATCCGCTTCAGTGATAAAGGCTGAAGTGATCACTTCGTCGTCCGAAGAGATTATGTCGTCAGAAGTTGTGTCGGCGGTAGATTCAGAGCCAAGGTTTGAAGATGGGCCGATAGCAGGGGACTCCTTGGTAGTGGAGGATACGGTGAGACTGCGAAGAGGGTAGCTTGGGACCATTAGGTTGACAAGGGACTTCAGCTTGTCAAATTCCGCATTTACCCATCTCTTGCATGCCTTGCCCTGGATACGCACTAAAGAGGTCGTGTAGAAGACGGTGATGGTGAACAGTTTTTTGTCGGCCTGATTGACCTGTAGATGAGTGTGGTGGAGTTGACGAGAAAGAGGTTTTCCTCTACAAGGCACAGATGAGAGAGAGAGAGAGAGAGAGAAAGAGAGAGAAAGAGAGAGAGAGAGAGAGAGAGAGAAAACCCTGCCATACAAAGCTCTGCGGCTGTTTGTGAAATGAATAGACGTTCCTTTGGGCCACTGCGGCTATGTCGCTGACTTTGCATCTTCAAATAGTAGAAAAATGTGACTTTATCTTGCCTACCGCTTCCAGACCTGTGCTACACGCCGATCGACAAAGTCGCTAAAAATAGCAACTAATCAGCGCTGTGTGGTTGGTGTCTTGAGTCCGCAACCAAGTAATGTCGTACGCTTCTACTTACGTAGAACAACACAACTGTCATGGTTTCAGATACTATGCTGTGTCCCAAGTGATTATGCGCATTCGTTGAAAAGTTGTCCAGAGTGTTGTTCTATGTCTGACTCACACATTGAGACAGCAAGTACTGTTTTGCTTTTTTTTTTTTTTTTTTTTTTGAATGCGCTTTCACCGTTTTGAGTTCATTGTGACCTGCGCCAGCTCTCTCTCTCTCTGTGTGTGTGTGTGTGTGTGTGTGTGTGTGTGTGTGTGTGTGTGTGTGTGTGTGTGTACACGAGTTCTTGCCGTCATCTGGATAAAGGCTATAAGCGCCGTGGGTATGATAGCGCGGGAAGGCCCCTTCTCCACATGACAATAGAGACTGATGCAATCGCAAAAAGGCTGCACAGTGAAATATGAAGCTGGCTAAAACTGAAAGATTTAGCATTTGCTCGAACAGCCGGCGTGACAGATGAAAAGATAAAGAGATGAATCATAGTCCCGGTTACTTTCATACACAGAAAATCGAAATCACTTAGAAGAGAGTGCAGTTTTTGATTCCAGGTAACAGAGATAAAGAAAATCGCTCATCTACCAAAGACGGTGTGTGGGTGAAAAAACAAAGTCTCCTCCATAATACAAACAAACAAACAAACAAACAAACAAACAAACAAACACGAATGATAACAAAACCAGCCACATTCTCATTTCATTCCCAAACCTTTCCTGGAATCCCTAAAACCAAACTAAGCAAAAACCTCACAAAACAAAACAACATCAACAACAACAACAACACCAACGACGACGACGACGTGTGTAATGCAGCATATGCGGCAAATGTATGTTTGGAATACGTACGTCTGTTTGAGAGACCTAGGTGCATTAATGTATGTTTTGAGAGATGAACGTGTATCAATATTGGTTTTGAAAGATGTAAGTGTATCAATGCATGTCTTGTAAAACTCCCCAAAACAGAAAACGACAACAACAACAACAACAGCAACGAGAAACAAGCAACCAAACGACCAAAATAACAAAAGCAAAGAAGCAAACAAGCCAGTAGGTATATTTCTTCCTTCACGAGTACTTCGTTCAAATCCCAGCTGGGGCCAAATACTTGTGCTGGCCTTTTTCTTCGTTGCCCCGTCTTTACGTGGTGGAAAAGAACGTTAAACCCGTATACACCCACCCACCTACCCTCACGACTACTTCAATACCGCACCAAAGACTATGGTTACACTTTCCGTAGGAATACCATACCCTTTTGCTTCTCCGACCGTTGCTTGTGTCAGGCGTGTGGAAGAGACCCGAATCCCCGCCTTCCCGCCCTCCCCCCCCCCCCCCCCCCCCCCCCCCACCAAAGAAGGGGTCTGAAGCTCCCAAGGAAGAGGAACTCCCCGACAACGTCTTCAATCAGAAAGGAAAACTCGCCAGCGGAAATCGCAAAGGCCTAAAAGAAACCAAACTGGACACAATTCCGCCAAGCTTTGCTCTAATGCGCGCTGGAAGTCCGGCTCTGATGAAGCAATCTCCCCCAAAAAGCAGACAGCTTTTCATCGCTTCTAGAGCACTTGCTGTCAGACACACGAAATAAATTGGAGAATCCAGACTCGGAGACGGTCGCATGGAGATGTGTATGCAAGAGATGTGCGGTGGTGCATCGCTAAAAATATGGGTTTGCGTTAACCGTCCAGAAACCCGAAACGTAATACATGTAATTACATACACCATAACCAGCGTTGATGGTGAAGATGATAATAGGGTTTCCTGAACTATGATGGGTTTTCTGTCTGCTAGCATATTTATAAGTTTTTATTCTGAAGCCGTTAATTCTGTGGATACACGACTAAGACAAATCAAAGAGCCCAAAGAAAGAGGCAGACCGTTCAAACATCAGTACATTTTCAAAGGAAGCAGGTAGACCCCGGCGACCACAAAACAAAACAGAAATAAAGCAAAAACAAATAACCATACTTGTCTGCGTTCTTTGCTCTTGAAAAGGGTGGGTGGGTGTTTGGGGGTTTAACGTCCTTCTCCACCACATACGGGTGATATCAAAGACGGGGCAACGATGAAAAAGCCAGCACAAATATTTGGCCCCAGCCGGGATTCGAACTCACGACCCGAGCATTAGAAGTCCAACGCTCTACCACTCGGCCACCCCGGCTCCCCTGCTCTTGAATAAATCCGTTGACGTCATAACACATAAATTAAGCCGTTATGTTCGTCATGAGCTCTGAGGTGAAAAACTGCGGTTTCCACTATTCAATAAATAGATTTCCTTTCTCTCACTCCTATACTCAGTCTGTCTCTCCCCCTTTCTTATTGGCCTCTACTCTCTGTTGTCCTATGTATATGTATGTGTCTCCTTCCCTTTGCCCAGCTTTGGATGGTTACCGTGTTACCTGTTCTTGTATATGTGTTTCTTCCTTTATTTACTTATTTATATCTTAATGACCTACTTAGGGATGTATTGAATACGTTTGTGTTGTTGTTGTTGCTTTTTTTCTTTCCTTTCCTCTTTACATGTACTGCATTGTATTGTGTATGCTTGTTAAAAAGGAGATTTGCCAAAACAACGTTAAAAATGTCTTTATCGTGTAATAAAAATTGCTTCAGAAAAAGAAGAAGAAAAACTGCCGTTTACAAAGCTCAAAGGCTGTTTTCCAAAGGAATTGATGTTCCGTTTAATAATAATAATGATAATAATGAGTATTGTATAGGCGCTTTACCCAATTTCATGAATCGGCTCAAAGCGCCGCGAACTGAACCCAACACGCACGCTCACGTGAATCGCACGCATTCTCTCACACCCAGGACAAACACATTACAATCACGTGGTGCGAAGGGTCAGCTCAGCCATTTAAATTTCGGAATTTAGGATTGCATTTATTTTTCAAATCTTGTGGGCTGAACATTTCCAAAGCAGAGGGGGAGGAAGCCGGAGTACCCGGAGAGAACCCCCGACGATCGGCCCGAATGAACGGTGCCGAGAAGGAAAAATTCTTTGCCCCGAGTGGGACTCGAACCCTTGACCTCTCGCATCGGTGACAAGTCTCTTAACCACTAGACCACCGACCCCACCGACCGTAGCGACCACTTTTATAACTTTGCGGCTTCCAGTGGTTAACTCTTTGACGACGGAGCGCAATTTCTGTGTCAGAAATTGCGCTCCGTCGTCAGAGAGTTAAGAAATTTGCCTTTCTTTAGCCTAACATGGCATACCTGTACCACACGTCGTTACGATCAAGTCGCTAAAAATAGCCACCAATCAGAGCTGTATAGTTGGTGTTCAGCCCTCAACCAGGTACAGTCGTCTGTTCAGTACGCGGTACGCTTCTACGTACGCAGAACAACATATACGCCAACCTGAGTCACACAATGCTTTCAGATTCTATATTGTGTCCCACGTGACTGATTCTGATGCACGGATGTTGTAGAGATCGCGAAACGTCACTGCATTTCGATGGGAATTTCTAGACCATCCCAGAACATGATGGTGCAGTAACGTCAGTAGATTACGTAACCTTGGAAAGATTCCGTACTTGCCAGTAAGTTGAGGAATGTTCTAGATCTGACTTGTTTAGTATATCAGCAGCCCTGCACAGCGTTCTGGGTTCTTCTTCTTTCATGAGTTTGTTCTCCACGCATCTTCTGTTAATAAAGTATTGGCGTTCTATCCTGTTGTATCCCGTGTGTTCTCTGCGAGTGCACCGAGAGAGCGACATAGCAGGAGAAAAATACAACGGATTACGGGCATTCGATGAAGGGGTTTCCCCAGCGTTGTTGTATACCTGGCAAATGTATTGAGTCAAGCAAAGGTGTGTTTTTTTTTCCCCAATAAGAAGGGTGGGTGGGTGGGTGTTTGGGGGTTTAACATCCTTTTCCACCACATACGGGTGATATCAAAGACGGGGCAACGACGAAAAAGCCAGCACAAATATTTGGCCCCAGCCAGGATACGAACTCACGACCTGAGCATTAGAAGTTCAACGCTCTACCATTCGGCCACCCCGGCTCCCCTTTTCCAATAACAAAGTGATGACTAAATTCACATACTTTGGTTTAAACATCTGATCACAGAACAAGATATCCGTTTCTTCGATTTTGAAAATATTTTAACATAAAAAAAAAAAATCGGAATGCACTCAGTTCTGGCTAGCGTTGTGCATAAATAGTAATTAAGCACCTCAAAACTAAAGTCGCCTACAGTACTATGGGCACGTCTGTCTCACAGTAAACGGCGTCACACGCAAAACACAACACTAGTTTTCAGAAGAAGAAGAAGAAGAAGAATTTTATTCAGGACCCCCTAGGGGCATTGAATATTAATTACTCCATTCATAGTAAATGTTCACCATAAGGCGGAAAGCCAATATACTCACATTCATAAACTAAAACAAAAAATCATAAACCAAAACAAAACAAAAACAGAACTTAAACCACAAAAAAACAAAACAAAACAAAACAAAACATAAAGCAGAGAAATTAATAATACGAACACTCACTGTTACACATGTTACCACCTTACAGAGTAACAACAGTCTCAAGCAAGTCAAATAAAGTCACGGTGACCACAACAAAGGAAAGCAAAAACAACAACAACAACCACAAAACACCCAAAAAAACCAAAAAACAAAACCAAAAACCCACGTCAAGTCTCGCAGCTCAGCTAATACGAAATGTTAACGATTTCCTTTATAACGCAAGACAAGCAGTTTTTGCCGGCTTTGCTAAACGGAATCAGTACACTACCTGGCCGCTACACGATGTTGAAACGGCGTGGATTGTTTGCACGTTAAATGTCAGAGTATTCAAATTCCAGCTGTACGTAATGATGTTTCGACATATTTTTTCAGAGCCGTGGCAATTGCTTCTTCTTAAACAAAAATCGTGCGCGGTACAACGAAATAGCAGATGCAGACAGATGCGGATACAGATACGTTTTGCCATTTGGTCACGTAAGTATATCTTAGATTATATAGTATATGTCATAGGAATGTGAATTCGTGTTGTTCATTTACACACACTCTCTCTCTCTCTCTTACTTGTAGTCTAATAGTGTTTTCTTTTGTTCATTTTATTGTTTTTTGGGGTTTTTTTTTTGTTTGGTTGTTGTGGTTGTTGTTTTTTGGGGGATTTTGTTTGTTTGTTTGTTGTTTGTTTGTTTGTTTTTTTTGGGTGGGGGTGGAGTCTCTTGTCTCTTCTTCTGTTTGACATTTTGTAGTTTAGCAACGGCAAATTATAAACTGGCACGTGTGCTACAATTTCTACCGTCGAAAAATAAGGTTTCAAT
>JACVVK020000131.1:522500-560000 GCA_018292915.2 Batillaria attramentaria | reverse complement strand
TCTAGGGCTCAAGGCCTGCAGAGAATAAGTACGGCAGAGCTGATGAGAATATTGATCACGTACCAGTTTGGGCGGCCGGTTCTTCAGTGGGTTGGGTTGGTCCCCTAAGTTCTAGCGGCGAGTCGGTGCGAGTTCGACCCCTACTCTAGTAGTAGTAGTAGTAGGAGTACTACCACTACCACTACTATCAAGTTACTACTACTACTACCACCACCACCACTATTATTATTACTACTACTACCACCACCACCACTACTACAACCACTACTACTACTACCACCACCACCACTATTACTGCTACTACTACCACCACCACCACTACTACTACTACCACTACTACTACCACCACCACTACCATTACTACTACTACCACTACCACCACTACTACTACTACTACTACTACTGACAGTATTGTGTAGGCGGTTTACCCAGTTTCTTGAACTGGCTGAAAGCGCCGCGAACTGAACCCAACAAGCCCGCTCACATGAATCACACGCATTCTGTCACACACTGGACATGAACACGTTAAAATCATGTGGTGCGAAAGGTCTGTTCAGCTTTCGAAGTTTCGGAATTTAGAATTGCATTTATTTCAAAATTCTGTGAGCTGAACATTCCCAAAGCAGAGAAAAAGGAAGCCGGAGTACCCGGAGAAACCCCCCGAATGAACGGTGTCACATACGAGAATTCCTTGCCCCAAGTGGCACTCGAACCTGACTGTGCTTTACTCCAAAACGTTTCCCGGTTCCTCTGGCTGTCAGCTGGACCTGTTTGTGTAACCCGTCTATCACAGTGAAGGATAGATCCAATGTGGCCGACCTAGCAGTCTGGCTAGATTGAATAGTGTTTAGCCGAACTGTTCAGTTAGGGTTGTTGTCCCTCCGCACTCCCCCCCCCCCCGCCCATAACCTACCCGATAGGGCCGTCTCCAATCACTCTTGTGGCAGGAACGTTAAACCCCAAATAACCATGAGAATATTGATCTTGTACCAGGCGCCACGATGGGGGGGCGACTTTAGGAAAGCGTGTAAATGCGAAGGGGCGTCAGTAAACAGGAGGAACCGTGCGATTAATATTGATGGTAATTTCGTCGGCGGTAGATTGTTGGCAATTAACTTCTGGAGCGAGAAATTGCCCTCGATAAATGTGAATTAGAGCGAGACTCTCTCTCTCTCTCTCTCTCTCTCTCTCTCTCTCTCTCTCTCTCCGGGATAACTTAGGTGGTAGAGCGTTGGACTTTTTAAGGCTCGGGTCGCGAATTCGAATTCAAAGTCAAAGTCAAAAGATTTTATTCCTTTCTCCCCTATCGGGGTGTGGAGGAACTGACAAAGTGAAAGGGACAACAATGATATTAAACAACAAAAACAACAACACGAATTAATACCTGTACATTGGCAGCAGTAATTTGAGCTTTTACATGAACACACACGCACACACACACACACACACACACACACACACACACACACACACACACACACACACACACACACACACACACACAAGTTTGTTACGTTTACATTTAAACTATTCCATTAATTCCAGCAGCGCTAGCTTCCCCAACACTGCCCCGTCTTTGATGTAACCATTGTGGGCTGGAAACAAGACGTTAAACTCGCAAACAGTCAACCAGCCAAACACATATCTCTACCGGCCAGAGGCTAGCATATCAATATTTTTGTCACACTTCAAACAGACAGACAAACAACCTGACGAAACCGTAGTATCTTAAAGTCTATCATTATGTTCCTAACGCCGTTGAGATTAAAAAAAACAAACAATAAAAATAAAAGAAAAGTGCCGCGGTTTAAACTCTAAGGTTATTTGCCTCTGTGTGTGTGTGTGTGTGTGTGCGTGCGTGCGTGCGTGCGTGCGTGTGTGTGTGTGTGTGTGTGTGTGTGTGTGTGTGTGTGTGTGTGTGTGTGTGTGTGTGTGTGTGTGTGTGTGTGTGTCTGCGTGCATGCGTGTTAAAGCAGCTAGCATTTGTAGTGACATTTACATCTGTGCCTGCCTTGTTAATGTCTTTATTGGATGTTGTCATTATATGTTTGTTACTTTTTGGAAAAGCCTAAAAACAGAAAAACAACAAAACAACAACAACAACAACCACAACAACAAGAAGAAAGGTTATTTGCCGGATAGAAGGATGTATAATTTGGCCATCGCGACCGTTTTCAGTCCTTTGTGGCTTAGACTGTTACAGAAATACGACTGTCTTTGAGCCTACTGTCCATCCCTGAACAGGGTGGGGGTGGGTGTTTGGGGGTTTAACGTCCTTTTCCACCACACAGGGTGATTTCAAAGACGGGGCAACGATGAAAAAGCCAGCACAAATATTTGGCCCCAGCCGGGATCGAACTCACGACCCGAGCATTAGAAGTCCAACGCTCTACCATTCGACCACCCCGGCTTCCCCAATCCCTGAACAGACTGTGTCTCGCTGTGTAGCTGGTCCTCAGTCCGCAAGGGAGCCGAGGTGGCCGAATGGTAGAGCGTTGGACTTCTGATGCTCGGGTCGTAAGTTCGTCAGTATCCCGGCTGGGGCCAAATAGTTGTGCTGGCTTTTTCATCGTTGCACCGTCTTTGATATCACCCGTATGTGGTGGAGAAGGACGTTAAACCCCCGAAAAACCCACCCACCCACCCTCAGTCCGCAACCAAATAAAGTCGTCTGCTCAGTGCGCGGTACACTTCTGGGACAACATAATTATACGCTGGCCAGAGTCACCACAATGGTTTCAGATGTGATACTGACTGATTCTGATGTACAGATTAAAGGTCTGCAATCTCAGCAAAAAGCCGCTAACATTGCGTTTTTTTAAAACTGCGACTCCTTCGACTGTGCATAATGCAGGAAACGCTGTCACAGTTGCAGAGTTTTCACCGCTTCGGGGACCCTTATAAAACCAGAGCACGAGTTTGCCGTGACATTATTAAGGCTTTTGGTCAGTGAGCGTGACACATCGCTGCAGTGTCTAGCGGATGTTGAGTGCTGCACGATCTTTCTCGCTCTGTGTCAAAACGCAAACTGACCTGTGAAATCAGGCTGCCCTTGGCTTTTATTGGGGTTTCAGGGGCGCTGAAAACTTTGCAACTGTGACAGAGTTGACTGTGCTTGCACGGTCGACTCTGTAAAATTTTTTCACACTTCGGAAAGCTTTTTGTTGGAAGCTTGGATCTTTAAGCACACACAATGAAAGGTTTTCCACACACTGTTGTATGATTGTCATATTATTGAGACTTTCAAAGTCTTTGGCTCATTGCTCAGGACGCCATCAGCGTATTCAATGACTATTTATTCACAATGGATTTTGAAAGAACTAGCTCTGTTGTGACCGGACCGTCTGTGCATAACGTGTGAAATTTCGCATAAAAATTTAATGAGGCTTCTTCGTGAAAAAAAAAACAACAATAAAACTTCAAAGCATGGACGACCTGTTTCCCTGGAAGGCGCTTTGTTTGAAGCTTTGAGAAAAACAAAACAAAACAAAAAAAACCCCACAAAACACACACACAACACAGAACTGCTTTTATGATAGAGGCGGTTATGCTTTGATCGAAGAATTTCGTAGGCAAAGAAGGTGGGGAAAGAAAATAGCTTAAGGGTCTGTGAGTCACGACTGAGCGGTTTCAAAAGAAGAAAACTGCAGAACCATCCCATTATCATGCTGACGTAATTCATTGTCTGCAATAAGAAGTTGAATATATATGATTTAAGTTCGCCATGACCCAACATTATGGATGCTTTCTTGTGTACCGTCGAATGAAATTTATTCAGCAGTAACATGGCTGTATTTATCTAAAAGGTAGAAGGAAGCTATGTCTAAGTAATTTCTTTTCCAGTATACACACACACACACACACACACACACACACACACACACACACAGAGCTTTCATTTTGATTGGTCAGTACAGGGTAATATACACTGATATCACCCGCACCATCTGTTGATGTCATGACCTCTGTCTCAGCTGTAGATGAAAAAGGTATGTCGGCCGCCTAACAGTATTTATCAGCTTATATCAGCATCTGTGTTTTATAATCGATATTCTTACCAAACAGGCTGGGTTTTCCTCACACATTCCCTTTTATTGCATTCACGCGCTTTTTTTTTTCTGCGTCGCTCTCGTAAACGGTCAGACTTAAGGCAGCAGTGAGAATCATTACCTATAACATGCCATGGAACTAGCTGAACCTGCGAATGGGTTTGTTTCCATTCTTTCCTTGTTTTTTCGTTCTTCCGTTATTTATCATGAAGCCCATGTTCACGAAGTGGGAATGGGGATTATTGCAATCAATGTGTGTGTGTGTGTGTGTGTGTGTGTGTGTGTGTGTGTGTGTGTGTGTGTGTGTGTGTGTGTGTGTGTGTGTGTGTGTGTGTGTGTGTGTGTGTGTGTGTGTGTGAGAGAGAGAGAGAGAGAGAGAGAGAGAGAGAAAGAGAGCGTGTGTGTGTGTGTGTGTGTGTGTGTGTGTGTGTGTGTGTGTGTGTGTGTGAGAGAGAGAGAGAGAGAGAGAGAGAGAGAGAGAGAGAGAGAGTGTGTGTGTGTGTGTGTGTGTGTGTGTGTGTGTGTGTGTGTGTGTGTGTGACGGTGTGTGTGTGTGTGTGTGTGTGTGTGTGTGTGTGTGTGTGTGTAGGCAAATATCTCAAGAGTGGGTGAACCAATCAACACCAATTTGGGTGTGTGTGGTCATTATCGGACTCCAAAAGAACCTATCACTTTTGGTTAAAATTGAACAGGGCTCAAGGTTAATCACAGGGCTTTGTTGAAATGCTACGTCAGTAAAACAAGCGTGCCTCTTCGCAGTGATGTGGTTTTGAATTTGCAAACACACGTCTGTTGTGTGCCAAGATCACCAGAAGGGGATACATGTATAACTCAGTGGTAGAGCTTTCAATGCTCGGATAGTAAGTAAGAATCCCGGCTAACAGTGAAAAAGTGCTGGCTTTTTCCTCGTCGCCCTGTGTGGCGAAAAAGAAGATTCAGCCCCGACCGACTTTGTAGTTGTTTGTTTGAGTTATGCGCTTTTAAACCATCCGAGACAGTACAAAGAGAATTCTTGATTCTGTGAGTTGCAACTACAAAACCGGCTGTAACCGATTTCCCACTTGACACTGACGAAAGTCGTGTTATATGAAAGCGCCTGTATATAATTATATGGTGTTTTTTTTAGGCTGGCAATGTGAGACGTGTGTGCTAGTGTTACATGAGTGATTACCCTGCCATTGACGTATTTAATCAGCATGCGTGTGATTAGCGCAGCTCTGTCATGAGAACGGCGTTGGCCTGTTTACACAATTAGTCTCGCGAATTGTGTGCGACGCTGATTGGGCGTGCATTAGATTTTGTTTCGTCGCACTGACTGTCACTGTTGGGAAGATTGATAAGCATCAGTTAGATATAAAGATGTTGAAAATTGATGGCGGTGTGTCTACAGGCTATGACTGCATCAGTAGTTTTCAGCTACATGTACTTCCGATGGCAGAGTACGCACGCACGCACGCACACACGCACGCACGCACGCACGCACGCACGCCAAGGTTCGAGTCCAACGCTTCACCAGTTTGTCTGTTCTCCCTCTCCCCTCCCAGCACCTCATACCCCGTCCACCCCTACACACACACACACACACACACACACACACACACACACACACACACACACACACACACACACACACACACACACACACACAATCTGAACTCACGCAGAGCCTCAGAGAGCGAGACATGGAGACAGAGTGACAGAGACAGAGAGACAGAGAGAAAAAGAGACACAGACACAGATACAGAGGCAGAGACGGAACAGAAGGAGAAGACGAAAAGACAAAGGTAATTCAGCCGCCGCACCGATGTAAATCTGAATTTACTAGCATTAAAAATGCATAGCTTTAAAGAGCAGCGACAGCCCTAAGCCTAGCTAGACCAGTTCACAGAGAATCAAGAAGGAAAGAAGAGAGGGACTCGGCAAGAAGACAACAATCAGTACTCACCTTGCGGCTAAAAACAGCATAAAAGAAAAGATAACCACGCTGCACGACGAACAATCCAAACACGTTCTTTTGTTTGTTTATTAACACTGTCCCTGCTACTCACTCTTAGAAGCCAAGCCTGCCAGGCACTGTAAAGTATATATCCGTCACTGCCGGTGGGTCTCACTGTTTTAACCCAGGATATGTTAATACGGGTGGGTGGGGGTGGGGGTGGGGGCACGAGAGGCTCGTAGAACTGTCAATCGTCACTATCCCAAATCGAGAAAACTCGAAAATCACATAATTATCGCAAGCTCGACCCGGGCTCGAATGCACACTTCATCGCCGTGACAGCGGTGACGACCGTTCAGTAGCGCAGCGGGTAAGTCCGACGCACAGCCTATTAGACCACCGCTCACTTTAGACCACCACTTCAGTCCGAAGAAACCTCGAACAACGGCGTTTTCCCGTGTTCCTCGTGTGATCGACACACGGCTACAATTTCTCTGAACAAATAAAAGCGACATAAAAGGGACAGAAAACACTTAACTTTCACAAAGGACGGCACGGGTCAACGTTTTGGCTTTCGCCTTCCTCAGGAGACAAACAAAAAATCTTAACTTAATCTTAAGCGGTTAACTTGTAACCACTTCGCAGTCATTAGCGTTTCCTTTACAATTTCTCTGGCTCATGTTCGAGCCATGTTAGATGTATGTTCGGACTGAAACGTGCCCGGCCCGCGTGACATCCAGCCTAAAGCCCGGTAAGTTTGAAATACCGGCATGAGTGCGTTTTTGCTTTGTAGTGGCGCGATAGTCAAAGTCGTCCAGTTGATCAACGCCCCTTCCTCAGTATCACGCCGACAGACCGAAGGGTGGGTGGGTGGGCGGGTGTTTGGGGGTTTTAACGTCCTTTTCCACCACATACGGGTGATATCAAGGACGGGGCAAAGATGAAAAAGTCAGCACAAATATTTGGCTCCAACCGGGATACGAACTCACGACCCGAGCATGAGAAGTCCAACGCTCTACCATTCGGCCACCCGGGCTCCCCGACAGACCGTTGGAAACACTGGGTGCTACTCAAATTTGACAATGGAAACACTGGGTGCTACTCAAATTTGAAAATGGAAACGTTGGGTGCTACTCAAATTTAAAAATGGAAACACTGGGTGCTACTCAAATTTAAAAATGGAAACACTGGGTGCTACTCAAATTTAAAAATGGAAACACTGGGTGCTACTCAAATTTTAAGATGGAAACACTGGGTGCTACTCAAGTTTTTAAATGGAAACACTCGGTGCTACTGCTTGAAAACACTCTACTATTTAGAGCGAGGTAGCACCTGGAACACTCGTATCCACTTTAACTACACTGTATAGTGTACTGAACAGTGTGTGTGTGTGTGTGTGTGTGTGTGTGTGTGTGTGTGTGTGTGTGTGTGTGTGTGAGTGTGTGTGAGTGTGTGTGTGTGTGTGTGTGTGTGTGAGTGTGTGTGAGTGTGTGTGTGTGTGTGTGTGTGTGTGTGTGTGTGTGTGTGTGTGAGTGTGTGTGAGTGTGTGTGTGTGTGTGTGAGTGTGTGTGTGAGTGTGTGTGTGTGTGTGTGTGTGTGTGTGTGAGTGTGTGTGAGTGTGTGTGAGTGTGTGTGAGTGTGTGTGTGTGTGTGTGTGTGTGTGTGTGTGTGTGTGTGTGTGTGTGTGTGTGTGTGTGTGTGTGTGTGTGTGTGTGTGTGTGTGTGTGTGTGTGTGTGTGTGAGTGTGTGTGTGTGAGTGTGTGTGTGTGTGTGTGTGTGTGTGTGTGTGTGTGTGTGTGAGTGTGTGTGTGTGTGAGTGTGTGTGAGTGTGTGTGTGTGTGTGTGTGTGTGTGTGTGTGTGTGTGTGTGTGTGTGTGTGTGTGTGTGTGTGTGTGTGTGTGTGTGTGTGTGTGTGTGCGCGCGCGCGCGTGCGATAAAACCTAATTTAAAGTTCAAACATCACGATCAAAATTGGTGGGTGCACTCAGGGGAACCCCAGGCTGATTCTAGAGGGAAAAAAAAAATCCGGAAATCGGTTTAAACGTCTTTTTCCACCACGTAAAGTCTAACAGTGAGACCAGAAAACACAAGTGAGAGTTCTCACATCGCGATCAGAACTGGTGGCTGTACTCAGGTGGGGGGGGGGGGGGGGGGGGGGGGGGGGGGGGGGGGGGGGTGGAGGGGAGGGGGGCAAACACTATGGCGGGAAAAAATCTTGGAAATCGGAGTTTCACGTCCTTTTCAACCACGTATCGCCAAACAAGGAGACCAGAAAGCACTTACTACAGTGTGCTGCTAATAAGTATGATGATCGATACGCGTATAAGCTGGATAGTTATATAAGCCAGATGACTGAGTGCGATGCCGATTTGTCCGTACGATATTGCTAGCGTGGCTTCCTAAGTACGGAATCGAGACCCGGACACAGAAACCATCAGTCACCGTAACCTTCGTGTACTGGTACTGGGCAAACGACCAAAAACAAGACATAAATAGAAGGCCAAAGTAAACGCTTTCAGGGTCCCGCCCCCAAGTTAGCAAAAAGGCAAAACAAAATAGCGCAGCCGGTGATGCAAAGATTGGACAGCTCAGCAAAATGAGTTACAAGTTATTATCCTTTGGCTTTGGTTGGGGAGCCGGTGTCACAGGATATTTCGGAACCGGGACGAATGGGAACCATTCCGATTTATCCTGGCCCTGGTGGCAGGATTTTTCGGAACCATTCCGATTTATCCTGACTCTAGTGACAGGATATTTGAAAACCACCAGCATATTTCGGAACCGTCTAGAAGGTCATTAGCCCACACGAATTTTGTCTGCCAGGTGCGGGATAAATGGGAATGGTTCCGAAATATCCTAGGATTTTTGGGAACCGGTTCCGATTTATCCTGGTTCCGAAATATTCTACGACACCGGGGTGGTCGAATGGTAGAGCGTTGGACTTCTAATGCTCGGGTTGTGAGTTCGATCCCGGCTGGGGCCAAATATTTGTGCTGGCTTTTTCATCGTTGCCCCGTCTTTGATATCACCCTATGTGGTGGAAAAAGACGTTAAACCCCCAAACATCCCCCCCCCCCCCATCACCCTTGGCTTTGGTTTTCAGGATCTCGCCTAAGGCAGCAACACATCATCACCTCGGGGTGGGGTGTAGTAACCAAATACAGATGCATTGATCCGCATCAAGTTTACAGCGCAGTAAGACTGCAAATATAATTTTATTACCCTTTTATACCATCATGCATTGCCTACAGAAGGTCATGGATCAAGTACAGCCTACGCAAAGCACAGGGCAGGCTACAACTTTATGCAAGTGTGCTACCTGGGGCGTATACTATATAGCAACTCAAGATAATTATCTCCCGAAAGGCGAAGTAAAGCGGAACGCCGCTGGACCTGAACAACTGTACCCTAGACCCTTTCAAACACATTCCAACACTCTCAATCCACTCGTCTCCCGTCCCCTCAAACTAAACAGCAGGCACTCGTGACATTGGCTAAGTAAAGGAGAGTGGGTGGATGAGTCGTTGCGAGTTTAACGTCCTCCTCCACCACATATGGGTGATATCAAAGACGCGCCAACGAGGAAAAGACCAGCACTAAATTATATTTGGCCCCAGCCGGGATTCGAACTCACGACCCGAGCACTGGAAGTCCAAAGCTCTACTATTCGGCCGTGCCGGTCGGCTCCCCGGCTAGGTAAAGTTAAGGAAGCTGTCTAAACAGGCTCGACCCGGCGCAACCGACGACTTTATCAGCATCAAAGTTTGCCGGATCCGCTACGCTCTTGGCACTTAAATTAACCGTGCTGAAGTCAGCACTAACTGAGGACAAAGTTCCTGGTGCGGTGTGCCCTTCTCCCCCAAAACAGCATGGCACTCGTCCCAAAGACTGATATGGGCTAACCACAGAACGGTAGACATGCTCATATCAGTCTAGCGGGTGTGTGTGTGTGTGTGTGTGTGTGTGTGTGTGTGTGTGTGGGTGGGTGGGGTGTGTGTTTAGGAGGTTAATGCCCTTTTCCACCACGTAAGGGTGATACCAAAGACGGGGCAACGAGAAAAAGGCCAGCACAAACATTTGGCCCAAGCCGGGAATCGAGGGTGGGTGGGGTGTTTGGGGGTTTAACGTCCTTTTCCACCACATAGGGTGATATCAAAGACGGGGCAACGATGAAAAAGCCAGCACAAATATTTGGCTCCAGCCGGGATCGAACTCACGACCCGAGCATTAGAATTCCAACGCTCTACCATTCGACCACCCCGGCTCCCCAGCCGGGAATCGAACTCACGACCGACCCGAGCATCGGAAAGTCCAACGCTTCACCATTCGGCCGTCCAGACCGGCTCTCAGCCAAAGCAACGCATCCGACACTGATGGATATCGCATGTCAGTGCAAGGATACTTTGTTTTGCCAGAAATTTGCAGAGACTCGTTACTGACACGTCAGTTTGACATAACTTGACTTTTAAGAAGTTTGGAACCAGCACTACGGGACAACTGAGGCACTACTTCTAGCACTATACAGAACAGGGTCACAGTCATCATAGTGCACTCACCGTCTGTCTCCGAGCTGCCAGGCGAGTCGGCACTTTCATCATCGTGAAGTAACCCGTTGGCCGCATGCATGCTCAGTCAGACACACGGACACACTCCTATTGTCAACATCCGACTTCGCGTCGCCGAAAAAAGGCACTCATACACGTGGGGCGCATGTCGTTTGTCTTTTGGCACCCACACACACACACACACTCACATGTGATGCCGTCGTATAGAGTTGCATACATGTAGATAAGCTGCTAAACTGACAAGGTGTACCCTTTCTCTGACTGACACGCACGCGAAACAACAGAACAGCCGACGCACGCGCACGCGCGCACGTCAGTCGTCAGAGACTCGGCTGCACATGCGGCGAGAACTTAGACCAGATCGAGATGTACAGCAGAGAGAGGGGGAAAAATGCAAGGGGGAAAAAACGGGCCAAGACAGAGCACGAGAACCACGGTGAGTGGAGCGAAGTGAAGTTGGCCGACTTCCGAGGGTGCAGACAGACAGGCAGGCCGGTATATAGGCTCAGGTCGGCCGTTCACTGAGTGAGTGAGAACGCGGCGCGGGGAAGCAATCAATGCGTAGTGCCGTATTACGCTATATGTGGACCAATCAATGGGATGCCACGTAGCACTCTCTCTCTCTCACTCTCTCTCTCTCTCTGTTATAGTTTTCCGGACAGAGGCTCTTAAGATAGCTAACATAAAACAACATTTCGCGGTCTCGTTCATCGGAGGTGAGTGAGTGAGTGAGTTTTTAGGGCTTAAAGCCGCGCAAGCGGCCATCATCGGAGGTGTATCCTATGTGCAGTCAGGCGCACCGACACCCCCCCCCCCCTTAGCTTTTTTGCGTCATCTTAGTGACAGAAGGATCGCAGACTCAATGATTGGCGGGCACAGGAAACTGAAAATCTCGGCCACGTACAAATTATGCTGACTTCGGTATTCCGGCGGCCGTCTTGAAAAGAACAGCGTTAAGGTATTGCCTGCTGAGTGCATGGCATCTGTGCTCTTGAAAATGTTCTCTGCCTCCAGTCCAGTTATCATTCACGGGGGGTAACCTCGCCACGTGAGACACGAAGAGCACACCCCCAAAACAACAACCCCCCCCCCCCCCCACCACCACCACCAAAAACAAAAACATACAACAACGTCGAAGAAAAGAGTTGCCGAATGAGAGAAATCTGTGCTCTCAAAACTGTTCGACGAATCGAGTCATAACGTCACAAACATACATAGCTAGGCATCTCTGTTATCACAAGCCTGAATCTGGGCCAGGAAGAGTCAGAGCGGACGAAAAGCGTTAAGGTACGTGGGTTTGTTCTATTTACAGCCTGAGTGCCAGAGACCGCTCGCCAAGAAAAGTCGGGAGCCGGGGTAGTCGAATGGTAGAGCGTTGGACTTCTGATGCTCGGGTCGTGAGTTCGATCCCGGCTGGGGCCAAATATTTGTGCTGGCTTTTTCATCGTTGCCCCGTCTTTGATATCACCCTATGTGGTGGAAAAGGACGTTAAACCCCCAAACACCCACCCACCCACCCACCCACCCACCCAAGAAAAGTCGATTAGGGGGGCCCAATCTTTACGCCGGATTTGTATGCCTCACAGATCGTTCTGAGCGTGGGTGGGTGGGTGTTTGAGGGCAGACCGTTCTGAGCGTGGGTGGGTGGGTGTTTGAGAGCATACCGTTCTGAGCGTGGGTGGGTGGGTGTTTGAGGGCAGATCGTTCTGAGCGTGGGTGGGTGTTTGAGGGCAGATCGTTTCTGAGCGTGGGTGGGTGGGTGTTTGAGGGCAGACCGTTCTGAGCGTGGGTGGGTGGGTGTTTGAGGGCATACCGTTCTGAGCGTGGGTGGGTGGGTGTTTGAGGGCATACCGTTCTGAGCGTGGGTGGGTGGGTGTTTGAGGGCAGACCGTTCTGAGCGTGGGTGGGTGGGTGTTTGAGGGCAGATCGTTCTGAGCGTGGGTGGATGGGTGTTTGAGGGCAGACCGTTCTGAGCAGTTTTCATGTTGTCTAGTGAAACACATCGCTTAGGCACATGCACAGCATCTCAAATGCTGGGACTGAGCCAACAGAAGCGCGGTATATTCCCTACTCCTCGTAGACCGCCCACTGACGTGGTTAACCCCCCGTGGCTTCGCAAGCTAGTATGAGACGACAGACGACCAACACTGAGCACAACACAAAAACCTGCACAGCAAGTTTGATATGGCGGTGAATATTAATGACATTAGAAAGACCCTGAACCACACACTTCATTCGGGGGGAGCCGGGGTGGCCGAATGGTAGAGCGTTGGACTCTCAATGCTCGGGTCGTGAGTTCGAATTCCGCCGGCTGGGGCCAAATATTTGTGCTGGCCTTTTTTCTCGTTGTCCCGTCTTTGATATCACCGTTATGTGGTGGAAAAGGACGTTAAACACCCACCCCACCCACCCCACACTTCATTCGGCCATGCCGGAGACACGCGATGACACAGACCGACCCACCATTAACAGCATTAATCCCAAGCGTGTTGACAGTAATCAAAACCCATTCACTGCGCCGGCTGTTGGGGCCATATAAAACCAGCGACAAATTAACTCGTTGGTTTCTCGCCAAACTGACGCTTGAAAGTACACCAGGTCGCAGACTGACTTGCTATACGGGTACCTACATCATGCGTGGGAGGTACTAAAGAGGCTAATGCTACCATTTTTTTAAATTTTATTATTATTATTTTTTTTGCTGCCCCAACTCTTTGCCAGCTCCAGTGGTGTTCCTCCCAGGTCATGGGTGGAACCCACGGAGGACTCGGAAGCTGGGACAATTTTTATTATGCATGATGATGGAGATGAGGATGATAGTAAGATGATGCTATGGAGGTCCATGTGGTTTGGGACTGCGGGACAGGGCCGCATTCCACGCTTCCTGTCATGTCATAAATATCCCGGCATTAACCAGGCCCGGGAACTACGGCACCTGCGGTGCCGGCCGTGTAATCATCCACATCATAAGACGTGTCATACTAAGGGAAGCACCCCCAAAGTCGCACCCGTGAAGTGGGTGAAGCTCGGCTGTGTGGCAACAGCCTCCCCATTGGGCCCATAGCACACCCGCTCTGGGTAAGAGCCGACCTAGGTAGGAAAAATCCCGCTTGCCTCGGCTGGGATTCGAACCCGGGTCTCCCGGTTTATGATCCGAAGTGCTAACCACTACACTACGGGGGCCGGTTACCATTTTTTATGCTCACAGATCGTTCTGTGCTGTTATCATGGTATCTATCATCACTACACCACTAGTCTTATATACTTTGACACGCCTGGGAGCCGGGGTGGCCGAATGGCTAGAGCGCTGGACGTCTAATGCTCGGGTCGTGAGTTCGTATCCCGGCTTGGGCCAAATATTTGTGCTGGTTTTTTTCATCGTTGCCTCGTCTTTGATATCCCCCCCCCGTATGTGGTGGAAAATGACGTTAAACCCCTAAACACCAAAACACCCCCCAGCCCCCCTCCGTCTCCCCCTCCCCCCCCCCCCCAAAAAAAAAAAAAAAAAACGGGGAAAAGAAAAGTAGACCCAGAAAAACAAACCTAAATCAACAAACCCCAATAAACAACTACAAAAACAAACAAACAAAAACAACAAAAAATAAACAATAAACAAACAAACGAGCAAACAAGCAAGCAAACCAAACACAACAACAACAACAACAAGAAGACCCCCCCCCCCACACACACACAAAGATCAGAATCAAAGCTGCCAGTGTACAGGCTATTCCTACCGAGTAAGTTTTGCGGGTACCCTTTCCCCCGCCGAAAAAAGACTGGAAGCTCCATACACGCATCATTGTTCGCAAAAACGCTCAATGAACAGCGAAACAGAAAGCAAGCTTTTAGTTACTCAGAATGGCATCTCACATTATCGATCGAGCATGAATGATGAAAAAGCAAATGCGGTGGGATAAGAATCGTAGAGACGGGCAATTGAATCCCTTCGCACGAAATGTGTTAAACTGCTTCACTGTATGAAACCAAAAAGAGGGTGCAACAGTTGGCCCGAATACAATGCACAGCTTGCGGCCGAAAGCGACCATTTGAAGCTGTATTTCGGTTTGCCTCATTCGTGATCGTTCCATCAATACGAACACACAATAGACGGGAAAAGGTTTTTGAACGCTCACAGGTGTTCTCTTTCCCATGAGCAAGCGAGGATACATTAACACTACTAAAAGTTCAGTCGTCCGGCAGAACCATCCCATGTACTTCGGGCAAGGTGTTGCCCTGTGTTTTCCACGGGAGCCCAAGGGACACACACACACACACACACACACACACACACACACACACACACACACACACACACACACACACACGCGCGCGCGCGCTCAATTCCAATTTAATTTGATGTTCTGTGAGGGGTTTTTTTCCCAATGAAAACATGTTTTTTTTTTCCCACAATGAAAACAAAATCACGGATCAGTCTGAACAAACGGAGCTTTTGACATGACAAATCATTACGAAACCTGCTGATGACGCATTCATGGTTGATTGTGATTTCGTGTTTAGCTGCAGCATACAGTGGTATAATTATGTTGACAGAAAACATAGGCGCAAACATTTGCCATCAGTGTCAAAAGGCATCCACACACACACACACACACACACACACACACACACACACACACACACACACACACACACGCACGCACGCACGCACGCACGCACGCACGCGCGCGCACGCACACGCACACACACAGACACACTGACACACACGCACGCACGCGCACACACACACACACACACACACACACACACACACACACACACACACTGACACACACGCACGCACGCACGCACGCACACACACACACACACACACACACACACACACACACACACACACGCACGGCCCCCCCCCCCCCCCCCACACACACACACGAAAGCAGCGTGCACGGACACGCTACAGAGGAAAATAGGCCATCGGCCCATAGTGCAGGAAGTTCGTGATATATACATGCTGTACAAACGGGAGTTCCGGTTGCATTTTAGGAGATAGGTACCCGAGCGTCATCACTTATCCAGTTCAGTCAAACGATCTTTACGTATTTTCATTGCATAAAATATATGCATGGCCAGTTTCATGATGGCACCAGGGTCGGTATTTGTAACATGGTTTTGTCCTGGTACGCCGAGTTTATCATTTATCAGAGGTGTAAGGTATTTAATTCTGGGTTTGCTGTACACAACACAATGAAATAGAAATAGAAAGAATGAAATAGAAAGTGGTTCTCATCTTCTGTTATACCAGGGCAAAATGAACAAGTCTTCCTGTTTGTATTTGAATACCTGTTGTTCACATTTAACTCAGAAACACCAAGTCGGAAACGAATCAAACTGTTTCTGAACTTCTTTATAGTGATTAGGAACAAATATCGTTCTGGTTCAAATTCCGTTTTAAACTGGCTGAAAACTACAAACCTCTCACTAGAGTAAATCTGATTTTCCAGGTTTGGATAAAATCATCAAGAAGTCTCTGTTTTTTACAGTATTAACAACGCTCTCCGGTCTCTAACTCCCCCATTCTGCCAAACATGATCAAAGTCATGTTTGAGTAAAGTATCTTAATATGATTTGCCCAAGACTGTCCTGTAACTAACGTCAACTGCATATTATAGGTTTGTGTTGACAGTCTTGAGTCGGGCATAGTGCTTAACTTTAACCAATACTCCACAGCTCTAACAGTGCTATTTACATGAAGGAGATGTCTGCCAGGCTCCCTGTAGATCATAACATTCGGGGTTCGGATATCGACACTCATGAACCTTTTAATGGCGAACAAGTGAACCTTCTCAATCACGGCAAAGGCAGTCATCAACCACACCTCCGCTGAATATAATACCATGGGCGCTACCTGTGCGTCAAAAAGTTTAAAGAATTTAGAGGGGTTGAGTTTGCCTAACCTAATAGTCCGAGCGACACTCCTTACGGTCATGCACCACCCTGCTCTGAATCATATATGAGATTTTTTTGCAGATTTGTGAAGGTCCGTCACGTCTCTTCAGATATCCGTCGGGTGCCAGACTGGAAAGGTTGGGCAAATTTTGTAATTCCAGAAAATAGAATCAGCCCGGAGCCCGCCTTCTGGCAAGGAAGACAATGTATGTCAAAAGACTGATCTACTTTTGCACGGGGAACATTGATTGCGTCAGAAATTTTTTTACTGTGCTACTGACGTCAGAGCTTTGCACATTCTTTCCCCGCCGTCTTTAAAGTGGACTCGCCCGGGAAAACCCGATTCGAAGAGGGCAAGTGAAAAGAAAATGCAATGAGTTTGTGTACGGCAGGGGTACACAATGTCGATTGCAAATGAATGATATTTAGATTCAGCTTCTGTCAGACAAGACAGTGAGAAACATCATGTTCTTTTAACAAAAAGAAGTTACTGTTTTTCATATTTGCAAGAATACAACGCGTGTTATTATTTTTGGGGGGTGGCGGTCATGTTGAATTTCAGCCTCTCTTTCAAAATGCGAAACAATAACAGTCTGGCACTCTTCGGAATCAGAATCAGCACACTTTTCGCACAAAGAAACCACAGGAAAATCTCGTGTTTTTTTTTCCGAAAAGACGTTCTTGCTTTTCATATATTCGGCAAAACAATTAATGCAATGAAGCTTCTTTTTAGGCATTTGTGAATTTCAGCATCTCTTTCAAAATTTTCATCATTTACAGTATGTAACTCATCAGAATCGGAATCATCACCCATTTTTCATACAAAAACCGCGGAAATATCACGTTTCTTTCAGAAAATTAGTGATTGGTTTTCATTTATGCGGCAAAACTACGCGTTTTATGATGTTGGGCGGCCATTTTGAATTTCAGCCTCTTTCAAAATGTTTACAATATTTCGAGTTTGGCACTCATCAGAATCGGATTCTGTATCCTTTTATCTCATACACACCACTTTAAAAACTCGTTTCTGTCAAAGAATAAATTCTTGATTTTCATTTTTTTTGCGGACAAGCAACGCGTTTACAGTTTTTGGCGTCGGTTTCGATTTTCAGCCTCTGTTTCAAAATGCTAAACTTTACTGTCTGGCACTCGTCGGATTCGGAATCAGCATCCTTTTTTTCATGTGAAAACCTTTTAAAAACTTCGTTTCTTTTGAATAATAAGTTGTACAATTTTCATTATGCGGCAAAACAACGCGTTTTAAGGTTTGGACGGACATTTTGAATTTTAGCATCTCCTTCGAAATGCGTAACATTTACAGTCTGACACTCGTCGGATTCGGATTCAGCACCCTTTTCTCATACGGAACCCACTCAAAATCTCTGGTTTTTGGCGAAAAGTTAGTTACTGTACCTCATGTAGGCGGTAAAAAGAAGCAATGTAAGTTTCTTGTCGGCCATGTTGAATTTCAGCCTCTCTTTCAAAACCGTTAACAGTTACAGTCTTGCACTCGTCGGATTTGGAATCAGCATGCTTTTTCATGTAACAACCACTGAAAAAAGTCGTTTCTTTCCAAAAATAAGTCACACATTTTGATATATACGGCAATACAATGCTTTTCAGGGTTTTTTAAACGGCCGTTTCGTATTTCAGGCTTTCTTTCAAAATGTTCAACATGTACACTCTGGCACTCGTCGGATTTGGAATCAGCACCCTTTCTTTTCATTGAAATCACTGATAAAAAGTTCTTGCGTACATATGTGCGACAAAATAAAAGCATTTTAAGGTTCTTTGGCGGCCATTTTGATTTTCAGCCTCTCTTTCAAATTGCCCAACATTTACCGTCTGGCACTCGACGGATTCGGAATCAGCACCATTTTTTCATCTAGAAACCACAAAAAATCCCATATATGATGCAAAACAAGGTATCATGGTCTGTCGCTCGGACTATAAACCTTTTTTTTTTTTAAGTTGTGCGACTTTTTCTTTCCCTTTCTTGGCGTAGTCAAGGAGAGCTTTTGTGAACGATAGTTTGGTAGAGAGCGTGAAACCAAGGTACCTGTAACTGTTTTTACTACTTCTATTTGTGTTGAACCAATGTACCACTTCTCTTTTGCAGACAAATACCCTCCCTTCCTGAACACCATTACTTTTGTTTTCTCAAGACTAACCTCTAAGCCACGGTTTTTCAGTGACGCACGTTCAAGGTTTGAGATTTGGTTCTGGAGCCTAACAGGGGTAGCTGACATTAGAGATTCTGACGTCATCTGCGAACAGCGCAAGGAGAACAATTCCTGAATCCCTGGCAACAGTTGTATACCATGCTTGCCGTTTTCATTTACACAACTTGCAACTTCGTTTATTAGCAAAGAGAAGATAACTGGACTCGCCAAGCATCCTTGACGGACGCCCTGGGGGCAGTCGAAAAAATCGGAATACTGGAAACCCGATCTGACACATTCACGTACCCGGCGACTCATACATGGCTTTCAGCATCCGGGTCATTTTGGACGATACCTTTATCTGATTTAACACATACCAAAGCATTGTTCTGTCTACAAAATCGTAAGCCCGCTGATTATCAACGAAGCAGACGTAAAGTTTCTTGTTTCGAGCAAAACATCTTTGTATTATAGACACTAGAGTAAATAATTATATGGTCTACTGTTGAATATATATATATAGAGAGAGAGAGAGGAGCGGGTGGGTAACTCCCGCCGGTGTAAATTCAGTAACGACGACTGAAAATGACGATCAGAGCAACAGCTGCGACCGGTTAACAAGTAGTAAAATTCTGTCAGGCTGGTAATGCTACACCCTGACGATATTGTTCACACGTACTCGGGTTTCTGTGTCACATTCAAGCTACTGCAGCCATAGCCGGGGTCAGTTACATCGTTAGTCAGTCATGGTGTCAGTTTGACGTTTGATCTGTCCTAGTCCTGGTTGCCCACTCTTAACGATGTGGAGACCACGAACACGCATGGGTAGCCCAGACTAGGTCTATCCTTGTCCGGGTAACCCATGAGTGATCGGGGAAGTCACATCGATTACAGGAGAGGGGCACCGTGACTTGGTCTATCCCAGGACTATTCGTGAGTTAAAGGGAGTGAATGAGAGAACGTCACGTTTGGCTATATATATCAGGAGTATTGTCCCCTACTTTACCTCAGACCATAGAAGTCCCCCCCCCCCCCCCCCCCCGCGGCCAAACACACAGATAGAGCTCTCTCACGTTGCGTATCACGTGATACACAACAGGACAATAGAGATACCACGGATACGTGGCGGACAGCCTGTGGACTAACAAAACGTTCCCCACAGGGTAAGTGTTTGACAGTTTTAACGCCTTTTTCCACCAGATATGGGTGATATCAAAGACGGGGCAACGAGAAAAAGACCAGAAGGAATATTTGGCCCCAGCCAGGAATCGAACGCTTTCCCTATAGGAAAAGAACACTCACACACACACGCACGCACGCACGCACGCACACATACGAGAGAGAGAGAGAGAGAGAGAGAGAGAGAGAGAGTTAGCTACTGGATAAGTCGCTATTGAACCTGCCGAGAGGAAAATTTGTTCAAGCAGCGGCCTTGAAAAAATGCTGAGTTTGCCACGTACCTCGGACCTATCACTGAGTTCATTTTTAATGCAAATTATTTCAGAAAACAGACATAAACCCAAAACCCAGGCCCCCTACTCACCCACCCCAAGAAAAGACGGACCCCTCCCCCCCCCCCAAAAAAAAACCCAACCCAAAAACAAAAAAACAAACAAAAAACCCAAAAAACAAAACAAAACAAAACAACAAAAAAACCAAAAAAAAAAAAAAACCAAACAAACAAAAAACCACACAACCAAAAACAAAAAACCAGTTAACAATATAAACAAAATGAGTCAAAGTAAAGTAAGGTAAAGTAAAGCAAAGTGCAACAGAGCAGAGTAAAGTAGAGTAGATTGAAGTAGAGTAGAGTAGAGTGCAGTAGAGCAGAGTAGAGTAGAGTGAAGCAGAGTAGTGTGAAGTAGAGTAGAGTGAAGTAGAGTAGAGCGGAGTAGAGTGCAGTAGAGTAGTGCAGAGTAGAGTGAAGTAGAGTAGTGTGAAGTAGAGTAGAGAGGAGTAGAGTGCAGTAGAGTAGAGCAGAGTAGAGTGAAGTAGAGTAGTGTGAAGCAGAGTAGAGTACAGTAGAGTGAAGTAGAGTAGAGTGAAGTAGAGTAGAGTAGAGTGAAGTAGAGTAGAGTGAAGTAGAGTAGAGTGAAGTAGAGTAGAGTAGAGTGAAGTAGAGTAGAGTGAAGTAGAGTAGAGTGAAGTAGAGTAGTGTGAAGTAGAGTAGAGTGAAGTAGAGTAGTGTGAAGCAGAGTAGAGTACAGTAGAGTGAAGTAGAGTAGAGTGAAGTAGAGTAGAGTGAAGTAGAGTAGTGTGAAGCAGAGTAGAGTACAGTAGAGTGAAGTAGAGTAGTGTGAAGTAGAGTAGAGTGAAGTAGAGTAGTGTGAAGCAGAGTAGAGTACAGTAGAGTGAAGTAGAGTAGAGTGAAGTAGAGTAGAGTGAAGTAGAGTAGTGTGAAGCAGAGTAGAGTACAGTAGAGTGAAGTAGAGTAGAGTGAAGTAGAGTAGAGTAGAGTGAAGTAGAGTAGAGTGAAGTAGAGCAGAGCAAAGTAGTGTGAAGCAGAGTAGAGCAAAGGAGAGTAGAGTGAAGTAGCGTAATGGTAAGTGTAAAACACAAACCCAAAACAACACGGCAGAAATCCCATCATTTATGAGAAACAAAACAAAACAATGAAACACACACACACACACACAAAACACCCCAAAACTGACTGAACATGAGAAATACAAAGATCATGTATGAAATGACAAATTACCTGTAGCCATGTCAACGATGGGCTTGTTACTTCACAGCAAAATTTCCTCCCGGCTGAGACAGACCTTCTGACTAAAATATTGACAAAAAGGAACTACCACATCCACAGTTGACAACACCAAAATTTTGCAGTGACAAACTTTCTAAAGATTACGACTTTTTGGCTGCTAGCACGAGTTCCAACCGTCACCACTGCACAGGACTCTCAGTTCTGCACACTCCTTTCCACACAATGACACATCGAACCGGTGTACAAACGTTAACGTCACAACATGATGGGGAAACAGAAGATGGAGAGGTTTTGACAAATGACTGCTCAGTCTTCCCTCAAGCTGCTGATTGGTCACCTAGTGTCTTCCGACTGACAGATGTAGGCTTGCTCGGAGAAGGCGTAATTTGGGAAGCTTAATATGTGTCTGTACTTAGGACTGACTGAATTGTCTTCACTGAGTGAGACACAGAATTGCACTATAGATTGTGCAGGAAGAAAGACAGAAGGATGGGTGGGTGGGTGTTTGAGGAGATTAACGTTCTCTTCCGCTACATACGGGTGAAACCAAAGACGGGGCAACGAGAAAATAGGCTAGCACAAAATTAATGTTTGGCCCCAGCCGGGATTCGAACTCACGACACGAGGATTGAAAGTTCAACACTCGACCATTCGGCCACCCCGGCTCCCCAGAGAGAAAGAAAGAAAGAAGAGTGCACGATCAAACGGAAAAACGACAAACACTGAAACAGACAAATTTTAATCTGCACAACAACGGGAAATACCAATTTACGACACCCCCTCCCCCCCCCTTCCCCCGACAACCCGCACACAAACCAAAAAGAAGACACATTTCCATTGCACTGAGGGGATGTGATGTGCTGGTTGATACGCCCCTTTCTCGGGGTCTCCCCCAGTCTTTCTTGTGACTGTACAAAGTGAATCTGTTTGTTCCATCACAGTCAAGGATACATCCAATGAGAGGCGTCGCAGTCTGGCTGAACTGAATCATGTTCAGCTCGCTAGGGTAGCTGCCCCCCCCCCACCCCACATAACCCATCCGGGCCGTCTCCAGTCACTCTAGTGGCGGGGACGTTAAACCACAAGTAACCAACAAATTAAAAAAAAATCAAACCAAACCAAAACAACAAAACAAAACGAACAAACAAACACACGAACGAAAGAAGCAAAACAAAAACAAGCAGAACACCCCGGGGGTGGGGGTTAGGGGGCGGGGGGCAAGCAGAACACCCCCCCCCCTTCCCCACCACCACCACCACCGCCACCACCACCAACAACAACAAAACAAGAGAGAGAGAGAGAGAGAGAGAGAGAGAGAGAGAGAGAGAGAGAGAGAGAGAGAGAGAGAGAATGTATGTTCATGTTTGCCCATTCAGTTTAACAGTGCACATGTTCATGTTTGCCCATTCAGTTTAACAGTGCACATGTTCATGTTTGCCCATTCAGTTTAACAGTGCACATGTTCAGAGGATAATATTGTCTCCTCATAGTGCTTAGTATCGCTCAGTTGGTATAGTTCGCCCGTTAGGGGGTGCAAATGTATACCAGCCATGCGCAGGAGGGGCAAATAAACTCCAGCCGTCCACTAACGGAGGCGACCCTGTATCACCGCAACGCGGGTGGGGTGGTGGTGCAAATGTTCACCGGGGTGTGGCGAGGTGAAGTCACGTGGCCCCTGACTTCGTTCTACGACTTTACTTTATGCGAAATATCGTCGGAATTGACTGGCATACATTTGCACCCCCTGTACCAACTGAGCCTTAGGATCGGGTTTGAGTTGAAGAGGACAAACGAAAAGAGACAATACACCTCCTTCGTGAGTACACGAAGCTGCAAGTCGTTATTGCCTTCTGTTGTATCGGGCAGGGGGTGTGTGTGTCAGTCGAGGGAGATTGATGCGTGACGCCTGTCAGGGATGAGCGCTTATGATGGGGATTGTTCACTGGCGCAGCCGCGCGACATTCGTCACGGTGACTGATCACGGTTGCGTAAAGGTGCCGTCACACTCACTGACTGTGTTTGTTTTCGAATTCTGTGGCCAGAAGTGTGTGTGTGTGTGTGTGTGTGTGTGTGTGTGTGTGTGTGTGTGTGTGTGTGTGTGTGTGTGTGTGTGCGCGCGCGCGCGCGTGTTGTGTGTATGCGTGCGTGCGTGCGTGTGTACGTGCATGCCACTGTGTGTGTGTGTGTGTGTGTGTGTGTGTGTGTGTGTGTGTGTGTGTGTGTTTTCTTGGTTGCGTGCGTGCGTGCATTTGTGCTGTGCTGTGCTGTGTGTGTGTGTGTTCTTGTTTGCGTGCGTGCGTGTACGTGTGCGCTGTGTGTGTGTGTGTGTGTGTGTGTGTGTGTGTGTGTGTGTGTGTGTGTGTGTTTCTAGACTGAAACACATTTAGTGGTGACTATGATGCCTGAGGCTAATATGGAATGTCTAGGCATTTTGAGGCCCTGTGTATTTGTGTCCGCCTCCGACCATCCTTGCCGCCCGCCAACAGCGTCAAAAGGGACGAACACAGCTTGAGTTTCATGGCCAATAAACGCACACATGGAGCCTTGCGCAGGTAGAGACGGCTCATTTGCCTGCAGGCAAAGGGGCATGTGGGGAGGGTGTAGACTCAACGTCAACCCTATGGGAGCTGAAGGGAGTTATAACAATTTACACCACTCGCCAGTGCAAACTTTCAGTGAGTTAACTATGAGTGCTTTACGTCCGAAAATAGTAAGGAAACAGAGAGCGAAAGTGTGAGTTACGGCTTTCCATATCCCACTCAGTGGTTTAAGAGTTCACAAAAACACACTCTAGTTACGTCATCGGTCAGCGGCCTTGAAATGAAGATTTCTGACCTTCTGCTAAAAACGCTGAAGATGGATGAAAAATGAGGTGACGTTGACTGCATTTGGAAAGACAGAGCAAAACACAGCAAAACAATACATCATACTCTACCTGGAAACGTGTAAACAAGACAGATAGACATCCCAAAAACGCCGCCAAGGAGACGAGTCGAGCACACGAGACTGAACCTAGCAGACGTAAGGCACAACACAATTTTACAAGGCAACACACGAGCAGACGAACTACTGTTTTTCTGCCTACTGTGAAGAAAATAGGAAGATATGGCCTTCACGATGTGTACCAAACGAAACTTGACGCTTTCCTGACCGACACTTCGCCGCAATATATGTCGAATGTGCTTGAATCTGCCCGCGCGTACACTTTTTGCCCCCTTTCGCTACGGAGGCTGACGCTAACAGCCACTTCTACACCGAAACATGAACTTGGCGCAAGAATCTGGCCACGCAGATAGTAAACTTTGAAATTATTCTTTCATTGCTGAATTTACTGAGATGGAATTTGTTGCAACAGTGTCGTCTTCACATTTAATGTTGTTCGTCAAACACGTAAAACGAGACAGCATACAGTGGCTTTGAATGGAACTACTTCTTTTCTCGGTGTCGGTGGAAATGGTCTATGTAAAAAGGTCTGTCAAAAAATGGGCGTTTGGATCAATAGATTGGATTTTCGAAGAGAAAAGAAAATGCTCGTGGTATAAACAGCTAACATGATTAGTTCGAGTGGTTTACGGCGAAAGACTAACCCCTCGATGGTTCGATTGTTTGAGTAGCTACCTCGCCGGAGGCTCGGTAGCTACTCAAACAATCGAACCATCGAGGGGTAGAGAGTAGTAAAAATATGGGGCTGTTCCCAACGCTCTTGTAAACCCCACCGGCCTTGGCTCCGAATCCGCTCTTAATATCGGGACTGAACATGTGTTTAACAAGTGCACTAAGGCGGCGCGACAACAACGTGCTTTATGCGCCTGTTGTGACAGGACATTGCACACTGAATCTGACTGCGGTGTTGTGTTTAGGTTTGGGAAAGGACGGTTAGGTTTTGGCTGGAGAGTGAAGATTCGTTACCTTTGCCTTGGGTAGGTAAGCGCACGTTTTTTCTTCCTCGAAAATGTGTACATAATTATCGTATAGAATGTCAAGTTGACGCGCGTAGAATGTATACAGTCTACGGATGGATTGTAGAACTTATACCTTCCGTTACGACTGGTCAGTAGAGGTTACATACACATTCTACGTAAAGAAATGTGTACAATCTACAGCAAAACTGTAGATTGTGTACATTCAATGGCCGAATCATGAAATAGAATGTTGACGGAAAACTGACAAGCCGTAGTATGCTGACCGCGGTAACAAGTAGTTCGGATAACCCATGAGTGATCGTGGAAGTCCTCGATTACACAAGAGGGACATCGTGACTAGGTAACAATGCGCTCAGACGGCAGGTTACGCTCGGGCGGATTGGCTGAATGGAGGAATGCCGACAGAAAAACGAAAAGTTCTTTCTTAAAGGTCTACAATCTCAACAAAAAGCAACAGTGTGTTTAAAACAAAAATTATCCTGTGCAAAATGCACAGTCAGCTCTGTCACAGTTACGGTTTTCAGCTTCCGAGAAACCTCTATGAAAGCCAAGGGCAGCCTGATTTCACAACAGCTCAGTTTGCGTTTTGATACTGAGCGAGAAAGATCGCAGTTCCTGGTCTTCTCGTGATTACACAACACCGAAGCTAGACGCTGTAGCGATGTGTCTCGCTCACTGACAAAAAGCACAGTGAAGTCGCCGTAAACTCACGCTCTGGTTTTATTGTAGTCTCCGAAACGCTGACAACTCTGCAACTGTGACAGGGTTGCCTGCATTATGCACAGTCGCAGGATCGAGTCACAGTTTATAAAAACAACACCACACACAATGTTTGCGGCTTTTGTTGAGATCGCAGACCTTTAATACAGTTCACAAACTTAGTGTTGAAAGGCACGCTCATACATCAGTATTTTGTCTTCATTTCATTTTCGTTCTCCTACAGCGATTGCCGGAGAGCCGTGGAGTAGCCCTTGATGTACCTCCATTGAAAGGTCGTTGATGTTTTGGTAAACAAAAGGTGATACCCACGTAAACAATGCCCGAGTCCCTATCTAAAGCCTACAAGGCTTTAAAAAAAAACAAAAAAACATTCCACTGCCCCTGACATTGCTGTAAACCAGCCAATCAGGTGCGGTCCAATCAGGGGTATTTTCCTTTCTCGGTATGCTGGAACAATAATAATGAACTTTTGAGTTCGGCCTTTTCGCAGTTCTTCGCTTTTTGTGCTTGTATTTAATTTGTGTTTATTCTTGGTATTCCTCCAGACAACAGCACTGAATGGTGTCAACTACAGCCATATGGAAAGACGTGTTCTTCTGTACATGCCGGTCTTTTTCTTCATGGTTTGCTCATGTTCTGCGCGTGCGCAGACCAAACCGCCTAATCAGCGTCTCCTGCTTATTCTCATGGATGGTCTTCGGTACGACTATCTAAACCAGAGTGGTCTGCCCTTGCCCGGATTCCGGAAGATCGTAGAGAGAGGCGCGAAGCCTGATGCACTCATTCCAGATTTCCCGACGCTGTCCTACCCCAACTACTACAGCATCATGACAGGCAGGGGTTAAAATCTGTAGAGTGTGCGTTTAGTTGGGGGCGTGCGTGGTGTGGATAGGGCAATCCGTATATTTAAAATAAAGTAGGATTTAAAAAAAAAACAAAAAAAAAAAACGACACGACAGACACACTGCACGACACGACACGACACGACACGACACGACAAGAGAACACAAGACATTTCACAGAGAAACATGCACTGATCATCTGATGCAGACAAAGAAAGAAAGAATTAATAAGAAACAGTCGAGCAATCCATCAAGACAAGACAAGACAAGACAAGACAAGACATTTCACAGAGAAACATGCACTGATCATCTGATGCAGACAAAGAAAGAAAGAATTAATAAGAAACAGTCGAGCAATCCATCAAGACAAGACAAGACAAGACAAGACAAGACATTTCACAGAGAAACATGCACTGATCATCTGATCCAGACAGACAAACAAAGAATTAAAAAGAGGCAGTCGAGCAATCCGTCACAATTACCAGTAACCATTTATCGAATCCGATTAGTCAACATCTTGATGGTAGATATAGTTGATTCCGAATAATTGTACGTGTTACTGAAGGTGACAAAAGCCAAACTAAACAAAACCAAAACAACAACAACAACAACAACAACAACAACAACCTGTCAACAAACAAACCCACACAAACAAACAAACAAACAAACAAACAAACAAACTCAAAAACGCCCAGTAATCGTTTTTCCATTTCATGGCGGCCTTTGATTTTTAACCCGTGCATTGCTTGAACAATCCAACATTGTTTACAGGCGGTTAGCCATCATTTTATGTCATCACTTATACTTCCTGTGAAGGTTAAACACAGTTTTTTTTTCTGGAATTGAATTAAGGTAGGTCTCCACACAGAGTCTCACGGAATGACGGGAAACTCCATGTATGACAAGACGAGGAACGAGTCGTTTCTCTGCGGAACTAACCCGGAACAGTACAACGCTCACTGGTGGGAAGGTGGCGACCCCTTGTGGGTTACAGCCGTTAGACAGGTAGGGGATGAGTTAGTTAGTTAGTTATTTAGGGCTTAACGCCGCGCAAGCAACAGAGGCTAATTCGCGGCAAGGTAGGGGATGACTTTTGTTTCGCAGGCCTAACATGAAAAAGACACACGGTGAGAAATCGTTTGATCCAATCCAGCAAAGTCCAACCCATTACAGACTCTTCCTCCCAGGGTCGCAGGGTTCTCTTCCTCCCAGGGTCACAGGGTTCTCTTCCTCCCAGGGTCACAGGGTTCTCTTCCTCCCAGGGTCACAGGGTTCATTTCCTCCCAGGGTCGCAGGGTTCTCTTCCTCCCAGGGTCGCAGGCTTCTCTTCCTCCCAGGGTTCTCTTCCTCCAAGGATCTCAGGGTTCTCTTCCTCCCAGGGTCACAGGCTTCTCTTCCTCCCAGGGTCGCAGGGTTCTCTTTCTTTCGGGGTCGCAGGGTTCTCTTCCTTCCAGGGTCATAGGGTTCTCTTCCTCCAAGGGACCCGGGGTTCTCTTCCTCCCAGGGTCGCAGGGTTCTCTTCCTCCCAGGGTTCTCTTCCTCCAAGGATCTCGGGGTTCTCTTCCTCCCAGGGTCACAGGCTTCTCTTCCTTCCAGGGTCGCAGGGTTCTCTTTCTCTCGGGGTCGCAGGGTTCTCTAACGAAAAACAAACGAAGCGTAACATGAAAACGTCCGGGGGAGCGCTCATTATTTTAGCTTCTTGGCGCCGACTGTCTAGAACTGTTTGCCAATCGAACTCCGCCTTCACCCCCAACTGCCACTGTTTCATTGCCATTTGAAGACCTTTCTCTTCCGTCAAGCTTTTGATAGTTTACTTCTGTTGATTCTGTTTGTGTGTGCCATAAGTGGTTTGATGTCGCTGCATCTGCCAAATTGTATGGAAGTGTGGGAGCAAATAGACACTCTGTGTGTGTGTGTGTGTGTGTGTGTGTGTGTGTGTGTGTGTGTGTGTGTGTGTGTGTGTGTGTGTGTGTGCTTTAAGCGCAGCGAGTCTTGGTCTTCTGTTGGCTTTATTGGACAGCAACGCTCCATAAAACTATGTATCATTACTATTTATTTATTTATTATTATTATTACAGTCCATGTACTCCATGACAACAGTTTATACTCGTTACACTTAGAAAAACGGCAAAACAGAGAAAGAAGACAAGTTGCTGTTCCGTTTGGTACTGTCGGTGAGTATCACAGAGGATGAAAGACTCGCTGCTTGGGGCTTTCCAAAGAGGCTCAGGCAAGGAGGGTAGGGTGGGTGTTTAGGGCAGGGTGGGTGTTTAGGAGTCTAACGTTCTTTTCCACCACATGTGGGTGATATCAAAGACGGGGCAACGAGATAGAGGCCAGCAAATATTTGGCCCCAGCCGGGATTCAAATTCACGACGCGAAAATTTAAAGTCCAGTGCCCGTACGTAAAAGTCGAGGTTAATTTAACTCACGGAAACCCAATAGCAAAATTAAATAAGACAGGAAGCGAAGAAAAGGAGAAAAATATCCTTCTGTAACGGCTTAGGCACCTTGATGGATTGGACCCGCTTCCTGATTCAAAACAAACAAACAAACAAACAAACAAACAAACCCCAGAAAATTTAATAGTAGAGCTAGTTTAGTTCGAGCTTAGACTCTAACCCGGGGCTAAAAGCCCTAACCTCGAGTTTTACATACGGGCCCTGCACTCTACCATTCGGCTGTCCCGGCTCCCCGCTCAGGCAAGGAGTTCCATAGAGTAGGAGCGGCATTCCTAAAGGATCTAGCACCAGAACGCTTGGCCTTGTTGGTATTGTTATTGTACCTACGAATGGCAAGGCGGGATTGAGAATTTGATTTGAATTGAAATTATTCGCTTAAAGGGGTTTATGCTAACATTTTTGTATGCTCACAGATCGTCCTGAGCTGTTTTCGTGGGTATTTATCATCACACCACTTAAACACCTGAACAGTGACAGCGTCTGTAGTGCTGGCACTGAGCCAACAGAAGCGTACTCGATGACGCGGCGACCACACTGAGCGCTCGAGCAGTGCAACAAAAGTCGTAGAATCAAGTTGAATGTTCGACCGCTCGCGCAAAGTGTAAACAACGTTGTATCGCATTAAGAGCTGTACTAATCCTTAGGATAGAGTAGTTCGAGCGTACAGGCGCACTCATGGGCGAAACTTTTTTTTTCCTCTCTTTGTGTGTGTGTGTGTGTGTGTGTGTGTGTGTGTGTGTGTGTGTGTGTGTGTGTGTGTGTGTGTGTGTGTGTGAACCTCAATTGCATGCCTCAGACTTAAAAAAAATGTTTTGTTATGCTTTGTTTTGTTTTGTCGAACATCCTCTCTTCACTGGCTTCTTTTTTCCCAAACAGTAGTTACTTCATGAACATGTTTTTTTCTTTACATACATAAGTAGGTTATTGTCGCACTTGCTCATTATTGACAATGACAGCAAAAGAGCAATTATTACAATAGAGGGAAAGAACGGGCGAAACTGTTCTAAAACGTAGTTGGTTTGGCAAAGATGGAATTAACCAGTCATTCATCAAGTGCCGACACTGAATTGCTGCAGGCTGAATAGAACAGTTCAAAGTGCTTTAGAAAAAAACGAATGAAAACTATGGAAAACGGAAGATGTGAACTTGGTAGTTTCTGTCTGGCAGAACAAGAAGGTTTACATGTGGTACTGGCCGGGGTGTGAGGTGGAAATACACGGCCTGCGTCCTACGTACTGTGACGTTTACAAAGGCGATCTTACGATGGAGGATCTGGAGAAGGCGCTCAGTGCCAGCGTCACGTTGCTCGAGGCTGGGGAGGCAGACATCGCTGGTGAGTCAGCCAGTGTTCAGGGGATCGAGGCATTGAATGTCGATCATCAGGTTTCCCTATAGTTTTGATGAGGCGGATGGTTCAAACCCAGAACCGAAACTGTACTTTTGTCGGTGTCATTCCATGTTGAGAAACAGTAACGTCCAAGTCACTATCCCACGGTATTATCCCAAGGCTTTCGTTCAGTTCACTTCAGTTCAAGATAAAATCTCTTCAGTTGAAGATGATATCTCTCAGCTGTCCATGGGGAGCCGGGGTGGTCGAATGGTAGAGCGTTGGACTTCTAATGCTCGGGTAGTGAGTTCGATCCCGGCTCGGGCCAAATATTTGTGCTGGCTTTTTCATCGTTGCCCCGTCTTTGATATCACCCTATGTGGTGGAAAAGGACGTTAAACCCCCAGACACCCACCCACCCCACCCTCTGCTGTCCATTATCTGATTGTAACATACAAGCAACAATAGGAGACTGTCCATGCCCCCGTTGCGTAATTTTAGATTTGCATTTATTTTCAAATTGTGTGGGCTGAACATTTCCAAAGCAGAGGGGGAGAAAGCCGGAGTACCGAGAGAGAACTCTCGACAATCGGTCCGAATGTACGGTGCACGTACGAAAAGGAAAAATTCTTTGCCTCGAGTGGGACTCGAACCTGACCTCTCGCATTGGTGACAAAGTCTCTTAACCACTAGGCCACGTGATCATGTGACCCAAGACTACTGATCGTGTTTAGTTATACGATCACGGCCATTTTGTCCATATTAATCCACATCTTGATACACCACAGCAAACGTCTGACCCAACTACCTTCCTTTTCAGCCATTTACTTCGAACAAACGGACGCCGTGGGCCACTCATCTGGTCCTTTTAGCCCGGAACTGAACCAGGTTCTTAGTAACCTTGACCCTGTCATGTCTGACCTTGCTGATCGTCTCGCAAAAGCTGAACTGTCCAGCGTGAACCTGATTGTCGTCTCTGACCACGGGATGGCGCAGGTTTGTGGATTATTTGGTACGACACACCGGGGGTAATATTACGCCTTGTTGAGGTATGCGATTGCGGGAGGTTGGGGTGGGTGGATGGGTGTTTGTAACCCCCAAACACATACGGGCGATTTAAAAGACGCGGCAACGATGAAAACGCCAGCACAACTATTTGGCCCCAGCCGGGATACGAACTCACGACCCGAGCATTAGAAGTCCAAGGCTCTACCATTCGGTCACCCTGGCTCCCCATGTGTTTGCGGGAGGTTGTCAAAACGAGGCCGCTACTTTAGAAAAGCGGTGGAAATTTTACGGCACAGACATAATCGACCCCATACACTAACCCTAAATAATGCAAACCCGGACCCCTATACTAGCAGTAAATCGCATTTTATAGTAGCTTTCTTTCAAAGGTGCAGCGTCGTTTTGGAATCTTGCGCATACCTCGTTTGGGCATGTACCTAGTTGTGTTGTACCATTCTTTTTCGCTTACAGAATCAGTATTGCACTATACTAGTCTAATGGTATAGCTGACGCTGAAATTAAAGTTTTTGTTTTGTTTTTGTTTTTTTCACTGGGGGGGAGTAGATTTTGTGTATACTGGGTCTTGTCCGATTAAGCACGCAGTTTCATGTTTTGTGTGTGATAATGATTTGACAGATAAGCGAGAAACGGACCATTAACCTGACGGAAGTGCTGGTCCCTGAAGACTACGTGACCATTTTGGGATACTGCACTGTCACCTCCATCTACACTACGGCTGAAAACGAAAATCAGGTAAGCTTACAATGTCAGGCTGTTCCACAAAAAGGGTAGGCAAGTAAGTTAACTACCGAGCTGCCAAACTAGGACGCGGGTGGGTGGGTGTTTGGGAGTTTAACGTCCTTTTCCACCACATACGGGTGATATCAAAGACGGGGCAACGATGAAAAAGCCAGCACAAATATATGGCCCCAGCCGGGATACGAACTCATGACCAGAGCATTAGAAGTCCAACGCTCTACCATTCGGCCACCCCGGCTCCCCAAACAAACTAGGAGGCAAAGGGGCCAAAGGCAAGTAACTATGCGAATGATGTCCCATGCGTTGGATCTTGGAGTTTTTCCACGCTGCCTCTTTTCACCTGGGGCCAAAAAAACATGCTGGCGTCGGACTATCATTAAATCACCAACGCTAGTCGTTGTGATACTTAGAGAGGTCATTTCCAGGTTTACCGCGTGCAGATTATGTTTTGGAACAGTTTCGCTTGAGGCTGCGCCTGTACGCACGAAATACTCTATTATGATTGAGTCGAAATACTCGAAAATATCTCGAAATATTCTTTCTTGATAAAGTCGAAATACATGAAAATATCTCGAAAGACTCTCTCTTAATAGAGTCAGAATACATGAAAATATCTCGAAATACTCTCTCTTGATAGAGTCAGAATACATGAAAATATCTCGAAATACTCTCTCTTGATAGAGTCGAATTACATGAAAATATCTCGAAATACTCTCCCTTTATAGAATCGAAATACATGAAAATTTATCGAAATACTCTCTCTTCATAGAGTCGAAATACATGAAATTATCTGGAAATACTCTCTCTTGATAGAGTCGAAATACTCGAAAATATCTCTAAATACTCTCTCTTGATAGAGTCGAAATACATGAAAATATCTGGAAATACTCTATCTTGATATCTCGATCTCTGAGTCTACAAATCTAAAAAATAGGCTCTTTAAGTCCTCTGAAGCCTGCACGTCTGACCTCCGCATGATCTGACATTTTGAGATATGTTTTTTTTTCCTTTCTTTTTTGTTGTTGTCACGTGTGTTATCCGAATGGTTGCGTAAAAGAGAGAGAGAAAAAAACGTATATTAAGAAAGTGACACAATTGTTCCTTTCATTACTGGTGTTTACCCAGGTTTACAGAAAACTGCAGAACTTCCATCCACACCTCCATGTGTACCGACGGAGTAAACTCCCCGAGAGGTGGCGCTACAAGCTTGGCAAATACGTGCCGCTCCTCACGGCCGTGGCAGACACGGGGTGGTGCATCCTAACTGTACGTTATTTCAGAATCCCAGGGGGAGGGAGGGGGGTATGGACTGGTGTCAAAGATTCAAAGATTTTTTTTTTTTTTTGCTGCCCCAACTCTTTGCCAGTTCCAGTGGTGTTCCTCCCAGGTCATGGGTGGAATCCACGGAGGGCTCGGAAGTTGGGGCGATTTTTATTATGCTTGATGATGGAGATGAAGACGATGGTAAGATGATGCTATGGAGGTCCGTGTGGTTTGGGACTGGGCCGCATTCCACGCTTCCTGTCACAAATATCCCGGCATTAACCAGGCCCTGGAACTACGGCACCTGCCATGCAGGCCGTGTAATCATCCACATCATAAGACGTGTCATACCAAGGGAAGCACCCCCAAAGTCGCACCCGTGAAGTGGGTGAATCTCGGCTGTGTGGTAACAGCCTCCCCATTGGGCCCATAGCACACCCGCTCTGGGTAGGAGCCGACCTAGGTAGGAAAAAATCCCGCTTGCCTCTGCTGGGACTCGAACCCGGGTCTCCCGGTCCATGGTCCGAAGTGCTAACCACTACACTATGGGGGCCGGTAGATTCAAAGATTTTATTCCTTTCCTCCCGTCTGGGGTATGGAGGAATATCCAAACACAAAGAAGGTGATAACGAACGTACAACAATACACAACACACAGCTGAAGAAATCACAACAAAACAAAAAAACACGAATTTCAATCCAAAATACCTATACACATCACAAATCTTTTGGCGAGCGCTCTTTCAGTTTTGTCGCTCTAACCTTTTTAAACTCTGCCTGCAGATCTGAGAAATGCGCCCACACTGTCTGTTTTCAAGAGCAATCTTAAAATTTTTTTTTTTTTTTTTTTTTTGCAAAACCTTCCAGTAATTTCTTCAGCCGCGATTTGGTCTTTGTTGCTCAAGCGGCGTGAGGCCACAAATAACTCCAGTAATTTCCTGTTTTACTAGTCAGTTTCGCCAGTATATGTCTGTACATCTTAAAAAAAAATGTGTGTGAGTGTCAGTGAGTGACTGGCGCATTGAGCTTTATTTAAAGAAATGCACCCTACAAATCCCATTTATTTTTTTTCTTCTTCTTCTATGGCTCTGACGAACAACTATACGATGTTACTGTGCCTAATGAACTTGGCAAGATTTAATAATGCTTTCTTTGGTGTGTCTAGTGACACGACTACAAAAATTGAAAGACGAAACTGATCTGCGAAATGTGTACCTATAACCTGGGAGGAATACCGCTGGAATGGGCATAGAGTTGGCGCGGGGAAAAAAGAAGTAAAAAAAAAAAAAGGAGAAAAAGAAGAGGCTTTTTAACCAATTTATGCACAGCGTCCTGTACAGCAGAACATCTGTTCACTTGTGTTTGAAGTGAAGAAATGAAATGGAATTTTCCGATGTTTTCTAGATACAATAGCTTGCAGTAAACATTGAAACATTGAATATTGAAATGAAGTGAACGGTAGAAAGGGGTGTATTCTTGGTCTCATTGATCTTATACAGTTGGTGTTTGTTTTAGCAGTATTTTTTTTCCCAGGCTGAACAAACAGAATACCCAAAGTCGAAGGATGGAAGGAATTACGGTGGTTACCATGGTTACGACAACCAAGACACGGACATGTACGGCGTTTTCCTTGGGATGGGAAGCGGTGAGAATACGATGTAGTTTGTGTGTGTGTGTGTGTGTGTGTGTGTGTGTGTGTGTGTGTGTGTGTGTGTGTGTGTGTGTGTGTGTGTGTGTGTGTGTGTGTGTGTGTGTGCCTGCGTGCCTCTGTGTGTGTGTGTGTGTGTGTGTGTGTGTGTGTGTGTGTGTGTGTGTGTGTGTGTGTGTGTGGCAAACAAACAAACAAACAAACAAACAAACGAACGAACAAGCAATGACTACTTTATTTTGTCTCCTTTAACACAGACGTATTGTCCCACTATCAATAGCCTTCAAGTCCAACGTGACGTCAGACCCGATACACGTGGTGGACGTGTACCAAGTCATGTGTGACATCCTGGGCATCACCGCCGCACCAAATAACGGCTCCGCGACAAGGGTCGCACCTCTCCTCAAAGGACCTGCCCCATCCCGGAAGCTAACTCCGGAACGAGGCTCCCGTTCAAGGCCGGAACTATAGCCCCGAGCCCTTCTTGTAATTTGCAGGTTACGCAACACTAGTAGCTTCCGGGGCATGTATTACGCAACACTAGTAACTTCCTGGGCATGTATTACGCAACACTAGTAGCTTCCTGGGCATGTATTACGCAACACTAGTAGCTTCCTGGGCATGTATTACGCAACACTAGTAGCTTCCGGGGCATGTATTACGCAACACACTAGTAGCTTCCTGGGCATGTATTACGTAACACTAGTAGCTTCCTGGGCATGTATTACGCAACACTAGTAGCTTCCTGGGCATGTATTACGCAACACTAGTAGCTTCCTGGGCATGTATTACGCAACACTAGTAGCTTCCTGGGCATGTATTACGCAACACTAGTAGCTTCCTGGGCATGTATTACGCAACACTAGTAACTTCCTGGGCATGTATTACGCAACACTAGTAGCTTCCGGGCATGTATTAACAATCCCGCTATATATGGTACACGAGTTTTGCCTCCCTTTTAAAATTATTTTGTGTGCAGAGTGAACAATGGCAAGCTGCGGCTTTTTGTTGGCTTTGTAAATACGTTTCATGCCAGGTAAATACGTTTCATGCCCGGTAAAACAGTGAACAATGAGCCTGGCATGCGCAATATTGGCACAAGAGCTAGCAGACGACAGAGGAATAAGGAAGTGTGTGGTCGCTGTTAGCATTGCGGGGAAAACAACAACAACAACAACAACAACAACAACAACCCCGGAATATTGGAATTTTTTAAAATTTTCTCTACACATGAGTCTTTGGCTGCCGGATTTTTGTGATTTTGGGGGGTGAATTTTAAAGCATTTCTAGGGCGTCATACGCAGCGTTACGTTTAACAGGAATATGTATAGCGTTTTCTTTGAAATCTGTATCTGTGTTGCGTAGCGTCGTAATTGTGCGTCAATTTCGCGTTGAATGACGGGGCAAAGTGACATTTTAAACACCCGAAAATAGGCTCCAGTTCAATTTCAGAACCGTAGTCGAGCCCTCGAGGCTCTGAGCAATAGTTCAAAGTCTCAACATATAATACGTTTGTCTGGCATACAACAACGCTGTGGAAAACCTTTCATCGAATGCGCTTAAAGGTCTGCAATCTCAGCAAAAAGCCGCAAACATTGTGTTTATTTTTTTAACTAGAGGAGCAAAGCCTCCTTGGCTCACTTGTGAGATGGGTCAAGGTCATTCAAAAGAGTATGTTTGTAAAGTTCTTATCACTATCTATCCTGAAGTAAGGTGTCTCTTGTGTTCACAGTTCCTAAGAAAACGGAGAATGGCAATATAATAGTTTTCCCAGGACAGTTTGAGATCTGTAAGAGCTTATCAATGAATATCATTACGCCAAGTTTGATAGCTCTAGTTTTGTAGTTTCCTTACAAATGGTAATGTAAAATTTCACAACAGACAGCTGTAATGACCTTGACCTTGAGTCAAGGTCATTCAAAAGGGTATGTCTGCATAGGTCTCATTTCTGTCTATCATTGTGCTTTGTTTGGTGCCTCTGCTGTTTGTTGTTTCCAAGAAAATGCTAACGTTAAAGTTTCCGCAAAACGTCTTGAATGGCCTTGACCTTGACTCAAGGATATTGAATACAAGTATGCCAGTACAGGTTTTGTCAATGTCTCTCACCATGCAAAGTTTGATGCCTCTTATACCCCTAGATTCTGAGAAAATGGCAATTTTAAATTTCCAATGAGACAGCTTTAATGACCTTGACCTTCAGTCAAGGTCATTCAAAATGGTATGTAT
>JACVVK020000131.1:367500-517500 GCA_018292915.2 Batillaria attramentaria | reverse complement strand
GTGCATCATTATATTTGAATTGAAATACGAAAAAAAAAGGCCAAGTCGCAATCTAATGATCAATAAATACCTTACCCTGCTTTTAAGAGAAATATGATTATGCCTTTTTAAACAAAGAAGCATCACCATTTCTACTAAACAATAACAGTCAACTTTTCTCATGACATGATTATCCAGAAAAAAAATGGGGGGTGGCTACATGGCAGGCTCATATCAAAGCAATCTTTGTTTTCAATTTGAAATTCTCTTTTTGACGTTTTCATACAAAGCAATCTTTGTTTTCAATTTGAAATTCTCTTTTTGACGTTTTCATACAAACACGCAATACACTGTTACAGTAACAAATATAGACAGACGGGTACACAGACAAAAGATAAAGTACATAATTATAAGTGTAATCATACACACATACATATATACACATACATATATACACATATATACATACATACATGCATGCTAGCATACTTTTTTTTTCTTAAGTACGTATATGAACAGTGAGACTGACGTTAATATGACCCGTCATATTAAACGATCCCCTACAGAAGCAGTGTGAAAGCAATTTTTTTTTTGGTGGTGCGTTTAATTGCGGTGAGAAGCTAGTTGTACTTGGAACACTTACGTTGCCACTGCGTTAATCAAGCCTGAGACTGGTGAGTATCTATGCGCGATACAAATCATTCCGTAATGTTGGGGCAGCCTGCATGAACAGGTAGCATGAACGATTTATTGTCTTTAGTTACAAAAGGCCGTTTACATAACAGCATAACACTGCTGTTGGCTTCTCCACTCTCGGTGATATTTGAATCTTTAAAAAAAATTTATAATTCTGTTTTTGACGTGTTACAACATAAACAACCATACAGGAAATACATAGACTGTAAACAAACAAACAAACAAACAAACAAACAAAAATGAGTGAATACTAGGTTAAAAAAAGAAAACGAGCAGGATAGAATAGTAAAAAAAAAAGAAAAAAAGGAAAGAAAAACAATAATAATAAAACGGACCCAACAGAGCACATGCCAAGACGTAACAGAAGGACATTAAATAGAAAAGAAAAGAGGAACACCAATCTCAGTAGTACCTTGGGGATATGTCCAACAATTTATTTGAATCTCAAGCTAACGCCTGGCAGGGCCTTCTAAACATCTTATCTTTGGAGTACACGGAGACAGAGTAGACGGATCCCGTATAATATTTATATTCAAGCTGAATCTTAAAAACATGAAATTCACCGCACCGTTAAAAAGAAATAAAATCCACAGTAACAAGGAAATATCAAGTTACAAAAAGCAGTCCAGCCTACAGTGTCTACAGAAGGACGGGTGTACACACAGGCACAAGACAACACTAAGTGAAAGCAATAGTCCCAACGGGAACTAAAAAAAAGGTTACCCTTTTTAGTTTGTATCGGCTACAACGCAAAGTCACAAGAAGTGAACAACGCATAGCTTACTAAAGTGACTAAAATACAAATTGGACAAATAAACTCTCTGACCTAGTATTGTTTACTTTTTCTCTCTAGCCACATAGCCCGCCATGCCTCGTTTATCAATAGGTTCCTTTAATTGTAGCTCTGTGATCTTCTGTACGGGAGATATTTCCCAAAGACAGTTTATGTGGACCACAGAGCTGCATGCATGCAAGACCTTTAGATATTCTTTCTGAGTGATATTGGACTCCGTGACTCCAGCCATCTTCCAGTTCAGATCTCACACACAAATCATTTTGCGAAACAGGGGAGGGGGGGAGATGAAAAGTTGGCTTATTGTCTGTACACCTCGCCATTTGAGCCATTTAGAGCTTGTTGGCCGGGATCTCCGATAGTGCAACGGGTTTGCTGACTGTGGACCAGGCCGAGGAAGTCTTTGTATCGGATGTCTCTGCCTGTCTGCCGAACTTCCGCTTGAGCGTGCGCACCAACCGTTGATTTACGACAAAGGCCCAAGCAATGAATGTGCCCTGAAAGACATAAAAATGACATGTTCTTCGAACCGCCGAAAATGACGAAACCGACAACTGTGAAGGACAAGATAATGAGACGCATGGGAAGATCTGCACCGGCATGTTCTGGGATGGTCTAGAAATTTCCATCGAAATGCAGTGGCTTTTCGCAAGCTCTACAACAGAAACGTTAGGAGTCAGTATAATTTTTACCCCCCCCCTCCCCCCCGCGCGTCCTCAAAGTCATTAAACAAACCATCCTTAAGACCCAGCAGCAACTACTGGCATAAAGGTTGGAAGGAGGCCATAGAAATACAACCAGGAAGATCCAGCCTTTACAGATTTGGCAGGGTGGGTGGGTGGGTGTTTCAGGGTTTAGCGTCTTTTCCCACCACATAAGGGTGACACCAAAGACAGACGCATAACGTACTTACCTGCAGACTGTTGACGGCAGCATAAGTCCACCAGAGCCACTCCCAGTCCGTGAAGGACACGCCAAGACCCAAGAGCCAGGGGAGGCCAAGGGCGCACGCCATCTTGGCGTAGATCACCAGACGCTGACATTCCGAGCGGCGGGAACCAGCCATGCTTGACGCTTGCGCGGTCTTCTCGATTCCAACCACGGCAGCGGCGATGCAGGCAAAGTTGAGTGCAAGTGAGAGAGCGGCGGGAATCAGAAAGACGAACATGACAGCTCTGGGACCCATCCATCCACACATGTCTTTTCCGTAATCAGTGGTAAGCCCATGTCCAGGGGTGGAATCCAGTGCAAAACAGACCAGCACGAAGACCACTGGCAGACCCCAGCACAAGCGACTGTACTTGCGGAAGGCCTTGTCGGCTTCGTTACGCGACATCTGATTGGCTGCCGGCGAGTAGAATGTGCGCGCCATGTGGAAAGCCAGGGCCGACATCCAGACGAAGACGCTGAGCCAGGAGAAGTGAGAAACACAACCGATAAGCCGACAGGCCATGTCACGTGCACGTGACGTGTCAGAAGGCCATGGTACGTTCAGCAGGATGTGTCCCGCTAGCAAACATGCCACGAGGCTCGCCGTCATCTTCCCTGGCAGGGTGCGCAACTCTGGCACGAAGACGTAGGCAGCAAGGACGAAAATCAGACTCAAAACAGAGATGCCAGTTAAAGCGTACACGGCGATCATCTGCTCGGGCTTGAACTGGAGGAGTTTCAGCTTCCCCAGCCAGTCACTGTAGCTCTTGAAGGGTGGACACGCCGAGAAACCATCCCCGTGGACTTCGTACTCGTCCTGAGCGAAAACCAGATCAGTGCCTTCAACTCTCAACGTGCCGTTCACAACCCGTGTCTCGTTTCTGCTGTAAGACACGGCATCTGTTGTGCAGTTCAGCGTAGACGTTTCGACGCATAGGGTAACTGTGATTGCCGAATTCATATTGCCAGAGACTGAACCATCCCTCTGTAGAATTACCTCAAACGGGATGTTCTTGAACGGATACATCACTTTTCCTCCGTTTTGCAAAACGACTGCAAAAGGTCCGCCTTCGGTGTTATCAATTTCCACGTCGTGTTTTACCGCGCGTTGATAGCCAGTGCCACAAGAGGAGTTCAGTTTATCAGCATCTGCGTTGTGCATGGAGACATCCCGTACGTTTTCATCGAAGGCAAATCGCCTTTCTATTTCGGTCATCTTTTGAAATCCGTCAGAGATAGACAGTGTGATCGCGAGCTCCGCTGGCACCTTTTGATCACCAGTTTCCACATTGCAGGAAATGTCGAGTGCTTTAGGGAAATACCGCTTTAATGACAGCGCAGAATCTTTGCAGTTGACGTCTTCCGACTGAACCACAACAAGTGTCAGACGATCAGTCCCGCTGGGCAAAAGCTGAGTGTCACCCGCTACCACCACGTCACCGGGAACACAGTTTCCATTTGAAGTCACCTGACCTTGCGGACAGACGATGCGGCGACAGGTTAGAGTGTAATGATCGAACACCTCGTTATCGGTACACTGAAGTTTCTGCCAAGGTACAAATTCGCCTCCTATCTCAATCCCTGCTGCGTCTTCCTGTATGTCGAATAGCGCGACGATGCCCTTGGACGTGATCGATGGTACTTTCATGCTCTCATCAGCACCTGCGTATCCAGGTCTGGCCCTTATGTCTGTGTCTCCGCATACATCCGTAACCACGGGGGGAGCGTGTCCGGCGATGCATTTCATGCAGTGAGGATTTTGATACCGCGTCGTACAGAACACCGGGTGGGTGTAGGTTCTGCACAGTAGCATGTCGTCATCATCGCACCATCGCCTTGACACTGATGACGCTGAAGATGCGGTTTGCCTGACAGAATCAAGTTTCCCAAACTGTTGGAAAGAGTGCGGCCCAAACGACTGTGCGGCAAAACATTGTCTTGGTTGAGCCTCAGTCGGAGGGGTGTACTGAAAGTGGCATTTTCCTGACTGGTACGCCTGTCCGATTTCACGTGCAGTCGCGCTAGTGCCGACGTCATCGCAATACAGTTGCGTTTTCCAGCTGATGACGTCTCCATCGTTTATTCTGTGGCATTCCGCGCATCGAGCATTTTTGAACGTGAGCTGTGGCGTCTTGGCGTGACTCACGTGCGGTGTGACGGCAAAGACACTGGGGATAATTTCACAGAGACTTCGGACAGTTTCATTGCTAAAATCTGCCGGACACGTCGACACCATGGTGTATGAAACGTTCCCCGTGTCAACACAATCACTGTAAAGCCCCGCGTAGTACGCCGTGTTTGGTTCATCTTCCGTCCCAGGATGCCCAGCGGCGGAAAAGACGTCAGTGATGACGTCAATGGCCTGGCTGTCGTTGGCAGCGTCGTGACAGAGTAGGAGATAATCGGGACAACAGTCACCGACATGAACGCACAGAGAGTCACAGGAACAGGTATAGGAGATGTTCTGGGGGTGCGGAGTGTAGGGAGAGCAACGTTCTGCACAGGTAGAAGACGGGCAGAGAGAAAAGTCCACTCCTCCAAGCCTTACTGTTGCCATGGTGACGTTTGCCTCAGTATCTGTCGGTAAATATCGTAGTCATGTTTTGTATAGTTATTAATTCACGGTATATTTCTTCTGCATTGATACGATCACGATTTGTGATAGGTGTGTGTTGTTGTCTACAGTATGCATGTGAACTACTTGATACTTCTTTCATGAGTTGCTGAATGTTTGCTGTGTATATTTGAAGACGCGCCTCACGACACATGAAGTTATGCTGAATATCATCATGATCATCATCATGATCATGATCATCATCATCGCGTATATCTTCGCCAGTGTTATCGTTCTTATTACACAGACCATACTTTGTATGATCGGGCTGATTGAATAGGGCTTTCATGAGTGGTGTTTTTCGCCGTAACCCACTCAAACTAATCAAATATTCTGTTTATACCACGGGTATTTCATTTTTTTTCCCGCTTTGTTTTGCTGATGCTTGTGTGTCAACAGTGTTGACAACAAACCTTTTTACACATACCATTTGGGCTTTCAGCGCCAAAGGAAGTAGTTCCATTCATCAGTACTATGTCGGGTTTATGTTCCCATTCTGTCAAACGAACAACATGAAATATGAAGATGACAGTGTTCTGGGAAATTGCCTGCACAGCAAATTCAAGTGAATTCCACTTTAGCTCGGCTGGTCGTAAGAACGCGATTCTTTTGTTCTAGATTCATGTGTTGAAGTGTTGAAGCTGGAAAGAGGTCACTGTGACCTGTCGAAATCGTAAACAAAACGGATATAAAGTACCCATACGACGAGCAGTACCGTCAGGCTCACCGATATCAAGAAGTTTTACGCACTAATGTGAAATGGGCAACCCAAGACAAGCTTTAGACGGATGCGTCTTGGAAAGGAACTTCATATCCTTTCGAGCTCCTTACGCACGAGACGCTGATCGATCTCACAGGGTGGGCACAACGCGACAAAAAGTGTGCGTGTGGCCAAATTCAAACACTTTCGACACGCCTTGCTGCACCGTATCGGTCGTGGGAGCGTGAAGATTCGGTGAGAGCACATTGTGATAGAAGGCCAGATCAAGGAATTTTTATCGCGGTAGGCTGAACAAGCGATTTCGTCTGCTTGTGTGTCGTGCCTTGTGTGTGTGTGTGTGTGTGTGTGTGATGACATGTTTTCGATTCGACTTCTTCACAGACGCTTTCTGTCAATGTTTGTGTCTTTCTGACTTGTTTATACGTTTCCAGGAGCTTTTGGTTTATTATTTTGCTGTTCTTTGTCTTTCAAAATGTATCAAGATTACTCACTTTTCATCCATCTTCTGCGTTTCTTGCTGTTCCATTCAAACGTCCTTGAGCAGTGACCTTACGGGAATGTGTTTTGTGTGTGAAATCATAAACCTCGTACTTTGTTTTTCTTGCTATTTTTGGGCGAAACGCACTCATATTAAAGCCACTGAAAATTTGCACCAGCGAGTGGTTAGTTAGTTAGTTAGTTAGTTTTTTAGGGCTTTACGCCGCGCAAGCAACAGAGACTATTTCGCGGCCAAGCTAAGACTTTCCCTGCCCGGTCATTAAAAATAAAAGACAGGAGATAAAACAGGATGTAAATATATATTAAAAATATGTGTGGCTTAAATGAGATTCCGTACAAGGTTGATTTCTTAAGAACTATATACAATATCACAGACTGTTTTAATGAGAGACTATATTTTAAAAAAGAGGTTGGACTCCTTCAAGAAGCTGAAGATGCTGTCAGGGGGAACATCCTTAAACAACACCTTCAGTGAGTCCCCAGCGAGTGGTGTACGTACAGAAACAGAAACAAGACAGTGCGTGAGCGATATTTTCAGTGTGTAGATTCGGGAGTGTGTAACCTCTAACCCTCACCTTGTTCCCGATTAAAACGGGTTCGAGGCGTAGATGTGTCATCACCTTCAGCGAAATGCTGTTGTGTCCAACACGAAGGGGTACATAGAAGCAGCAAGAACAGAACAGCTGCAAAATGTAAAAGGAGGGGAGAAAAAGCATGATTAAGTACCACATCTTTGTCCAACCATAGACCTTTACCACTGTAAAACTTTGTGTGCGAGCGATCATGATGTATGTTGGCCGGTGTGGTGAGCTTGACTTATATGTTAATTGTCTCGTTTCATATACCCCCAAAGGGGTTTTGAAATAAACACTCTGACTTGAAAAAAACAACAACAAAAAACAACATCAACAAACAACAACAACAACAACCCACAAACACATCCACCACCAAAACTACCTGAACGAATTTCGATCAAATTTTCAATTTTTTTTTCTTTTGACACAGCGCAAGCAAAATTCAGTAAGAAAAGAGCATTGAATTCCATGACGAAACATCCGTGTTTGTCCGGTCTGTACATTACATAGTACATACCCGAGCAGGACTGCAGCAAGGTCAACAAACTTAAAAAGAAACAAAAGAAAAGATATGCACTAGGGAAAAAAATAAAAAAAAGAAAAAGAGGAGGGGGTGCGGGGGGGGGGGATGTGAAGAAGAAGAGAAAGCAAAAGGAACTGTGTCATTGAAATAGCAAAAAGAAAAACAACAACAACAAACAGTCACCATCGCCCATTACAGTCTCAACGCCGTGTACCGACGCTTTGTGTAGATGCACAGGGAAAATGCTTCTTCTTCGTAGTAGTAGTGATAGTAGTAGTAGTACATTGAATATTGTAATTGCTCTAACAGTACACAACACACTTCTTTCTAACAACATGAATATGGTATTGATGCACAGTGTAAATTATCTCAAACCAAATATCCATAAACTTTAAATTCTTTAGCATCTAGCCGAGAAATGATTGTACTCGTCTAAATGCGTTTTCTACAAAATCGATCGCTGACTTGTTGTCGAACAAACCGATCATTGTTCAAAAAAGTGAAATGAAGCGACAGCCAGATGTGAATAAGTTTGACAAAGGACGTTGTAACTAATGACTCACCCAGTAAATGTACACAGAAGAAACATGGTGACCCTTTTTCGGACGGCAGCCGTGCCATTCTGTTTCCCAGTTTTCAAAGCAAGAATCCTGGCTGTCTTTATTGCAGAGGGCGTGAGAATTCTCTGGTTATAGATAGTGAACTCCTGCAGTCGTTTTGCCAGTCACTGGAAGGCTACGAGTATATGCTGCAGTTTCTGATTGACACTTTCTGATTGTCATATAAATCTGAAATGACGTGTTATGTGGCGTGGCTCAGTTTTATACCTTGACGATGCCTATTTATTTAACTCTCTCTCTCTCTGTTCCCTCGCAGACCCACGAGAGACGCACGGGTAAGGAATGGTCGATAAGCTCGGATGCCCAAAGTGAACAACTTGAGAGGGAGTGTAGTCCCTCTTAGCCACCAGAACCAAAGACTGTGATTCCACTCCCACAAATCAGGACGAAGCACATTATCTGTGAGCGGTAGTGGCGTAAACGCATCTGCAGAAGAATACTCTCATATGGTAACGCCTCGCGCGAAAGATTTTGTCATTGATGACTTCAGCTAGAAGAGTGAGCGGTTTACAACAAAATGTTGGTATCGTTATCATTGTTATGTGATGCATATCTTCAGCCGTGGTAAGCATCTAGCATAACAACCATCACACTCTGGCGACAGAGATTTAAAGTCTTCCGAAGACGGAGTGTGGCGTTAGGACACAAACTGACCGTGGGTAATGTTTGGTGTTTATCTGAGGTTCCCTGTTTGGCGAGTGTGCTAGTTTGTAGTGATTTTTCTTGTCACGAAAAAGGGTGATTTTCGTGATTTTTGTGTTGTGTAGGTCAAGGTACATGCCAGGCGGCCGCAACAAGAGGCAAACTGCCAGTGGTGCTGGGACTTTTTGCACAGAACTCGAGCACAAGCGACCTAAGCGGATTTGTGTGAATTTGCTTTCTGGCCTAAACAGAAAGGAGACATTCAAATTTGTTAAACTCCTGTCAGGTGCGTGCCCTTGAATGGTAATTTTTATTTCTAGATTGAAGCATTGTTTAGGGGTGACTATGATGCCTGAGGCTAGTAGGGAATATATGGGCATTTTGAGGCATCGTGGGTTTGTATTTTTTGACCACACATGCTACCATCAGTATACTTTGGTCACTGGTGGCAATGGAATGCTTGGCCGGAGAGAACAGTTTACTTGTACTGTGGGTAATCATAGCGGGCTGGCTGTTTTCGCTGAAATGGTCAATGTCGGATGCGCTGGGCGATCCGTTACACGGCGGTCCTTATCCGTTATCGTGAGAAACACTGAAACTTGAATGGTCTGTGCATTGTAACTTTTGTTGGTAGATTGAAGCATTTTTAGGGGTGATTATGATGCATGAGGCTAATAGGGAATATACCGGCATTTTGAGACCTCGTGCAATTGTGTTGTTTTGCCTGCTGGCTCACTCACAAGCGCGTCTGTTACACTATCTGCAATACGTTGGCACCTGTGCAGCCTGGATATTTTGAACTATTCGCATTTAATTGTACAGATTCACTAAACTGCAGCTCGTGCCTAAAGCCTTAATCTACAACAAAAACTTTATCCTTGACACAAACATCACTTAATCGGAGACTGGTGGCTATAAAGCATGCGGCTAGTGTAAAGTTTAACGCATCGAATTCCTGATCACCGTTTCGTCTAAAAAAAAAAAAATCTTTGGAAAATGCGCGCTTGATGCGCGAAGTTACAGATCGTCGTGCCTAAAAGCTGGGTAAAAAAGTTCGAACAGCAAATTTCATCGTGTAATCGGAAATTGGTGGCTTTTAAGCACGTGGTCAGTGTAAAGTTTGACGCATCGAATTCCACACTCAACGTTAGACTCTTTGTGACCCGTTCTCACAAAAGGGACCATAAGTCGAAAATTATCAATTTTGAGATATGTATATCACTGCAATCTACTGGTTATGCAGTTTAATTCAATATAAGAATGAAAGCTGTACTACTAAACTTGACAGAGATATCAGCAGTTGAAATTGGCTACTCACAAGGCGGCCATACTGACCCCGGCACTCTTTTCGCCTGTAGCGGCGTTCGGCCTAGCGCGACTTACGGTCCCTTTCCCGAGAACAGGTCACATTTGTCAGAGAGTTCTGACTGGCTTATTCCGCAGAAATTGCCACTGGACCATCGACGCACCAGCTTTTAGTTATGCACACACGTCTTTGAAATTTATCGTTCGCTTTGTGTGTGCGCGGTGTTTATGTTTCACGCCTGTCAACTGAGCTGGTGTGAACGCGAATGTTAAAGTACATGTCAAACATACTCTTAGTCTAGAAAATTAAACGTTTGGGTTGTTTTCGTTTGGGGTTAATTACCTTTGAGCAATACTGGTGTGAGTTGAAGTATTCTGGGTAGTAGGAAGATGATCTGACAACACAATAAACCTAAAAGCCCTATTTTTTTGGCCATGTTTGTAATGTCAGTTTGAGTGCAGCGTCAACGTTCTTTTTCTGTCTATATTTTGGATTGATTGATGATCTTCTTATATGTTAGTTCATCCTTATGTCTGTTCTTGTTGTTCAATGATGCAAACTCTCCAAATAATGCTAATCATGTGTTTAGCGACTAATGGCCTCAGTGTCTGTTACCAAGACGATCGATTAAGCTTTCAGGCTCACACATACCTATGCTGAATTTTCGAACACACACACACACACACACACACACACACACACACACACACACACACACACACACACACACACACACGCGCACGCACGCACGCACGCACGCACAGGACTAGTTTTCTGTCATGGCCAGTGTGGAATAACTATCCTTCTGGTGTATGAAAAAGCTGGCAGTCTTGTTTGTTTTGATAATCATTCTGTTAACTATATGCGGGACATATTTAAGTCTGCCTGTGGTTTACTCTGTGTGTGTGTGTGTGTGTGTGTGTGTGTGTGTGTGTGTGTGTGTGTGTGTGTGTGTGTGTGTGTGTTTTAGAGAGAGAGAGAGAGAGAGAGAGAGAGAGAGAGAGAGAGAGAGAGAGAGCAAATTCTAGGTTTTGTTTGATTTCCGTTTTCTTCCGTTTTATTATACACACACACACACACGCTTAAGGCAGTTAAGCAATAGAGGTCTAGAGGTCTAGGCTGGTTTAAAATCACTGTGAATCAAATGCTCAGCAAACACTCTTGCCAGTCTGACTCTGACCAGAACAGTAAGGCCAAGGTAAAATGTTGTTATTGTTGTTGTTGTTATATGGTAATTATTTAAAAAAAACAATTGTAAGCTCCTAGAGTAACAAGATCAACATAAAATTCAAATATCTGGCAACAGAGATTGAGACCTGGAAAGAACAACAGAAGCAGAAACAACAATAATAACAACGACAACAATAACAACAACTACGACGACAACGACAACAACAACAACAACAAAAAAGAGCCAAGGAAGAATGGATGCACGACCAAAAAAAAAAAAAAAAAAAAAATGTAAAAGGAGAGAAAAAAAAATCAAAAATCAAACTCGAGTTTGATGCATCTATGCATGCAACTGAGGCTCAAAACAACAACAACAACAACAACAACAACAGCAACAACTACAACAACAACATCAACTACGACAATAACAGCAACAGAAGCAGGAACAACAATAATAACGACGACGACGACAACAACAACAACAACAAAAACAAAGCTAATCCTCTATCCCACACAAGCACTCCATCCGGTCATCATCTCTGATAGCAATGTTCATGCCCACGTTTGATGAACAGCAGAACATAGTGTCTCCAACCTCTGCCAGGTTTTGGGTCCACCCCGCCTTTTCGCAGTCCCTATCCGTCTTACACGCTCTGCCTGCGTAGGAGAACAAACTAAGGTGAAGTATTCACATGATTAGAGACTGACTTACACAAGATCTCGCTTATAAATTCTTTCAGTTGCAAGGAGTCAGCTGCAGACTAACCAGCTTCAAGCTGTAGTAAGGTATAACTTGAGGCACGGATTAGCAAAGAATCATTGAAAACATCAGCATAAAACCAGTTTCTCTCTCTCTCTCTCTAAGTCGCCTAGTTAGCCCTGACATCTGCAAGCTATTCTTTCATGCCCACGTGCAAAGTCATCTAGATTTTGCGTCCACTTTGTGGGACGAGTGCAGCGAAAATCAGTTCAAAAAGGTAAACTCCGTTCACCGGCGCGCTGTCAAACTCTTACACTCGGGTAATTATAGTACCGACCAAAAGTTTAAAATCCTCAAACTTCTACCTCTTAAACAGCATCTGAAGTTTAACAAATGCTTACTGATGCACAAAATTGTTTCCTACAAAGCCCCAACATATCTCCATCAACTATTTAATTTCGAACATGATAAACAACATAACACAAGGAACAGTCTGCTCCCAGTGCCTCGTCCAAGGGTTGATATATATAAAAGTAGCCTGTCTTTCTCAGGGGCATCCATGTGGAACTCTTTACCACTGAGTATCCAAAACGTTTCCAAATTCATAAACTTCAAACAAATTCTACACGATACGCTTATCTGACGATATATATAGAAATGTGTTACATACATGTTTTGCAATATTAGAGACGACTGTATATAAATTTCTTACTTGGCATACATCCAGTATCATCAGCACATGCCACGTATGTTTTGATTTGTTTATCGTGTGTATTTTTCTCTCCTGTATTTCCCCTAGACAGTTTATACTTTTTTTTTTTCATTGTTTGTTTGTTTGTTTTGATTTTTTTTTCAATACCCTTTAATGTAGAATAGCAGGACAGCATGTAAGATAGGCAGCAATGCCTAAATGCTCTATCCTGAATAAAAAACGTTTCATCATCATCATCATCATCTTTCTGTGTGTGTGTGTGTGTGTGTGTGTGTGTGTGTGTGTGTGTGTGTGTGTGTGTGTGTGTGTGTGTGTGTGTGTGTTAGAGAGAGAGAGAGAGAGAGAGAGAGCGCAGGTCCACTTACTCTGTCTTGTTTTCGGCTTCTCATTTTGTTTCTCAGTTTGCTCCCTTTGGCCAACCGGCAAGCCTGCTTTACGTGGAGATGCCAGTTTCTCAACAGCTGCCGGTCTGTTACTCAGCTCGTCAGTCCTTGCAGCAGGCACCTCTGTTCTCTCATTTGACATCGACAGCCTCTCCAACTTCGAACTCTGTCCTGTTTTCGGCTTCTCATTTTGTTTCTCAGTTTGACCCCTTTGGCCAACCGGCAAGCCTGCTTTACGTGGAGATGCCAGTTTCTCAACAGCTGCCGGTCTGTTACTCAGCTCGTCAGCCCTTGCAGCAGGCACCTCTGTTCTCTGTCCTGTTTTCGGCTTCTCATTTTGTTTCTCAGTTTGCTCCCTTTGGCCAACCGGCAAGCCTGCTTTACGTGGAGATGCCAGTTTCTCAACAGCTGCCGGTCTGTTACTCAGCTCGTCAGCCCTTGCAGCAGGCACCTCTGTTCTCTCATTTGACATCGACAGCCTCTCCAACTTCGAACTCACAGTGTCGGGCCTTTCCGACTTCGCCGCTGCTCCAGATTCTCCAGATTTGCACAGCGCCTCAAAATTTGTATTTAGTTTGTCGACAGTTTCAGCAAGATCTCGAGTTTCAACTAGCGAGTCTGAGAGCATCTGCAGCTTTTCACCCAGATTTCCTACGCTCCTTGAAAGTGTTTCCAGTTCCTGTTTCGACAGTCGTTCCATCCGTACAACCAGCGTGTCGACTTTGTCAGAGAGTGCGTTCACGTATGCTTCCGTGACAGACTTTTCCTGTTGAGACTGTTCCTGCAGTCTTTCCATCCGTTCGACAAGCACGTTGACTTTCTCACAGAGCCTCTGCAGGTCCACTTTCGTGTTAGACTTTTCCTCCCGTGATGTTTCTTGCAGTCTTTCCACCTGTTCCACGAGTGCGTCCACTTTCTTAGAGAGCGCCATAAAATCCTCCTCATTGCTGGACTTTTCCTGTTTGGATATTTTCTCCACCCGTTCAGCGTGTGCTTTGACTTTTTCAGAGACCCTGTTCAAGTCGGCCTCGGTACTGCTTGAAAGTGTTCTGGCCGTTTCATCCAGCTCGTGTACTCTGTCGCTCATGGAGTCTGACAGTCGCTCAACTTTGTCGTTCAACTTCTGTATGTCTCCCGCCAGTGTCTCTCCTGCGTCTCCTTTTGACCTTTCTAGCGACTCCATTTTGTCGCTTAGATTTTCAACCATTTTAGCAACCGTTTCCAGGTCTTCCAAGGCTCCAAACGCCATCTGTGTTTTCTCGGCCAGCCCGACGAAGACTTTGACTGGATCCTTGTTGAGCATCCCAGGAAACCAGACCGCGGACAGTAGAGCCAAAGCCAGCAGTAACCCGGCCGCAAACAGCATAGGACGCGACAGCATATTTCGGGACGACCTGTGAGGGGGAAATGCAGTCGTTTAAAAAAGCTAATCATATCACTTGTATATCCATAGATCGTTTTCACAGAGCTGTGTCTATCATCACACCACACCCGGACACAGGGGGTGGGGTGGGTGGGTGTTTGGGGGTTTAACGTCCTTTTCCACCACATACGGGTGATACCAAAGACGGGGCAACGATGAAAAAGCCAGCACAAATATTTGGCCCCAGCCGGGATACGAACCCACGACCCGAGCATTGGAAGTCCAGCGCTCTACCGATTCGGCCACCCCGGCTCCCCACCTGCACACTGACAGCGTCTGTAATGCTGGCACTGAGCCAACAAGCGTATTCGATGACGCGGCGACCCCCACACTGAGCGCTCCAATAATGTAACAACAGTCGTAGAATTTGAATGTTCAGCCGCTCGCGCAAAGTGTAGACAACATTGTACCGCACTAAGAGCTGTACTAATCATCAAGATAGAGTATTTCGAGCGTACAGACGCACTCACGAGCGAAACTGTTCCAAAACATACGTTGGATTAACAAAGACTGAATTAGCCCGTTTAAACATTTTTTTTAATTGTTCATTACAATCAGAATCACACACGTTTTGACGAGCGCTTCCCCGATGCTCTTACTAACAAAGTCATGGCGTTTCATGGATCCAGCGGTAAAATTGTTTAAGGAAACAAGACATCGACTTTACCCTGAAAACCCATCCAGACGTATCTCACACGCATTGAAATTCAACTTGACATGCAAGGAAATTGTGTCTAGTACAGTAGGAAAGTATTGACCGTAGCGGGACGCGTTTCGCCGGAATTTCACCGGCTCATCAGCCAGCGTAGGTCAAGACAGAGCGGGAGGAATTGGTAAAATAAATTTCGGAAATACCATGACTGAGTGCTAACACGGATAGATGAATGAAAGTGAGAAAGAGCAGATATGTTTAGGGAAATACATCACCTAGTGCTGTTGCTTCAAAATGGCTATGTTTGAGCGTGTATGGATGACGTAGCCTACGTAAGATTTTCAGTGACGTCAGCTTTAAAGAAAATTACATCACAAAAGAGCACTGTTCGATTTTGTGCATGCGTTTGTTTGGGGCGCGTGCAGCAAGTGGAATTTCTTACCTTACTAGACAGCTTTTCCTTGCATGTCAAGTTGAATTTCAATGCGTATGAAATACTCTGGATGGGGGTTTTGGGGATTAATAAAGTATATTTGTATTTGATTCATTCACATTTGCGGCAAAACAGAGGAAAAAGCCCAAAATGAAACAACAACAACAACAACAACAACCCCCCCCAAAAACAAACAAACAAACAAACAAACAAACAAAAAAACCAAAAAACAAAACAAAAACAAAACAAAACAACAAAGCAAAACAACAAAGCAAAACAAAACAAAACAAAACAAAACAAAACAAAACAAAACAAAACACCCAAACAACAAACAAGATGGCCACCAGCCCAATATGTTGTTTCCATTCAGCGACCGGCTGTCGTCGCGGTCGTTGTGTCATGTATGCTGCCCTCGCGCACACATAACGCAACCTCTCTGACATCAAGCATGCATGAGAGCGACTACCTCCAAAAATTCACTCTGTTCAGAGTCCGTATTCATGCTATCTACATCCAAAAATTGGAGTGATTGAAATACATTTTACACCTGTAAACGCAAGACAACCAAAATTGCGATAATTCCAAAACCACCCAAGCAATCTCCAAGCACTAGTCAATAATCTTGATTCATTGGGAGATTCCAGATTCGAAGCCAATCGGTTGCGTAATTTCGGAGATACAGGCCTGGACACATGTGATGACGTCATAAGTAATTTACGCTCATTACGCGACAGAAACAATTTTTGAATAGGTAAGATTGGTAGGATTCCGAGGTACAGTTTCTCTTTCTTTTAGAATTCTTTTTTTTTTTTTTTTTTTTAGCTGCCCCAACTCTTTGCCAGCTCCAGTGGTGTTCCTCCCAGGTCATGGGTGGAACCCACGGAGGACTCGGAAGCTGGGACAATTTTTATTATGCATGATGATGGAGATGAGGATGATAGTAAGATGATGCTATGGAGGTCCATGTGGTTTGGGACTGCGGGACAGGGCCGCATTCCACGCTTCCTGTCATAAATAAAATTTAATAAATATCCCGGCATTAGCCAGGCCCGGGGACTACGGCACCTGCGGTGCCGGCCGTGTAATCACCCACATCATAAGACGTGTCATACCAAGGGAAGCACCCCCAAAGTCGCACCCGTGAAGTGGGTGAAACTCGGCTGTGTGGCAACAGCCTCCCCATCGGGCCCATAGCACACCCGCTCTGGGTAAGAGCCGACCTAGGTAGGAAAAATCCCGCTTGCCTCGGCTGGGATTCGAACCCGGGTCTCCGGGTCCATGATCCGAAGTGCTAACCACTACACTACGGGGGCCGGTTCTTTTAGAATTCTGTTTTCATGGCTGTTAGAGCGGCCAACTCAAAGAGTCAAGTAGGACGCGCACGAGAGAGATGGGTGCCGTGCGTGTTGGGATTGAGGAGACAGAAAGAGCAGAGCGAGTGAACTGTGCAGAGTGAATACCGGAATGAGTGTATCAATGAGTGTTCAATGTGATAGTAAATTGTATTGTTTGTGATCGTCTTTTTTTTTTGCTGCCCCAACTCTTTTTGCCAGCTCCAGTGGTGTTCCTCCCTGGTAATGGGTGGAATCCACGAAGGGCTCGAAAGGTGGGGAAATTTTTATTATGCATGAGGATGGAGATGAGGATGGTGGTAAGATGATGCTATGGAGGTCTGCGTGGTTTGGGACTGCGGGCCTGATGGTGGTGGTGGTGGTCATAGTCCGGTCTTTAAACGGACTCTTATTTTTAATTATGCTATTATTATTGTTAATATCATTATTTAGCCTAATTTATTATCGGAATTACCATAGCGTATACTTTTATGTTGTGATATTCTTAGCCTTACTTATATTGTGCAGAGCGGGCACTAAACGAACATTTTCTAGTTTTTAAAAAAACTGGACATGAAAGATGATTTGATTTGATTTGATTTGTGACAAACAACAACAACAACAACAACAACAACAACAACAACAACAACAACAACAACAACAACCCCTTCTTCAACAGTTGTGGTGTTGTTGTTGTTGCATAATAGCTGTCTACGTACATCATCAACGTACACACATGGGCACATGCATATCACTGTACTCCTACAGTCTGAAGTAGCCGCGAAATAGTCTTTGTTGCTTGCGCGGCGTAACTAACTAACTAACTAACTAACTAACTAACTAACTAACTAACTAACTAACTAACTAACTAACTAACTAACTATACAGTCTGAAGATAAAATATCATATGCGGTTCTATTTCAAGTTTGATAACCTGTTTGTTTTTATTTAAATGGTATTTTTGTGTGCGTAAATTTCATCCTTGAACATTTATGGATTTTGATGAAATCACATTTCAATGCGAAAGACGTACCCGCGTTATCTCGCGTAAATCTACCGTGTCCTTTTCGACGGCCGTATCCGGTCGTTTAATCTCACACAGCTTGTCGCTCATCGATTGGTGAGATATCTAGGGCAGTCCATTCATCAAACAGTCTGCCATCTTCGAGAAAGAAGGGACTAAGCGCCATGGATTTGGTAGCCGCTTATGCCCTGTTTCCGATAACGATTATAGTGTTGACTACGGGTGTTTGGGGGTCTAACGTCCTTTTCCACCACATACGAGTGATATCAAAGACGGGGCTACGATGAAAACGCCATCATAAATTTTTGGGCACAGCCGGGATACGAACTCACTACCCAAGCATTAGAAGTCCAACGCTCTACCATTCGGCCACCCCGGCTCCCCACAGTGTTGACCACATTGTGACGTCAGATACTATACAGTACGTGAACCCCCCCCCCCTCCCCCCTCAGTTTTCTCGCGTGAGGCTGTTGCCATCCTGCCGACCGCTAGACTTTTCCCCCTGGGCATGTTGGTCGCCGCCTATACCCTGTTTCCAATAACGATTACAGTGTTGACTACATTGTTTGTGACGTCATACACGATACAATAGGGGGAAAGAAACTTTTTTTTCTTTCTCGAGTGAGGCTGTTAACATCCTGCCGCCCGCTAGACTATTTTCCCACCAAGAATGAAGAGAAGCCCCCCAAATCGAACAAAAGTGAAGGAGGCACTCAGCTCATCGGAGTTTCATTCCTCGGCTCCTGCTTGGGGAAATGATCCAGTCCAGTCCAGTCAACTTATTCAAAGCATCAGTATTCAAAAAAAAAGAAGAAAAAAATCCATGCTCGTTTTACAACCATCCGCACTTTCAACAACACAAAAAGAAGAAAAAGGCTTCATGTGTTTCAGGCGCTATCAATCTCTATTGAAGAGATGGGGGTTTTAAGGCTCGATCTCCTCAAAGACTAGATGTTCGGGCAGATAGTTCCACAGAGTGCAGCTAGCACAAGAGCGCTCGCTTTTTGTTGATATTGTCACCGTTGCTGGGCATGTTGAGCCGGTATTTGGCGTCAATAGTCAAGTTGATATTGCGTTGCCCATACACATGAGAAATGTGTGTGTGTGTGTGTGTGTGTGTGTGTGTGTGTGTGTGTGCGTGTGTGTGGAGGGGGGAAATATACAGACCAATACCGTGCCGTCCTATAGAACTGTGTTAAAGCGTGGAAAGGTACAGACGAAGTGTGTTCGCATATGGTCTGACGAGGCTATTGCACGCCTACAGGGAAATTTTGAGAGCACGGACTGGGACGTGTTTAAGCAAACGTGTACTGACCTTGATGATCTCACGGACACTGTCAGTAGTTATATTTCCTTTTGCGAGGAGACGGTTGTGGAGATGAAAACATCTAAAACTTACCCCAACAATAAACCATGGGTGACTAAACAGTTAAAATCTGTTCTTAACAGGAAGAAGCTTGCTTTTTTTCAGGGAACCCTGCAAGAGAGGAAAGAGGTACAGAGGGAGGTGAACAGAGAGATTAGACTGGCTAAGGTGAAGTACAAGGAAGAGATGGAGAAAAAGTTAGCCACGGGGAACTCTAGGGCGGCTTGGGAGGGTATCAGATTCATGGCGGGTTTGGACAATAAGAAGAGTGGGGAGGTGAGGGTGGGTTCAAGGACAGACTCAGAGATGGCAGAAGATCTGAACACTTTTTATTCAAGATTTGATGTACATGATTTTAGTTCTGTTTGTGCTGAGATCAGAGATAGGGTCAAAACAGATATTGAACTTGAGATAGAAGAAGATACAGTGCGTCAAAGCTTTAAGCAAACTAAACTGAGGAAAAGTCCTGGCCCAGATAAAATCACAGGGCGTGTTCTTAGGTCATGTGCCGATCAGCTGTGTGGCATCTTTCATTACATCTTTCAACTCTCACTTAATCTACAGAAAGTTCCTCAGCTGTGGAAACAGTCTGTGATAGTACCAGTCCCCAAAAAACCTTCACCTAAAGCTTTAAATGATCTTCGTCCAGTTTCTCTCACGTCTGTAGTTATGAAAAGGTTTGAACAGATTGTGAGAACTTTGATGTACAAGGAAACTCACCATTTACTGGATCCTTTACAGTTTGCCTACAGGAGGGGAAGGGGGGTGGAGGATGCTTTACTGACTCTCTTAAACCTTGTGCATCAACATTTGGAAAGCGGTAAAACACACGCACGTATTTTATTTGCGGATCTGTCCGCTGCTTTTAATACTGTACAACCCCATATTTTGGCTGAAAAACTGATCTCTCGTTTTAGCGTCAATCATACACTAGTCGGCTGGACTTTAGATTTTTTAACTAATAGAACGCAGAGGGTCAGAGTTAATGGATGTTTATCTGACAGTACTCTCATATCAACGGGAACACCCCAGGGTTGTTGCCTCTCACCATTTTTGTACATTCTTTATACTGATGACTGTCGTAGGCAACATGATGGGAGTTACATTCTCAAATTTTCTGATAACTCTGCTATTGTCAGTCTTCTTCATGACAATGATGTTGGACACGGTCCTGTTGTTGATGACTTTGTAGACTGGTGTCAAAATGCTTTCCTCCAACTCAACATTGATAAAACCAAGGACATGTGTATTGATTTCAGAAAAAGATCACCACTCCCTCAGCCCACTCTCATTTCAGGAAAAGCTGTGGAGATTGTAAATAAATATAGATACCTAGGCACAGTTATTGACAACAAGCTGGGATGGGAGGAAAACTCTGATGTTGTATGTAAAAAGGCACACCAGCGCCTGTACTTTCTCAGAAAGCTCAGACATTTTAGGGTTGATAACACTGTTCTGACACTGTTTTACAGGGCTTTCATTGAGAGTGTTTTGGCTTTTTCGTTGGTCTGCTGGTTCGGTAATGCAAATGTGAAACAAAAGAACAAACTACAAAGAATTGTCAATATCTGCAGTAAAATCACAGGGGTACAGCAGCTCTGTCTCGCCGATTTGTATCAAAGGCAGACAAGACGAAAGTTTACAACAATTTTGAATGATGTTCAGCACCCACTTCATTCTGAGTTTGTCCTGCTACCATCTGGACGGCGGTTTAGAATGCCAAAAGTGAAAACAGTGAGATACCGTCAGTCATTTGTTGCAAATGCAATCATCCTGGTTAACTCTGACTTGTAAGGCACAGTTTCAGCTCCAGTGTTTGGCTCGTAAATCATGTGTGTTTTGTGTTTATTGTGTGTGTGGTTAGTTTGCGGATGTTTAGTGCATACTAAATGTGTGCTGGGTGCGTGCGTGAGGGTGTGGTGGCTGTGCCTTTTGAAGAGAGGAGCAGGGGGGTGGGGGAGGGAGGGACTGAGTGAGGATTTGTGATACATGTATATAACGAAAAATGCTGTTGTTTTTACTTACCGTTTAATTAATTTAATCCAGTTTAATACCCTATATTGTTTTACTTGTATTTTTATTTTCATTATAGGTAACATATTTTACAGCCGCAAAACAAATTGCCCTTTTGGGACAATAAAGATTTATTGAATTGAATTGAATTGAATTGAAACTTCTCAACATTCATCAGAATTCAAATGGACACCAGGGCCCGTATGTAAAAGTCGAGGTTAATTTAACCCGCGGCTACGGGCCTAGCCCAAACTAGGACAAAAAGAAACCCAAAAGCAAAATTAATTAAAGAAGGAAGCGAAGAAAGGAAGAAAAAAATCCTTCTATAACGGCTCAGGCACCTTCATGGAATGGGCTCGCTTCCTGATTTAAAATAAAAAGAACAGAAAATTCAACGCTAGAGCTAGTTTAGTTCGAGGTTAGACTCTAACCCGGGGCTAAAAGCCCTAACCTCGACTATTGCATACGGGCCCAGACTCTGCCGTGGAGACCACGACCCTTAAAGATAGTTATGGTGACAATGAGACCTTGACCAAATCATTTGATTTATGAAAACAGCAAAGACATTATTGTGTCAATAAAACCAACAGCGACAGTAGCTCGTGACAGGAGCTGCGTGCCCAAGTAGCGCACATCACACCTACTGATAACACGCGTTATCCGATGAAATGCCGTGATCTTATTTTTTTTAAAAGAAACACCAACTCATTCAGAATTTCAAAACCCCATCATCATCATCATCATCAGGAGCATGGGTGGCCGAATGGTAGAGATCGAGTTGGACATTCAGTGCTCGGCTCGTGAGTTCGAATCCCGGCTGGGGCCAAATATTTGTGCTGGCCTGTTTTTCGTTGCCCCGTCCTTGGCATCACCCTTATGTGGTGGAAAAGGACACTAAACTCCCAAACACCCACCCCACCCATCATCATCATCCTCATCATCGTCGTCGTCGTCATTGTCATCGTCATCACTGCACGTGCAACATAGTTTATGGTCTGATGTAAAGCGCCACAGCTGACATGTAGCCGGGACGCTAGTCATGATGTCCCTCTCCTGTAATGGATGGAGCCAACCACAGGAAAACAAATCAACACATTAATATCTCTGTGGTGGCTGGACCAATATTTATATAATAATAGGACACAGTTGACGCTGAATAACGCTCCATGAAACTCGCTACAAGCTACAGTGCGTGCGTGTCTCAGTGGAAACTGTCCAACGCTAACACTGCGAGGTGAGGTTCGCCGTGCGCCATAGGGGATCCCATTCTAACTTCAATCAAGCTCAGCTAGTAAACATCATCGTACAGCTTATAGGTACGCTGCCATTTTCTTACATTAGCCTGACGTTTTCCTATGCTTAGCCGCCACGCAAAAGATGTAACGTAGCCACCAAAAGGTTTGTTCGCTTGGATCCCTAACTCAGGATGTGACTTCCCCGATCGCTCATGGGTTACCCGAACTACCTGGGCTTCTAGCTGAATAGCCACAGCAACTGGCGAACACGAATCCTCCATCAGTCCATGGCACGCGTCCCGCGAGTGGTCGAATATTCAATTTCTACGACTGTTGTTACACTACTGGAGCGCTCAGAGTGGTCGCCACGTCATGGAGTACGCTTCTGTTGCCACAGTGCCAGCATTACTGTTACAGGGGCGTAGGAACCACGGGGGCCCTGGGGGCCCAGGCCCCCGTTCGATTTTTGGAAGGAGGCCCCCATATCTTTGGGCCCCCCTTGCTTTTGATAAGAGGAGAGGGGACCCACCAGTGGTGCCCCCCCCCCCCCTTGCTCTGCTGTCGCAGGACACAATCCTTGGCAGTCAACACACACACACACACACACACACCCTTCTTCACCCCGGCCGTATGGCTCACCCGACTTAGTGGGCCCCCCTTCCTCTCAGCATCTTCCTACGCGCCTGTTACAGACGTTACAGACCGGTTGTCGCTGTCTAGGTGTCTAAGTGGTTTGATGATAGATCTTTAACAGTTTTTAAAAACAAACTTAAAACCCACTTCTTCCAGTCAGCCTTCTCTCTCTCTCTTAGTTAATTAGCTACGAAATGGTCTTTGTTGCTTGCGCAACTCTATCCATCTGTAAATACTCATCCCCTCCCTCCCCCCAGCTCATTTTATCGAGATCCCAGCTGTATCATATGTTATGAAAGTGATGTGTGTGTGTGTGTGTGTGTGTGTGTGTGTGTGTGTGTGTGTGTGTGTGTGTGTGTGTGTGTGTGTGTGTGTGTGTGTGTTTCTCCGTGTGTGTGTGTAATTGTAATTGTAGAGCGCTCTGAGCCAGCGTCTGCTGGGATACTGCGCTATATAAAAGCAACTTCTTCTTCTTCTTATTATTATAGATTCCCCGTGCGAAAACACCTCAAAACGATCTGTCAGCATAAACATAGTATAGCATTAGCCCTGTAACTGCAGTGTGGTGTTTCTCTGAGCTGGTTTTTGGTTCCAGTTTCTATTCTGGCGAATGTAATGTAAATTGACATGCAGCCAGCTCCTGATTGACGGATCATGCCAACCAATCAAAGTGCGCGAACGAGACACACATATACTCCGACAAACGAACCCACACCTGTGAGTGAGATTGTCAGAGTTTGTGTTTGACAAAGAGATGAGAACCGGCCCCCGTACTGTAGTGGTTAGCACTTCGGACTATGGACCGGGAGACCCGGGTTCGAGTCCCAGCAGAGGGAAGCGGGATTTTTCCTACCTAGGTCGGCTCCTACCCAGAGCGGGTGTGCTATGGGCCCAATGGGGAGGCTGTTGCCACACAGCCTAGCTTCACCCACTTCACGGGTGCGATATTGGGGGTGCTTCCACAGACGTATAGAGATAGACGCATCGCGGTGCCGGAAAAGTGACGCCGCCGCGCGCCATGTTGCTAGTACCTGGAAGTGCCAGCTGTTTACATAGCGCGCATAGCATTGGCCAGACGCTATCAGGTGTTTACATAGCGCGCATAGCATTGGTCCGCTTTATCTTACGTCACATTTCTGATGACGTCTTTCTAAAGAACTTTGTATTTCGAACGAGGCGTCCTATACACAGAGCCTCTGAGTTCTGGTATTAGTAAGATGGCCGCGATAGCGACACTCGCAAGCGGCGGTGGCAGCGTGCGGCGGTGCGTCTATCTCTTTACGTCTGTGGGTGCTTCCCTTGGTATGACACGTCTTATGATGTGGATGATTACACGGCCGGCACCGCAGGTGCCGTACTTCCCGGGCCTGGTTAATGCCGGGATATTTATGACAGGAAGCGTGGAATGTGGCCCTGTCCCGCAGTCCCAAACCACACGGACCTGCATAGCATCCTCTTACCATCATCCTCATCTCCATCATCATGCATAATAAAAATTGCCCCAACTTCCGAGCCCTCCGTGGATTCCTCCCATTACCAGGGAGGAACACCACTGGCGCTGACAAAGATTTGTGGCAGCAAAAAAATAAAAATAAAAAATGAGTAGGTTCAAAAGCGTGTGCTGCCTGCGGTTACTCAGGATTCGGTTTAGTCTGTGGGCGTGGCTACAGGCGTCTGGCGTACATGTTAATTATTATCATTATTATTATTATTGCTGTTTATTTATCTTTGTTTTACCTAGTTGTAATTGATATTTGTTTTCTACTCTTTTTTTGTAATCGGGAGTTCGATAAATTAGCATGAAGGTGCAGCGTCCTAGGTTTATACTGCCCCGTAGACCAGTTTGCATCATTTGTCCAGCGTTACATTTTTTTCACACAGTGCAGGCACACTCAGTCGCGAATTAGTCTTTGCGTGCTTGGATGGACCCCGACAGGAAGTGAGGGCACTTTTTCCGGAACGGTTTTGTCGCAATTTCTGGACGCTGTGTGAACTCTGCAACTGTGACAGAGTTGACTGTGCTGGCACGGTCGACTCTGTAAATTTTGTTCAAACTTCGGAAAACTTTTTGTTGGTGTCACTTGATATCCCGGCCGTAGCCGCGAAATAGTCTTTATTGCTTGCGCGGCGTTAAGCCCTGACTAACTAACTGACGAACTGATTCCGGGTGAAGAAATATCGTGAGCTTTACGTACGTCATTTGGTGATAGCACCAAAGCGCCGCGGGACATCCTCGTGACAAGCAACATGACATGGAGACAAAGAACCAAAGGAACAGAAAACAACAGCTCATGAACAGCACGCGCCATTAGTATTCACTTATGTCCGCGTGAAGTATCGACCCGCCACCACCTTTAGGACGTCATGCACTGCTCCTCCTGCCCTCACCGCACGGGGTGTAACGTGGTGGTTTGAAGGTGTACGATGAGACAGCGATTACGGTTGGCGAAATATGACAAAAACAGCAGTTTTTCTGCAGACACATCGAGAATAAAACAATACTGCAGAAAAAATCTTTTGTACAAAACAATTGGTTTTCTGCAGAAAAATCGACAAAAAACAACAACAAAAACCAAAAACCGAAATGACAAAATAGCATTTGTTTCTGCAGAAAACTGACTTTTCTGCACCCCCACCCCCTCCCGACTTTTCTGCAGAAAAGACTGGCAAGGGATGACAAAATAGCAGTTTTTTCCTGCATAAAAAAATCTGCAAAAAAGTCGGTTTTTATTTTGCAAAAAAAGTCTTTTTTTCCCCTAAAAACAGGACTATCCTTTTGCTGGAAAAACTGTCTTCAGGCAGAAAAAAGGACTGTCAATTTTCTACAAAAAAGGTTTTTCTGCTGAAAAGTATCATTTCTTTGCAGAAAAACTTTTTTCTTGTAGGGGTTGTGAATTGTCTTCTGCGCAAAAAAGCTGTTTTGCCATATTTCGCCAACAACATATACTTTCTCATCGTAAATCGCTGTCTCATCGTACACCTTCAAACCACCACGTTACACCCCGTGCACCGGGGGCGGAAGAAACATAACATCTGAAGTCAACCCCTTTATCCTTCACGTCCTTGTGTGATGGCCCGTTCTCACAAAAAGGGTAGAGAAGTCGCGCCGGGACATTCCACGCAAAACATATCAATAGCGCTAGGGTCACTCTGTCGTGCCACCGTCACTACCCCATTCAGTTAACCGATGTATTTTTTTGTGTGGGTGAGGTGGGTGTTTGGGGACTTAACGTTCTTTTCCACCACATACGGGTGATATCAAAGACGGGGCAACGATGAAAAAGCCAGCACAGATATTTGGCCCCAGCCGGGATACGAACACAAGACCCGAGAACTGGAAGTCCAACGCTCTTCCATTCGGCCACCCCGGCTCCCCCATTTTTTGTCTATAAATGCCATTCTTATATCATATTAAAGAGCATGTAGTCCTGAAAAATTAAAAAAAGAAAGGTATATATCTCAAAATTGACCAAAGTGAACTTATCCACCATTTTGTGAGAACGGGTCTACATTATTTTTTTGTAAACATTCAGGCATCGATCCATGCTAAGATGCTGTCGCCAGCTTCTTACTGTCCTTGTCGTGTTTATAGACTTAGGCAAGTGTGAATGGTGAAAGAACTATTGTTCTTTTTCCGCTGCTCAGTGAATATTGTAATCGTCTAAAAGGTCGCACTCAGTTGACCGTCTAGATTGTTTTGATGACACTTTGACGTTGTTGTGAAAATTGCTCTTAACCCATCTACGCCAGAATTTCATTTTCGCAGCCCGGCGAAACAGGCGTATGAACACAAGTTGACCGTGGGGTCATGTTTGGTGTTTATTTGCAGAACCCTGTTTGGCGAGTGTGATAGTTTGTAATGATTTTTGTTGTCACGAAAAAGCGTGATTTTCGTGATTGTTGTACTCTGTAGGCCAGGGTGCATGCCAGGGGGCCGCAACAAGAGGCAACCGCCGCAAGCTGCTAATGAAGCTGGGACTTTTTGCGCTGAAGTGCGGCAACATCTTTAAGCCCTAAAAGACTCACTCACTCACTCACTCACTCACTGTTGTTGTTGTTTTTGCACTGTGAGTGTCTTTTTTTTTGGGGGGGGGGGGGGAGTACCTTACTTTCCGTTCACTGAAACTCACAATGTCACTTGATATCCCGGCTGTAGCCGCGAAATAGTCTTTGTTGCTTGCGCGGCGTTAAGCCCTGACTAACTAACTGACGAACTGATCTCGGTTTTTTTTTTTTAATCGCCTGTCAGGTGCGTGCCCTTGAATGGTCTGTGCATGATTATTTTTGTTTGTAGATTGAAGCATTCTTAGGGGTGACTATGATGCCTGAGGCAAGTAGGGAATATCTATTATTTACAAAACCAACAAAAAGCACCAAATTGCCTTTTTTTATTTACTCTGCACACACAATTAAAAAGGGTAAAAAACTTCCGTACTATATTTAGCGTAGTTGTTACTACATGCCCCGAAAGCTATAACTTTTCTGTGCGCTAACAGGAAAATTCGTTTCCTTTAAATTCATTTTTTAAAAGAAATGTTCTCAAAACGGGCCGGGTGACTTCGTCCCCCTGGTTGGTGTGTCCCATCGCATTTCTATTTTCAAGCAGCAAAATGAGCAGTTGTCAAAACACAGTCGCGTTTACGGATGCTGTCTTGCAGAGGGTCCCATGTTGGGGTCCTGGGCCCGAATGAGTTAACTGGTTTTAAGACTTCAGATGCTTTTCGCGATAACAGTATTGAACCAACATCTAGCTAAGATCCTGTATGTTTACACAAGCGGCACGCACAAACTCCTCGCGTCAGTCTTTCCAAGAAGACTATGCTGTGGCCGGTGTCATTGGAAACAGAAAAACATGAAGCACACACCAGGGCCCGCATGTAATAGTCGGGGTTAGGGAGTTTAGCCCCGGGATAGAGTCTAACCTCGAACTAAACTAGCTAAATTTTCTGTTGTTTTTCGTTTTAAATCAGGAAGCGGGTCCATTCCAGCAAGGTGCCTATGCCGTTATTGGAGGATTTTTGTCTTTCTTTCTTCGCTTCCTTTTGTATTTAATTTTATTTTGGGGTTTCTTTTATCCTAGTCTGGGTTAGGCCCGTAGCCGTGGGTTAAATTATCCTCGAGTTTTACATACGGGCCCAGAGGGAATAGCAGGGTGGAGTTTTGCATATATATATTTAGCCCTTAGCGGCAGCAGGCTTTCACTGTTTCGTCACCCAGCCCTTCGGCGCTTTGAGCGATTCAGAAGAGACAGACATATATATGTGCGCCGAGTAAAAGTCAACCGTACCGTTCTATCCATACCATCTTCTGCACAGTTTCTTGCACAGGGAGTTCGTTAGTTCGTTAGTTAAGGCTTTACGCCGCGCAAGCTACAAAGACTATTTCGCGGCAACTTGCACAGAGAAGACGTACATTCATACAAGAGCCGGGATAACCGAATGGTTGAGCGTTGGACTCTCAACGCTCGGATCGTGAGTTCGAATCCCAGCTGGGGCCAAATATTTGTGCTGGCCTTTTTTTGTCGTTGCTCCGTCTTTGATATCACCATTACGTGGTGGAAAAGGAGGGCAAACTCCCAAAACCCCACCCACCGTCCGTCATACAAGAGAGGTTACAGGCAGAGGTAGGAATTTATCTTCCAAATGGGAAAGGCATCTTACAGCGAGGAGCTGCGTTTTGCTGCTGCTTCTGCCCTCCTGGTAGTGATGGTGTGTGTTTCACCGAACGAGGGGAATCTGAGGCAAGACCGAGCAAAACACAGCCATTGTCTTGACAACAGAAACTTCAGCGACAATCTACTGTTTGAGGTCCCTGCTGTCTCAAACATTCACTGCAGTGTGAGCTGTTTCTCTGACCAGAGCTGTGAGGCTTTTACCTACATACCAACGTCTGCGACATGCCAGGGACACTCGTCCGTCCCCACGTCAGCAAGTCCCAGCTTCCCCTCCCCTGGGGCAAAAACGTTTGTTCTCCCTGAGGGTAAGACATGAGACTTTTTACTTCTGCTTTGCAGTCGAATGTATACTTGTTTTGGGGTATGTATGTTTTTCCCCATAGGACAGTGTTTTGTCTGCGTTCTGTCACATACAATTTTTATCTTTTCGAACATAATCGACAGAAAGCAAGAAACCAATTCAATTCGTGTTGATTTAAGAAGACTGTATTTTTTTCCAGTTGCATTCATTCTCTAATTCATTTCAACTGAGTATTATCGATCGAGATAATCAGCCGTCTTAGGCAAGTAAAAAGTTGGTAATTTTGGTGGTTACCTTTTAATTTTTGTTGTTGTTTGCGTGTTATTCAAATTCTTGGTGGATTGAAAAAGAGCTCGATGAAATACCGGCCCCCATAGTGTAGTGGTTAGCACTTCGGACCATGGACCGGGAGACCCAGGTTCGAATCCCAGCCGAGGCAAGCGGGATTTTTACAACCTAGGTCGGCTCCTACCCAGAGCAGGTGTCTTACGGGCCCAATGGGAAGGCTGTTGCCACACAGCCGAGACTCTGGGAATGCATCCCTTGGTATGACACACGGCAGGTACCGCAGGTGTCGTAGTTCCCTGGCCTGGACATTTGTGACAGGAAGTGAGGAATGCGGCCCTGTCCAGCAGTCCCAAACCATATGGACCTCCATCGCATCACCAGACCATTATCCTCATCTTCATCATCATGCGTAATACAGAGAACCTCAGCTTCCAAGCCCTCCGTAGATTCCACCTAGGTCATGGAGCTGGTGAAGAGCTGGGGCATACCAAAAAAGTGAATGAAAGTGAATGCCAGGAAATTCTAAACAAATTTGTTTTGTTAATCTCTCTCTCTCTCTCTGTAGAGGAAATCGCATGCCCCATCAACTGTGGCTACCGACAAGTCGCCCCTGGCGCCTGCCTCCGACTGTACCACCACGGGCAAAATAACACTGACGCCAGAAAACAGTGCCAGCAGGACGGTGCAAGACTGTACAGAATGAAGACGGATGAACGGCGCCTACTGCTTAAGGATTTCATGATAGAACAAGGCAAGTACATACATATAAGACCGTGCGAAGATTAGTTCAAACTGGTTCTGTAGATTTTTAGATATTGCCGTCAACACACAAAATAAACGCCTGAACTGATGGACGGGCTATGACCTTGTCCTTGAAGCCATCCACACGATTCTTGCTTGTGAACTGTGTTTTATCGAATTCTATCACTGCAAAATTTGATTGAGATCTATACACTCGTTTGTAAGATATTGACGTCGGTCTAGTCCAATTATCTCAAATACTGCACCAAAATTTAACGGGAAAAATTACGGCCATGGTTTCCAAAAAGGCATTATTCTGATTGGAGTGAAATTTCAGTACGTCAAAAATTTGTTCTACGTTGTTCCGTAATTTTCCGAGCCTATTAAATATAAAACCCCTAATTTTCCTAGCCTGACAGACGCGAAAACCTTTCTCTTTCGCCAGCCTCACGGTCTGCAGAGTAGGAAAATCAGAAATTTCGAATGTGATATTTTGCTAGCTTCAGACGGCTGTGCAGACGGCATTGCAGATCGAGTTGAAAAATGTGAATTTCCGCCAGCCTCACGATGTGCAAACGGCATTGTATCGCATTCAGAGCTATACTAATCATTACGATCAATTATTTTCAGCGTACAGGCGCACTGACAAGTGCCGCAACTTTCTAAACCACAGGTGGGCTTCTTAGAAGCCTAGTAAAGTTAGTAAACATGGAATAATAAAGTGACCCGTTCTTACGAAATGACCGATACGTCGCGCCCCCAGGGTCCGTATGTAAAAGTCGAGGTTAATTTAACCCACGGCTACGGGCCTAACCCAGACTAGGACGAAAGAAACCCAAAAAGCAAAATTAAATAAAAAAGGAAGCGAAGAAAGGAAGAAAAAATCCTTCTATAACAGCTCAGGCACCTTGCTGGAATGGGCCCGCTTCCTGATTTAAAAGGAAAAACAACAGAAAATTTAACCCTAGAGCTAGTTTAGTTCGAGGTTAGACTCTATCCCGGGGCTAAAAGCCCTAACCTCGACTATTACATACGGGCCCTGGCGTTGACCGCAATGTGCATATAAAGTGCTGGGGTCACGTCATTCCATCTGTACCACCAGAACCACCACTAGCTTCAGCTGACCGCGGTATTCGGTAAGAGTAAAAATGCAATAACGTCAAATTACAGAGCATTTTCTCCTTTTTAAAACAACAACAAAATTATACTTCAATATTGACAAAGGTCAACTCATCCACCATCTTGCGATGAAAAAAGGTCACACTATTATGAGGGTTAAAACAGTTTAGTCTGTGCAAAGTGTAATTCATTTATAATTTTTGTGCCAGGCCTTTGATAGTTAAACCTCTGTTTAGCGTGTATGTGTGTACTATGAGTTCGTTGCACTGCCAAACTGTTTGTAAGAGGGGATGTAAATAGTGTGTGTGTGTGTGTGTGTGTGTGTGTGTGTGTGTGTGTGTGTGTGTGTGTGTGTGTGTGTGTGTGTGTGTGCGTGCGTGCGTGCGTGCGTGCGTGCGTGCGTGCGTGCAGTGCGTGTGTGTGTGTGCTTTAAGCGCAGCGAGTCCTTGGAATTTGGAGAGCAGCGCTCTATAAACAGGGCTGCCACTCTTCCTCCTGTGGCCTGATTTCCGGCTTTTTGAACCGGCTGTGAAGAGCTTTCCGGCTTTTTAAAGCCGTTTCCGGTTTTTCCGGCTTTTCCGGCTTTTTCGGCGAAATTATCGCGAGTCTGTGTCTATCGCTGGACCGTCGGCCTTCCCGGGTAAGGTGCATTTTGCGCCTCATATTGTCATATTCAGGGTTGCCATTCTTCCTGCTGTGGCAGGATTTCGTGCTTTTTGAACCGGCTGTGAAGAGGTTTCCGGCTTTTTAAAGCGTTTTCCGGCTTCTCCGGCTTTTTCCTGCTTTTCCGGCCAAAAAAATCGCGAGTCTGTGTCTATCGCTGGGCCGTCGGCTTTTCCGGGTAAGGTGCATTTTGCGCCCCATATTCTTCGGCGTCGTTAACACACCCCCCCCCCCTCCCCCCGCTTTTCACTGTCATCGGGCAAAGTCTTTTTCCTGCTTCTTTTCCGGCCAAAAACCTCGCGAGTCTGTACCTATCAGCACAGCACCCGACCAGGGCCTCTCCCCCCCCCCCCCCCGCTTTTCACTTTCTTCAGGCAAAGTCGTTTTCCTGCTTTTCCGGCCAAAAACCTCGCGAGTCTGTGTCTATCAGCACAGACCCTGACCGCCCCCCCCTCCACCCCCCCCCCCGCTTTTCACATTCTTCGGGCAAAGTCCTTTCTTCCTTCCACTGGCTCCCTGGAGTTTGGCTTTCCTTCCATTCAGATTTTGAGGGTCAATTTTCAGGCTTTTTGTCTCTCAGAAAGTGGCAGCCCTGTATAAAAAAAACTATGTATTATTATTATTATTATTTACAGGTAGGGGAAACTACAAAGTGTGGATAGATGCAGGACGCCTGGTGGGAGACGATACGTGGAGGTGGGGGGATGGTGAAATTCTCCCCAACGACTCTCCACTATGGGCTTCCGGTCAGCCAGACTTGACCACGACCAAGTGCGTGAAAACATACACAAACTTCAGACTTGACGATACACCCTGTAGTAATTCTAAGAGGCGCGCGGTGTGCGAATATTCGCCTTGAAGGTGAAGAATGGTAGGGTGCTGGATTCTCAATGCTCGGGTCGTGAGTTCGAATCCCGACTGGGGCCAGTGCTGGTCTTTTTCAGGTTGCCCCAGTCTTTGATATCACCCTTACATTGTGGGAAACGAAAGTTAAACGGCCAAACACCCACCCACCCTTTCTCCTTGACGGTACACGTGGTGGTACTGTGGTACATCCTGCTTCAAAGATATACTGATGCTACCCCCCCCCCCCCCCCCCTTTTTTTTTTAAGGCTCGAAGATCAGTCTGAGCTTGGTGGTGTCTAACACCACACCACTATTACGAAAACACCTGAAGTTCAATGCAATTCAATTCAATAATTCTTTATTGTCCTCAAGGGGAGGCAATTTAGTTGCGGCGTAAAAGCAGACAACAACCACATATACATAAACACAGCTTAAAAGACAACAGAATAATTTGCATATATACCCAGTGTGAAATGAAACGTTTAAAAATCCGAAAAAAAAGGGGGACGAGCACAAGCAACAGCCGCCGGTCGCAACATGAGTTGCGCCCCTTAAAGTAACTTTCAGCGTATACCCAGATACCGTACCATGAACTCCAAACTCTAAGCCGTTGTTCTTCTTAGTGTATGTTTGCACACAATAAGTTCACACACATTTAATTATTTAGTTTTTGTGCCCAAATAATGTGAAGAATTATTTGTTAATTAATTTTCTTATGCATGTGTCATGCTGGAAACTAAAAGTTTTTTTTTTTTTTTTTTTTTTTAAACAGGCCGAAGCCTGCTAAATAATGACTCAGGATTGTGATATTGATCCTACCCTTCATTTGTCTCTGTTTGTCTTTCTTGTCATGCATTTTCTTTCTTTAATTCTAGTTTCCGTCTTCTGTTTATCGTTTATCATGCACTGAGCCTTGTTATTGTATTTTTTTCCACTGCTGGCATGATAACGGCTGAGTTTCCTTGTGGATTAAGCTTAGGCGTGTATACAGGCTTTAGGTCCCTTGGTGATTAGGTCTCTGTGGGTTTTTATACAGATCAAGTGTTTCCATGCTTTGATCTGTGAATAGGGTTGTGCTGATCTGGCATTCATGACAGACCAAAGCATTTGAATAAACCGTTATTGATTTAGAATTGTGCATTGTGAACAGTACTATCTAACAGGTCTTTTGTTTTGTTTGTTTCCAAGGACAAGCAGAATAAAGTCGTTGCGTGTACACCAATCAGTAGTGAGGCTTTGTGTGTGCTTCAGTCGGGATCACAGCACGAACCCATTAGCTCACATTACACAAACTGCAAAACACCCTCAAAGTCACACATGTATAAGCCATAGAGTCGAAGCTGGATTCTCTTCTCCTGCAGATCACGTTTCTGTTGTTTCCCTTTTTGTTTCCAAGGACAAGCAGAACAAAGTCGTTGCGTGTACACCAATCAATAGTGTCGCTTTAATTTCTGCTTCAGTCGGAGTCACAGTACGAAAGCCTTTAGCTAACATTACACAAACTGCAAAACACCCTGAAAGTCACACATGCATAAACCATGGAGTCGAAATTGGTTCTCTTCTCCTGCAGATTACGTTTCTGTTGTTTCCTTGGTTCACCTTCTCATTAAGCATTTACAGACCAGAACTGACTACGGAATAAAGAACATGAGACATGTACAACAAGATGGCCACCAGCCCAATATGTTGTTTCCATTCAATGACCTGCTGTAGTCACAGTCGTAGTCGTTGTGTCATGTATGCAGCCCGCGCGCACACGAACGCAAGCTCTCTGACATCAAGCATGCTGACATAAAGAAAGTAATGGAAACCCTTTCCGTGCCTCTATGTACTCGCAAAACCCCAAACACACATGAGGTCGTGTGAGCTCGCCTAGCTGGTTGACGTCACAAACTTTTGGGCATATGCGAGGTTCTACATGGGTGAATGAATTCTTGTAATAAAGTCGTTCCCCTTTGACAGAGTTACTTCCCGCAGACCTGACTGACGATTGCTTACTGGTATCAGAGAAGAGACCCTCTCTCTCTCTCTCACGCACGCACGCACACATACATATGCTTCTAAGTGTGAGTCAGTGGCAAACACGAAACCCACTGAAATTCCCGCTTTCCACACGTTGTAGAGATCGCGAAAAGATACTGCATTTCAAAATAATTTCTAGACCATCCCAGAACATGCTGGTGCAGTAACGTCAGTAGATTACGTCACCTTGGAAAGATTTCGAACCTTCCAGTAAGTTGAGGAATGTTCTAGATCTGACCTGTTCAGTACGTAAGCAGCCCTGCACAGCGTTCTGGGTTCTTCTTCTTTCATGAATTTGTTCTCCGCGCATATTCTGTTCATAAAGTATTGGAGTTGTATTCTGTTGTATCCCGTATCTTCTCTACGAGTACACGAAGATGGCGACATAGCATAAGTAAAATACAACACCACGTCTCCAAACAGAGGAATTCGGAAAGAAAGTGGTGAGACATCCCCAAGAAAAACCAGCATCACGTCAATCAAACATGACCCTCTTACTTTACGTCAGTGCGCGTGCGTCTTTTCTTCAATGTTTGTGAGGCGTGTGGCTTGTGGAGGAAATGTGCTTTGAGTACAAAGTTTCGAGTCAACTGACGATAACGGCTGCAGGGAATTTTTCTAATTTTTTTTTAAATATATTTTTTTTATGGCACCCCAGACACATTATCTATATATAGTAGGAGCGATTTTGAGATCTAAAATGGGTTCTCCAGCACTTTCATGAGGTATGGGTTACGTCAAAAGTATAATAGCGACTACCTCCAAAATTCACCCTGTTTAGAGTCCGTATTTATGCTATCTATTTCCAAAAAAATGGAGTGATTTAGATACATATTTTGCCTTTAAACGCCAGAAAGCCAAGGGGGATAACTCGCAAATCGTGTGTGCAATCCTACCTGGATCGGGCTCTCTATTCAAAAATCTTGATTTATTAAGAAACCCAAAATTTGAAATCGATCGGGTCAGTATTTTCGGAGATACAGGCATCTGAACTATGTTCACATGCAATGTCAACTGAGGTACGGTTTACGTGAACTATAACAGTGACTATTTCCTACTAGTCAGCCTGTTCAGAATCCGTATTCATGCTATCTACTGCCAAAAAAATGAGTGATTTAAATAAATATTACGCCTGTAAACGACAGACAACTAACTTGTCTCAAAAGGGCGATAACTCCCAAATCACTTACGCAATCATCACACGCTCGGTTGCTCTAATCTAACATTTTGATATATTTGGATATACCCAAATTTGAAGCCATTCGGTTGAGTATTTTCGGAGAAACGGGCCTGGACACAATTCACACACACACACACACACACACACACACACACACACACACACACACACACACACACACACACAGACGACACTCACTGAGGAGGAGAAGTGCGTTCGGCGCACCATACACGTCAGCATCGGAGACGCACGCTTCTCACGTCATTGTCAGAGTTACACTTGCAAAATCGTCTCTGCGGGAGATCGGCAGTGACGTGCGTTTGTACCACAGATGCTTGCCTATGAACTTGAAAATTTTAGCCCGTCCTATGATGTTGTTTCCATTTTTTTTTTTTTGCTGCCCCAACTCTTTGCCAACTTCAGTGGTGTTCCTCCCAGGTCATGGGTGGAACCCACGGAGGACTCGGAAGCTGGGACAATTTTTATTACGCATGATGATGGAGATGAGGATGATAGTAAGATGATGCTATGGAGGTCCATGTGGTTTGGGACTGCGGGACAGGGCCGTATTCCACGCTTCCTGTCATAAATATCCCGGCATTAACCAGGCCCGGGAACTAGTCATCCACATCATAAGACGTGTCATACTAAGGGAAGCACCCCCAAAGTCGCACCCGTGAAGTGGGTGAAGCTCGGCTGTGTGGCAACAGCCTCCCCATTGGGCCCATAGCACACCCGCTCTGGGTAAGAGCCGACCTAGGTAGGAAAAATCCCGCTTGCCTCGGCTGGGATTCGAACCCGGGTCTCCCGGTCCATGATCCGAAGTGCTAACCACTACACTACGGAGGCCGGTGTTGTTTCCATTACTATGGAAACAACGTAAAAAGTAAGTGGGAAAAAAAGGAAGAAAAAAATCTTTTTTTTTATAACGGCTTAGGCACCTTGCTGGAATGGGCCCGCTTCTTGATTGAAAACAAAAACAACCGAAAATTTTACCCTAGAGATAGTTTAGTTCGAGGTTAGATTGTATCCCGGGGCTAAAAGCCCTAACCTCGACTTTTACATACGGGCCCTGGCCTAAACAGAAACTAGACTAGCATTACTCCAGTGAGGCCTGAGCAGAAAGAAGACATTCAATTTTTTTAAAACGCGTGTCAGGTGCGTGCCCGTGAATGGTCTGTGCATGATTATTTTTGTTTGTAGATTGAAGCATTTTTAGGGGTGACTATGATGCCTGAGGCAAGTAGGGGATATCTATTATTTACAAAGCCAACAAAAAGCACCAAATTGCCTTTTTTTATTTACTCTGCACACACATTTAAAAAGGGTAAAAAATTCTGTAGTATGTTTAACGTAGTTGATACTACATGCCTCGGAAGCTACTAAATTTCTGTGCCCTGTCAGGAAAATTCGTTTCCTTGAAATTCATGTTTTAAAAAGAAATGTTCTCAAAACGGGATGGGCGACTTCGTCCCCCGGCCTGGTTGGTGTGTTCCATCGCATTTCTATTTTCAAGCAGCAAAATGAGCAGTTGTCAAAAACACAGTCACGTTTACGGATGCTGTCTTGTAGAGTGTCCCATGTTGGGGTGCTGGGCTTGAATGAGTTAACTGGCTCTTACCAGTTCACAGTTTTTGGGCCCACAAAAAGTTGTCACGCAGTATGTGTATGAAAACCGCCATAACACCAAAAGCAATTCTTTTCACTGTAATAGTATATATATCAAATTAAAGGTAATTAAGTGCACTTTACAATGAAATCAGTTACAATGTGATGAAAAGAGTAAGTTAATTGCTGCAAAGGTTTAAACGACTTAATTTGATGGCCGAGTAACAACTTTTTTTCCGCAACACTTACAATTCCTTAGAATAACTGTTTTGGGGCTATATTTAGGTATTTGAAAAAAAATCTGCTACTTGTAAACTGCATTCACTTTTGCATCAAATGAACCCAAGTTTATGTAATTCCATGCACGGATACAGTTACAGTGGGGTTTTTAAAAAATGCACAGATTTTTTTCCTGTTTCTTGTTATCGGTCACTTACACAGAAACTCCGCCACAGAACCAGAACCAATCATCCAAACAATAATTACATGCACATCAAAATAAGGGTAATTTAACGTGCTTTTCAGTGATACCAAATACATAATCAATCACTTGACAAGCAGGCTATTGTTTGATTTTGAATTGATTGTTCACTTGCCTGTTGGAGTCAACACGTGGTGGTTGCCGATTTGCGTCGAAATTCTCCTGATCAGAATCGTTAGAACTACAATCCTGGTCTTCTGATGAAGAAAACTCACTCTCCGAGTAAAACTCTTCACTTGAGGACTCCGAGGAACTATATTTCACAAGATACCGATAAAAATATTCGCTTCGGAAACGTGCGTCTTGCTGAGGGAAATGGCGTCAACACAAACGTCGCGTGAGAAAAACTCGGTCGGAAATGCGCGAAGTTTTACAAAATCATATGTATTTTTTTTTAAACGTCATTTAGAAGAAAAAAAAAATCACTTTATTGAGTAAATATAACAACAAGATGGCCACCAGCCCAATATGTTGTTTCCATTTAATCACCTGCTGTCGCCACGGTCGTTCATTTGTAATGCCATGTTTTCGGGAGGACACACACACACACACACACACACACACACACACACACACACACACACACACACACACACACACACACACACACACACACACACACACACACTCTTTCTGTCAATGGAAACAACTGACCGGGCTTGTCAGACCAATCTTGGTTTTGGAAGAGAGACGTCAAGTTGTTTTCTTTGAAATCTATGACGTTTTTCCTCACTGGGATGACGCATAATACATTTGACGTAATAACTTTGATACAATTCTTGCAATGAAAGCAGCCATATGAAAATTGAAGTATTGCTCCTGCGCAGTGTAAAGATCAAATTAATACCGGCTCCATATGTTTAACAGACAAGTCTGCGCGGCGAACGTTTTTTCACTATGAGTTATGTCTGCTACGCGCGCTCTAATCTAACATTTTGATATATTTGGATACCCCAAATTTGAAGCCATTCGGTTGAGTATTTTCGGAGAAACAGGCCTGGACACAATTCACACACACACTTTGTTTTTTGTTCAGGGGCATGTAAAATTTAATAAAATAAAGGGTTAATATTTAATGGCAACTTCACGATGTATAACTAATATAAGACGAGCAAACTAAAAGTGATAAGAAAGGACACAATGCATAAAATTGATTCACCACTAATTACCAGATGCTTTGCACGATAACAGTATTGAACCAACCTCTAGCTAAGATCCTGTATGTTTACACAAACGGCACGCACAAACTCCTCGCGTGCGTCTTTCCAAGAAGACTATGCTGTGGCCGGTGTCATGGGAAACAGAAAAAACATGAAGCACACACCAGGGCCCGCATGTAATAGTCGGGGTTAGGGAGTTTAGCCCCGGGTCGAGTCTAATTTCGAACTAAACTAGCTCTACGGTTAAATTTTGTTGTTGTTGTTGTTGTTTGTTTTAAATCAGAAAGCGGGTCTATTCCAGGAAGGTGCCTATGCCGTTATAGAAGGATTTTTGTCTTTCTTTCTTCGCTTCCTTTTGTATTCAATTTTATTTTGGGGTTTCTTTTATCCTTGTCTGGGTTAGGCCCGTAGCCGTGGGTTAAATTATCCTAGAGTTTTTACATACGGGCCCAGAGTGAATAGCAGGGTGGAGTTTTGCATATATATATATATTTAGGCCTTAGCGGCAGCAGGCTTTCACTGTTTCGTCACCCAGCCCTTCGGCGCTTTGAGCGATTCAGAAGAGACAGACATACATATGTGCGCCGAGTAAAAGTCAACCGTACCGTTCTATCCATACCATCTTCTGCACAGTTTCTTGCACAGGGAGTTAGTTAGTTCGTTAGTTAAGGCTTTACGCCGCGCAAGCTACAAAGACTATTTCGCGGCAACTTGCACAGAGAAGACGACGTACATTCATACAAGAGCCGGGATAACCGAATGGTTGAGCGTTGGACTCTCAACGCTCGGATCGTGAGTTCGAATCCCAGCTGGGGCCAAATATTTGTGCTGGCCTTTTTTTGTCGTTGCTCCGTCTTTGATATCACCATTACGTGGTGGAAAAGGAGGGCAAACTCCCAAAACCCCACCCACCGTCCGTCATACAAGAGAGGTTACAGGCAGAAGTAGGAATTTATCTTCCAAATGGGAAAGGCATCTTACAGCGAGGAGCTGCGTTTTGCTGCTGCTTCTGCCCTCCTGGTAGTGATGGTGTGTGTTTCACCGAACGAGGGGAATCTGAGGCAAGACCGAGCAAAACACAGCCATTGTCTTGACAACAGAAACTTCAGCGACAATCTACTGTTTGAGGTCCCTGCTGTCTCAAACATTCACTGCAGTGTGAGCTGTTTCTCTGACCAGAGCTGTGAGGCTTTTACCTACATACCAACGTCTGCGACATGCCAGGGACACTCGTCCGTCCCCACGTCAGCAAGTCCCAGCTTCCCCTCCCCTGGGGCAAAAACGTTTGTTCTCCCTGAGGGTAAGACATGAGACTTTTTACTTCTGCTTTGCAGTCGAATGTATACTTGTTTTGGGGTATGTATGTTTTTCCCCATAGGACAGTGTTTTGTCTGCGTTCTGTCACATACAATTTTTATCTTTTCGAACATAATCGACAGAAAGCAAGAAACCAATTCAATTCGTGTTGATTTAAGAAGACTGTATTTTATTCCCAGTTGTATTCATTCTCTAATTCATTTCAACTGAGTATTATCGATCGAGATAATCAGCCGTCTTAGGCAAGTGAAAAGTTGGTAATTTTGGTGGTTACCTTTTAATTTTTGTTGTTGTTTGCGTGTTATTCAAATTCTTGGTGGATTGAAAAAGAGCTCGATGAAATACCGGCCCCCATAGTGTAGTGGTTAGCACTTCGGACCATGGACCGGGAGACCCAGGTTCGAATCCCAGCCGAGGCAAGCGGGATTTTTACAACCTAGGTCGGCTCCTACCCAGAGCAGGTGTCTTACGGGCCCAATGGGAAGGCTGTTGCCACACAGCCGAGACTCTGGGAATGCATCCCTTGGTATGACACACGGCAGGTACCGCAGGTGTCGTAGTTCCCTGGCCTGGACATTTGTGACAGGAAGTGAGGAATGCGGCCCTGTCCAGCAGTCCCAAACCATATGGACCTCCATCGCATCACCAGACCATTATCCTCATCTTCATCATCATGCGTAATACAGAGAACCTCAGCTTCCAAGCCCTCCGTAGATTCCACCTAGGTCATGGAGCTGGTGAAGAGCTGGGGCATACCAAAAAAGTGAATGAAAGTGAATGCCAGGAAATTCTAAACAAATTTGTTTTGTTAATCTCTCTCTCTCTCTCTGTAGAGGAAATCGCATGCCCCATCAACTGTGGCTACCGACAAGTCGCCCCTGGCGCCTGCCTCCGACTGTACCACCACGGGCAAAATAACACTGACGCCAGAAAACAGTGCCAGCAGGACGGTGCAAGACTGTACAGAATGAAGACGGATGAACGGCGCCTACTGCTTAAGGATTTCATGATAGAACAAGGCAAGTACATACATATAAGACCGTGCGAAGATTAGTTCAAACTGGTTCTGTAGATTTTTAGATATTGCCGTCAACACACAAAATAAACGCCTGAACTGATGGACGGGCTATGACCTTGTCCTTGAAGCCATCCACACGATTCTTGCTTGTGAACTGTGTTTTATCGAATTCTATCACTGCAAAATTTGATTGAGATCTATACACTCGTTTGTAAGATATTGACGTCGGTCTAGTCCAATTATCTCAAATACTGCACCAAAATTTAACGGGAAAAATTACGGCCATGGTTTCCAAAAAGGCATTATTCTGATTGGAGTGAAATTTCAGTACGTCAACAATTTGTTCTACGTTGTTCCGTAATTTTCCGAGCCTATTAAATATAAAACCCCTAATTTTCCTAGCCTGACAGACGCGAAAACCTTTCTCTTTCGCCAGCCTCACGGTCTGCAGAGTAGGAAAATCAGAAATTTCGAATGTGATATTTTGCTAGCTTCAGACGGCTGTGCAGACGGCATTGCAGATCGAGTTGAAAAATGTGAATTTCCGCCAGCCTCACGATGTGCAAACGGCATTGTATCGCATTCAGAGCTATACTAATCATTACGATCAATTATTTTCAGCGTACAGGCGCACTGACAAGTGCCGCAACTTTCTAAACCACAGGTGGGCTTCTTAGAAGCCTAGTAAAGTTAGTAAACATGGAATAATAAAGTGACCCGTTCTTACGAAATGACCGATACGTCGCGCCCCCAGGGTCCGTATGTAAAAGTCGAGGTTAATTTAACCCACGGCTACGGGCCTAACCCAGACTAGGACGAAAGAAACCCAAAAAGCAAAATTAAATAAAAAAGGAAGCGAAGAAAGGAAGAAAAAATCCTTCCATATCAGCTCAGGCACCTTGCTGGAATGGGCCCGCTTCCTGATTTTTAACGAAAAACAACAGAAAATTTAACCCTAGAGCTAGTTTAGTTCGAGGTTAGACTCTATCCCGGGGCTAAAAGCCCTAACCTCGACTATTACATACGGGCCCTGGCGTTGACCGCAATGTGCATATAAAGTGCTGGGGTCACGTCATTCCATCTGTACCACCAGAACCACCACTAGCTTCAGCTGACCGCGGTATTCGGTAAGAGTAAAAATGCAATAACTTCAAATTACAGAGCATTTTCTCCTTTTTAAAACAACAACAAAATTATACTTCAATATTGACAAAGGTCAACTCATCCACCATCTTGCGATGAAAAAAGGTCACACTATTATGAGGGTTAAAACAGTTTAGTCTGTGCAAAGTGTAATTCATTTATAATTTTTGTGCCAGGCCTTTGATAGTTAAACCTCTGCTTAGCCTGTATGTGTGTACTATGAGTTCGTTGCACTGCCAAACTGTTTGTAAGAGGGGATGTAAATAGTGTGTGTGTGTGTGTGTGTGTGTGTGTGTGTGTGTGTGTGTGTGTGTGTGTGTGTGTGTGTGTGTGTGCGTGCGTGCGTGCGTGCGTGCGTGCGTGCGTGCGTGCAGTGCGTGTGTGTGTGTGCTTTAAGCGCAGCGAGTCCTTGGAATTTGGAGAGCAGCGCTCTATAAACAGGGCTGCCACTCTTCCTCCTGTGGCCTGATTTCCGGCTTTTTGAACCGGCTGTGAAGAGCTTTCCGGCTTTTTAAAGCCGTTTCCGGTTTTTCCGGCTTTTCCGGCTTTTTCGGCGAAATAATCGCGAGTCTGTGTCTATCGCTGGACCGTCGGCCTTCCCGGGTAAGGTGCATTTTGCGCCTCATATTGTCATATTCAGGGTTGCCATTCTTCCTGCTGTGGCAGGATTTCGTGCTTTTTGAACCGGCTGTGAAGAGGTTTCCGGCTTTTTAAAGCGTTTTCCGGCTTCTCCGGCTTTTTCCTGCTTTTCCGGCCAAAAAAATCGCGAGTCTGTGTCTATCGCTGGGCCGTCGGCTTTTCCGGGTAAGGTGCATTTTGCGCCCCATATTCTTCGGCGTCGTTAACACACCCCCCCCCCCTCCCCCCGCTTTTCACTGTCATCGGGCAAAGTCTTTTTCCTGCTTCTTTTCCGGCCAAAAACCTCGCGAGTCTGTACCTATCAGCACAGCACCCGACCAGGGCCTCTCCCCCCCCCCCCCCCCCCGCTTTTCACTTTCTTCAGGCAAAGTCGTTTTCCTGCTTTTCCGGCCAAAAACCTCGCGAGTCTGTGTCTATCAGCACAGACCCTGACCGCCCCCCCCTCCACCCCCCCCCCCCCGCTTTTCACATTCTTCGGGCAAAGTCCTTTCTTCCTTCCACTGGCTCCCTGGAGTTTGGCTTTCCTTCCATTCAGATTTTGAGGGTCAATTTTCAGGCTTTTTGTCTCTCAGAAAGTGGCAGCCCTGTATAAAAAAAACTATGTATTATTATTATTATTATTTACAGGTAGGGAAAACTACAAAGTGTGGATAGACGCAGGACGCCTGGTGGGAGGCGATACGTGGAGGTGGGGGGATGGTGAAATTCTCCCCAACGACTCTCCACTATGGGCTTCCGGTCAGCCAGACTTGACCACGACCAAGTGCGTGAAAACATACACAAACTTCAGACTTGACGATACACCCTGTAGTAATTCTAAGAGGCGCGCGGTGTGCGAATATTCGCCTTGAAGGTGAAGAATGGTAGGGTGCTGGATTCTCAATGCTCGGGTCGTGAGTTCGAATCCCGACTGGGGCCAGTGCTGGTCTTTTTCAGGTTGCCCCAGTCTTTGATATCACCCTTACATTGTGGGAAACGAAAGTTAAACGGCCAAACACCCACCCACCCTTTCTCCTTGACGGTACACGTGGTGGTACTGTGGTACATCCTGCTTCAAAGATATACTGATGCTACCCCCCCCCCCCCCCCTTTTTTTTTTAAGGCTCGAAGATCAGTCTGAGCTTGGTGGTGTCTAACACCACACCACTATTACGAAAACACCTGAAGTTCAATGCAATTCAATTCAATAATTCTTTATTGTCCTCAAGGGGAGGCAATTTAGTTGCGGCGTAAAAGCAGACAACAACCACATATACATAAACACAGCTTAAAAGACAACAGAATAATTTGCATATATACCCAGTGTGAAATGAAACGTTTAAAAATCCGAAAAAAAAGGGGGACGAGCACAAGCAACAGCCGCCGGTCGCAACATGAGTTGCGCCCCTTAAAGTAACTTTCAGCGTATACCCAGATACCGTACCATGAACTCCAAACTCTAAGCCGTTGTTCTTCTTAGTGTATGTTTGCACACAATAAGTTCACACACATTTAATTATTTAGTTTTTGTGCCCAAATAATGTGAAGAATTATTTGTTAATTAATTTTCTTATGCATGTGTCATGCTGGAAACTAAAAGTTTTTTTTTTTTTTTTTTTTTTAAACAGGCCGAAGCCTGCTAAATAATGACTCAGGATTGTGATATTGATCCTACCCTTCATTTGTCTCTGTTTGTCTTTCTTGTCATGCATTTTCTTTCTTTAATTCTAGTTTCCGTCTTCTGTTTATCGTTTATCATGCACTGAGCCTTGTTATTGTATTTTTTTCCACTGCTGGCATGATAACGGCTGAGTTTCCTTGTGGATTAAGCTTAGGCGTGTATACAGGCTTTAGGTCCCTTGGTGATTAGGTCTCTGTGGGTTTTTATACAGATCAAGTGTTTCCATGCTTTGATCTGTGAATAGGGTTGTGCTGATCTGGCATTCATGACAGACCAAAGCATTTGAATAAACCGTTATTGATTTAGAATTGTGCATTGTGAACAGTACTATCTAACAGGTCTTTTGTTTTGTTTGTTTCCAAGGACAAGCAGAATAAAGTCGTTGCGTGTACACCAATCAGTAGTGAGGCTTTGTGTGTGCTTCAGTCGGGATCACAGCACGAACCCATTAGCTCACATTACACAAACTGCAAAACACCCTCAAAGTCACACATGTATAAGCCATAGAGTCGAAGCTGGATTCTCTTCTCCTGCAGATCACGTTTCTGTTGTTTCCCTTTTTGTTTCCAAGGACAAGCAGAACAAAGTCGTTGCGTGTACACCAATCAATAGTGTCGCTTTAATTTCTGCTTCAGTCGGAGTCACAGTACGAAAGCCTTTAGCTAACATTACACAAACTGCAAAACACCCTGAAAGTCACACATGCATAAACCATGGAGTCGAAATTGGTTCTCTTCTCCTGCAGATTACGTTTCTGTTGTTTCCTTGGTTCACCTTCTCATTAAGCATTTACAGACCAGAACTGACTACGGAATAAAGAACATGAGACATGTACAACAAGATGGCCACCAGCCCAATATGTTGTTTCCATTCAATGACCTGCTGTAGTCACAGTCGTAGTCGTTGTGTCATGTATGCAGCCCGCGCGCACACGAACGCAAGCTCTCTGACATCAAGCATGCTGACATAAAGAAAGTAATGGAAACCCTTCCCGTGCCTCTATGTACTCGCAAAACCCCAAACACACATGAGGTCGTGTGAGCTCGCCTAGCTGGTTGACGTCACAAACTTTTGGGCGTATGCGAGGTTCTACATGGGTGAATGAATTCTTGTAATAAAGTCGTTCCCCTTTGACAGAGTTACTTCCCGCAGACCTGACTGACGATTGCTTACTGGTATCAGAGAAGAGACCCTCTCTCTCTCTCTCTCACGCACGCACGCACACATACATATGCTTCTAAGTGTGAGTCAGTGGCAAACACGAAACCCACTGAAATTCCCGCTTTCCACACGTTGTAGAGATCGCGAAAAGATACTGCATTTCAAAATAATTTCTAGACCATCCCAGAACATGCTGGTGCAGTAACGTCAGTAGATTACGTCACCTTGGAAAGATTTCGAACCTTCCAGTAAGTTGAGGAATGTTCTAGATCTGACCTGTTCAGTACGTAAGCAGCCCTGCACAGCGTTCTGGGTTCTTCTTCTTTCATGAATTTGTTCTCCGCGCATATTCTGTTCATAAAGTATTGGAGTTGTATTCTGTTGTATCCCGTATCTTCTCTACGAGTACACGAAGATGGCGACATAGCATAAGTAAAATACAACACCACGTCTCCAAACAGAGGAATTCGGAAAGAAAGTGGGGAGACATCCCCAAGAAAAACCAGCATCACGTCAATCAAACATGACCCTCTTACTTTACGTCAGTGCGCGTGCGTCTTTTCTTCAATGTTTGTGAGGCGTGTGGCTTGTGGAGGAAATGTGTTTTGAGTACAAAGTTTCGAGTCAACTGACGATAACGGCTGCAGGGAATTTTTCTAATTTTTTTAAAATATATTTTTTTTATGGCACCCCAGACACATTATCTATATATAGTAGGAGCGATTTTGAGATCTAAAATGGGTTCTCCAGCACTTTCATGAGGTATGGGTTACGTCAAAAGTATAATAGCGACTACCTCCAAAATTCACCCTGTTTAGAGTCCGTATTTATGCTATCTATTTCCAAAAAAATGGAGTGATTTAGATACATATTTTGCCTTTAAACGCCAGAAAGCCAAGGGGGATAACTCGCAAATCGTGTGTGCAATCCTACCTGGATCGGGCTCTCTATTCAAAAATCTTGATTTATTAAGAAACCCAAAATTTGAAATCGATCGGGTCAGTATTTTCGGAGATACAGGCATCTGAACTATGTTCACATGCAATGTCAACTGAGGTACGGTTTACGTGAACTATAACAGTGACTATTTCCTACTAGTCAGCCTGTTCAGAATCCGTATTCATGCTATCTACTGCCAAAAAAATGATTGATTTAAATAAATATTACGCCTGTAAACGACAGACAACTAACTTGTCTCAAAAGGGCGATAACTCCCAAATCACTTACGCAATCATCACACGCTCGGTTGCTCTAATCTAACATTTTGATATATTTGGATATACCCAAATTTGAAGCCATTCGGTTGAGTATTTTCGGAGAAACGGGCCTGGACACAATTCACACACACACACACACACACACACACACACACACACACACACACACACACACACACACACAGACGACACTCACTGAGGAGGAGAAGTGCGTTCGGCGCACCATACACGTCAGCATCGGAGACGCACGCTTCTCACGTCATTGTCAGAGTTACACTTGCAAAATCGTCTCTGCGGGAGATCGGCAGTGACGTGCGTTTGTACCACAGATGCTTGCCTATGAACTTGAAAATTTTAGCCCGTCCTATGATGTTGTTTCCATTTTTTTTTTTTTGCTGCCCCAACTCTTTGCCAACTTCAGTGGTGTTCCTCCCAGGTCATGGGTGGAACCCACGGAGGACTCGGAAGCTGGGACAATTTTTATTACGCATGATGATGGAGATGAGGATGATAGTAAGATGATGCTATGGAGGTCCATGTGGTTTGGGACTGCGGGACAGGGCCGTATTCCACGCTTCCTGTCATAAATATCCCGGCATTAACCAGGCCCGGGAACTAGTCATCCACATCATAAGACGTGTCATACTAAGGGAAGCACCCCCAAAGTCGCACCCGTGAAGTGGGTGAAGCTCGGCTGTGTGGCAACAGCCTCCCCATTGGGCCCATAGCACACCCGCTCTGGGTAAGAGCCGACCTAGGTAGGAAAAATCCCGCTTGCCTCGGCTGGGATTCGAACCCGGGTCTCCCGGTCCATGATCCGAAGTGCTAACCACTACACTACGGAGGCCGGTGTTGTTTCCATTACTATGGAAACAACGTAAAAAGTAAGTGGGAAAAAAAGGAAGAAAAAAAATCTTTTTTTTTATAACGGCTTAGGCACCTTGCTGGAATGGGCCCGCTTCTTGATTGAAAACAAAAACAACCGAAAATTTTACCCTAGAGATAGTTTAGTTCGAGGTTAGATTGTATCCCGGGGCTAAAAGCCCTAACCTCGACTTTTACATACGGGCCCTGGCCTAAACAGAAACTAGACTAGCATTACTCCAGTGAGGCCTGAGCAGAAAGAAGACATTCAATTTTTTTAAAACGCGTGTCAGGTGCGTGCCCGTGAATGGTCTGTGCATGATTATTTTTGTTTGTAGATTGAAGCATTTTTAGGGGTGACTATGATGCCTGAGGCAAGTAGGGGATATCTATTATTTACAAAGCCAACAAAAAGCACCAAATTGCCTTTTTTTATTTACTCTGCACACACATTTAAAAAGGGTAAAAAATTCTGTAGTATGTTTAACGTAGTTGATACTACATGCCTCGGAAGCTACTAATTGTCTGTGCCCTGTCAGGAAAATTCGTTTCCTTGAAATTCATGTTTTAAAAAGAAATGTTCTCAAAACGGGATGGGCGACTTCGTCCCCCGGCCTGGTTGGTGTGTTCCATCGCATTTCTATTTTCAAGCAGCAAAATGAGCAGTTGTCAAAAACACAGTCACGTTTACGGATGCTGTCTTGTAGAGTGTCCCATGTTGGGGTGCTGGGCTTGAATGAGTTAACTGGCTCTTACCAGTTCACAGTTTTTGGGCCCACAAAAAGTTGTCACGCAGTATGTGTATGAAAACCGCCATAACACCAAAAGCAATTCTTTTCACTGTAATAGTATATATATCAAATTAAAGGTAATTAAGTGCACTTTACAATGAAATCAGTTACAATGTGATGAAAAGAGTAAGTTAATTGCTGCAAAGGTTTAAACGACTTAATTTGATGGCCGAGTAACAACTTTTTTTCCGCAACACTTACAATTCCTTAGAATAACTGTTTTGGGGCTATATTTAGGTATTTGAAAAAAAAATCTGCTACTTGTAAACTGCATTCACTTTTGCATCAAATGAACCCAAGTTTATGTAATTCCATGCACGGATACAGTTACAGTGGGGTTTTTAAAAAATGCACAGATTTTTTTCCTGTTTCTTGTTATCGGTCACTTACACAGAAACTCCGCCACAGAACCAGAACCAATCATCCAAACAATAATTATATGCACATCAAAATAAGGGTAATTTAACGTGCTTTTCAGTGATACCAAATACATAATCAATCACTTGACAAGCAGGCTATTGTTTGATTTTGAATTGATTGTTCACTTGCCTGTTGGAGTCAACACGTGGTGGTTGCCGATTTGCGTCGAAATTCTCCTGATCAGAATCGTTAGAACTACAATCCTGGTCTTCTGATGAAGAAAACTCACTCTCCGAGTAAAACTCTTCACTTGAGGACTCCGAGGAACTATATTTCACAAGATACCGATAAAAATATTCGCTTCGGAAACGTGCGTCTTGCTGAGGGAAATGGCGTCAACACAAACGTCGCGTGGGAAAAACTCGGTCGGAAATGCGCGAAGTTTTACAAAATCATATGTATTTTTTTTTAAACGTCATTTAGAAGAAAAAAAAAAATCACTTTATTGAGTAAATATAACAACAAGATGGCCACCAGCCCAATATGTTGTTTCCATTTAATCACCTGCTGTCGCCACGGTCGTTCATTTGTAATGCCATGTTTTCGGGAGGACACACACACACACACACACACACACACACACACACACACACACACACACACACACACACACACACACACACACACACACACACACACACACACTCTTTCTGTCAATGGAAACAACTGACCGGGCTTGTCAGACCAATCTTGGTTTTGGAAGAGAGACGTCAAGTTGTTTTCTTTGAAATCTATGACGTTTTTCCTCACTGGGATGACGCATAATACATTTGACGTAATAACTTTGATACAATTCTTGCAATGAAAGCAGCCATATGAAAATTGAAGTATTGCTCCTGCGCAGTGTAAAGATCAAATTAATACCGGCTCCATATGTTTAACAGACAAGTCTGCGCGGCGAACGTTTTTTCACTATGAGTTATGTCTGCTACGCGCGCTCTAATCTAACATTTTGATATATTTGGATACCCCAAATTTGAAGCCATTCGGTTGAGTATTTTCGGAGAAACAGGCCTGGACACAATTCACACACACACTTTGTTTTTTGTTCAGGGGCATGTAAAATTTAATAAAATAAAGGGTTAATATTTAATGGCAACTTCACGATGTATAACTAATATAAGACGAGCAAACTAAAAGTGATAAGAAAGGACACAATGCATAAAATTGATTCACCACTAATTACCAGATGCTTTGCACGATAACAGTATTGAACCAACCTCTAGCTAAGATCCTGTATGTTTACACAAACGGCACGCACAAACTCCTCGCGTGCGTCTTTCCAAGAAGACTATGCTGTGGCCGGTGTCATGGGAAACAGAAAAAACATGAAGCACACACCAGGGCCCGCATGTAATAGTCGGGGTTAGGGAGTTTAGCCCCGGGTCGAGTCTAATTTCGAACTAAACTAGCTCTACGGTTAAATTTTGTTGTTGTTGTTGTTGTTTGTTTTAAATCAGAAAGCGGGTCTATTCCAGGAAGGTGCCTATGCCGTTATAGAAGGATTTTTGTCTTTCTTTCTTCGCTTCCTTTTGTATTCAATTTTATTTTGGGGTTTCTTTTATCCTTGTCTGGGTTAGGCCCGTAGCCGTGGGTTAAATTATCCTAGAGTTTTTACATACGGGCCCAGAGTGAATAGCAGGGTGGAGTTTTGCATATATATATATATTTAGGCCTTAGCGGCAGCAGGCTTTCACTGTTTCGTCACCCAGCCCTTCGGCGCTTTGAGCGATTCAGAAGAGACAGACATACATATGTGCGCCGAGTAAAAGTCAACCGTACCGTTCTATCCATACCATCTTCTGCACAGTTTCTTGCACAGGGAGTTAGTTAGTTCGTTAGTTAAGGCTTTACGCCGCGCAAGCTACAAAGACTATTTCGCGGCAACTTGCACAGAGAAGACGACGTACATTCATACAAGAGCCGGGATAACCGAATGGTTGAGCGTTGGACTCTCAACGCTCGGATCGTGAGTTCGAATCCCAGCTGGGGCCAAATATTTGTGCTGGCCTTTTTTTGTCGTTGCTCCGTCTTTGATATCACCATTACGTGGTGGAAAAGGAGGGCAAACTCCCAAAACCCCACCCACCGTCCGTCATACAAGAGAGGTTACAGGCAGAAGTAGGAATTTATCTTCCAAATGGGAAAGGCATCTTACAGCGAGGAGCTGCGTTTTGCTGCTGCTTCTGCCCTCCTGGTAGTGATGGTGTGTGTTTCACCGAACGAGGGGAATCTGAGGCAAGACCGAGCAAAACACAGCCATTGTCTTGACAACAGAAACTTCAGCGACAATCTACTGTTTGAGGTCCCTGCTGTCTCAAACATTCACTGCAGTGTGAGCTGTTTCTCTGACCAGAGCTGTGAGGCTTTTACCTACATACCAACGTCTGCGACATGCCAGGGACACTCGTCCGTCCCCACGTCAGCAAGTCCCAGCTTCCCCTCCCCTGGGGCAAAAACGTTTGTTCTCCCTGAGGGTAAGACATGAGACTTTTTACTTCTGCTTTGCAGTCGAATGTATACTTGTTTTGGGGTATGTATGTTTTTCCCCATAGGACAGTGTTTTGTCTGCGTTCTGTCACATACAATTTTTATCTTTTCGAACATAATCGACAGAAAGCAAGAAACCAATTCAATACGTGTTGATTTAAGAAGACTGTATTTTATTCCCAGTTGTATTCATTCTCTAATTCATTTCAACTGAGTATTATCGATCGAGATAATCAGCCGTCTTAGGCAAGTGAAAAGTTGGTAATTTTGGTGGTTACCTTTTAATTTTTGTTGTTGTTTGCGTGTTATTCAAATTCTTGGTGGATTGAAAAAGAGCTCGATGAAATACCGGCCCCCATAGTGTAGTGGTTAGCACTTCGGACCATGGACCGGGAGACCCAGGTTCGAATCCCAGCCGAGGCAAGCGGGATTTTTACAACCTAGGTCGGCTCCTACCCAGAGCAGGTGTCTTACGGGCCCAATGGGAAGGCTGTTGCCACACAGCCGAGACTCTGGGAATGCATCCCTTGGTATGACACACGGCAGGTACCGCAGGTGTCGTAGTTCCCTGGCCTGGACATTTGTGACAGGAAGTGAGGAATGCGGCCCTGTCCAGCAGTCCCAAACCATATGGACCTCCATCGCATCACCAGACCATTATCCTCATCTTCATCATCATGCGTAATACAGAGAACCTCAGCTTCCAAGCCCTCCGTAGATTCCACCTAGGTCATGGAGCTGGTGAAGAGCTGGGGCATACCAAAAAAGTGAATGAAAGTGAATGCCAGGAAATTCTAAACAAATTTGTTTTGTTAATCTCTCTCTCTCTCTCTGTAGAGGAAATCGCATGCCCCATCAACTGTGGCTACCGACAAGTCGCCCCTGGCGCCTGCCTCCGACTGTACCACCACGGGCAAAATAACACTGACGCCAGAAAACAGTGCCAGCAGGACGGTGCAAGACTGTACAGAATGAAGACGGATGAACGGCGCCTACTGCTTAAGGATTTCATGATAGAACAAGGCAAGTACATACATATAAGACCGTGCGAAGATTAGTTCAAACTGGTTCTGTAGATTTTTAGATATTGCCGTCAACACACAAAATAAACGCCTGAACTGATGGACGGGCTATGACCTTGTCCTTGAAGCCATCCACACGATTCTTGCTTGTGAACTGTGTTTTATCGAATTCTATCACTGCAAAATTTGATTGAGATCTATACACTCGTTTGTAAGATATTGACGTCGGTCTAGTCCAATTATCTCAAATACTGCACCAAAATTTAACGGGAAAAATTACGGCCATGGTTTCCAAAAAGGCATTATTCTGATTGGAGTGAAATTTCAGTACGTCAACAATTTGTTCTACGTTGTTCCGTAATTTTCCGAGCCTATTAAATATAAAACCCCTAATTTTCCTAGCCTGACAGACGCGAAAACCTTTCTCTTTCGCCAGCCTCACGGTCTGCAGAGTAGGAAAATCAGAAATTTCGAATGTGATATTTTGCTAGCTTCAGACGGCTGTGCAGACGGCATTGCAGATCGAGTTGAAAAATGTGAATTTCCGCCAGCCTCACGATGTGCAAACGGCATTGTATCGCATTCAGAGCTATACTAATCATTACGATCAATTATTTTCAGCGTACAGGCGCACTGACAAGTGCCGCAACTTTCTAAACCACAGGTGGGCTTCTTAGAAGCCTAGTAAAGTTAGTAAACATGGAATAATAAAGTGACCCGTTCTTACGAAATGACCGATACGTCGCGCCCCCAGGGTCCGTATGTAAAAGTCGAGGTTAATTTAACCCACGGCTACGGGCCTAACCCAGACTAGGACGAAAGAAACCCAAAAAGCAAAATTAAATAAAAAAGGAAGCGAAGAAAGGAAGAAAAAATCCTTCTATAACAGCTCAGGCACCTTGCTGGAATGGGCCCGCTTCCTGATTTAAAAGGAAAAACAACAGAAAATTTAACCCTAGAGCTAGTTTAGTTCGAGGTTAGACTCTATCCCGGGGCTAAAAGCCCTAACCTGGACTATTACATACCTGCCCTGGCGTTGACCGCAATGTGCATATAAAGTGCTGGGGTCACGTCATTCCATCTGTACCACCAGAACCACCACTAGCTTCAGCTGACCGCGGTATTCGGTAAGAGTAAAAATGCAATAACTTCAAATTACAGAGCATTTTCTCCTTTTTAAAACAACAACAAAATTATACTTCAATATTGACAAAGGTCAACTCATCCACCATCTTGCGATGAAAAAAGGTCACACTATTATGAGGGTTAAAACAGTTTAGTCTGTGCAAAGTGTAATTCATTTATAATTTTTGTGCCAGGCCTTTGATAGTTAAACCTCTGTTTAGCGTGTATGTGTGTACTATGAGTTCGTTGCACTGCCAAACTGTTTGTAAGAGGGGATGTAAATAGTGTGTGTGTGTGTGTGTGTGTGTGTGTGTGTGTGTGTGTGTGTGTGTGTGTGTGTGTGTGCGTGCGTGCGTGCGTGCGTGCGTGCGTGCGTGCGTGCAGTGCGTGTGTGTGTGTGCTTTAAGCGCAGCGAGTCCTTGGAATTTGGAGAGCAGCGCTCTATAAACAGGGCTGCCACTCTTCCTCCTGTGGCCTGATTTCCGGCTTTTTGAACCGGCTGTGAAGAGCTTTCCGGCTTTTTAAAGCCGTTTCCGGTTTTTCCGGCTTTTCCGGCTTTTTCGGCGAAATAATCGCGAGTCTGTGTCTATCGCTGGACCGTCGGCCTTCCCGGGTAAGGTGCATTTTGCGCCTCATATTGTCATATTCAGGGTTGCCATTCTTCCTGCTGTGGCAGGATTTCGTGCTTTTTGAACCGGCTGTGAAGAGGTTTCCGGCTTTTTAAAGCGTTTTCCGGCTTCTCCGGCTTTTTCCTGCTTTTCCGGCCAAAAAAATCGCGAGTCTGTGTCTATCGCTGGGCCGTCGGCTTTTCCGGGTAAGGTGCATTTTGCGCCCCATATTCTTCGGCGTCGTTAACACACCCCCCCCCCCCTCCCCCCGCTTTTCACTGTCATCGGGCAAAGTCTTTTTCCTGCTTCTTTTCCGGCCAAAAACCTCGCGAGTCTGTACCTATCAGCACAGCACCCGACCAGGGCCTCTCCCCCCCCCCCCCCCCCCCGCTTTTCACTTTCTTCAGGCAAAGTCGTTTTCCTGCTTTTCCGGCCAAAAACCTCGCGAGTCTGTGTCTATCAGCACAGACCCTGACCGCCCCCCCCTCCACCCCCCCCCCCCCCCCCCCGCTTTTCACATTCTTCGGGCAAAGTCCTTTCTTCCTTCCACTGGCTCCCTGGAGTTTGGCTTTCCTTCCATTCAGATTTTGAGGGTCAATTTTCAGGCTTTTTGTCTCTCAGAAAGTGGCAGCCCTGTATAAAAAAAACTATGTATTATTATTATTATTATTTACAGGTAGGGAAAACTACAAAGTGTGGATAGATGCAGGACGCCTGGTGGGAGGCGATACGTGGAGGTGGGGGGATGGTGAAATTCTCCCCAACGACTCTCCACTATGGGCTTCCGGTCAGCCAGACTTGACCACGACCAAGTGCGTGAAAACATACACAAACTTCAGACTTGACGATACACGCTGTAGTAATTCTAAGAGGGGCCCTGTGTGTGAATATTCGCCTTGAAGGTGGAGAATGGTAGAGTGCTGGATTCTCAATGCTCGGGTCGTGAGTTCGAATCCCGACTGGGGCCAGTGCTGGTCTTTTTCAGGTTGCCCCAGTCTTTGATATCACCCTTACATTGTGGGAAACGAAAGTTAAACGGCCAAACACCCACCCACCCTTTCTCCTTGACGGTACACGTGGTGGTACTGTGGTACATCCTGCTTCAAAGATATACTGATGCTACCCCCCCCCCCCCCTTTTTAGGCTCGAAGATCAGTCTGAGCTTGGTGGTGTCTAACACCACACCACTATTACGAAAACACCTGAAGTTCAATGCAATTCAATTCAATAATTCTTTATTGTCCTCAAGGGGAGGCAATTTAGTTGCGGCGTAAAAGCAGACAACAACCACATATACATAAACACAGCTTAAAAGACAACAGAATAATTTGCATATATACCCAGTGTGAAATGAAACGTTTAAAAATCCGAAAAAAAAAGGGGGACGAGCACAAGCAACAGCCGCCGGTCGCAACATGAGTTGCGCCCCTTAAAGTAACTTTCAGCGTATACCCAGATACCGTACCATGAACTCCAAACTCTAAGCCGTTGTTCTTCTTAGTGTATGTTTGCACACAATAAGTTCACACACATTTAATTATTTAGTTTTTGTGCCCAAATGATGTGAAGAATTATTTGTTAATTAATTTTCTTATGCATGTGTCATGCTGGAAACTAAAAGTTTTTTTTTTTTTTTTTTTTTTAAAAACAGGCCGAAGCCTGCTCAATAATGACTCAGGATTGTGATATTGATCCTACCCTTCATTTGTCTCTGTTTGTCTTTCTTGTCATGCATTTTCTTTCTTTAATTCTAGTTTCCGTCTTCTGTTTATCGTTTATCATGCACTGAGCCTTGTTATTGTATTTTTTTCCAGTGCTGGCATAATGACGGCTGCGTTTCCTTGTGGCTTAAGCTTAGGCGTGTATACAGGCTTTAGGTCCCTTGGTGATTAGGTCTCTGTGGGTTTTCATACAGATCAAGTGTTTCCATGCTTTGATCTGTGAATAGGGTTGTGCTGATCTGGCATTCATGACAGACCAAAGCATTTGAATAAACCGTTATTGATTTAGAATTGTGCATTGTGAACAGTACTATGTAACAGGTCTTTTGTTTTGTTTGTTTCCAAGGACAAGCAGAATAAAGTCGTTGCGTGTACACCAATCAGTAGTGAGGCTTTGTGTGTGCTTCAGTCGGGATCACAGCACGAACCCATTAGCTCACATTACACAAACTGCAAAACACCCTCAAAGTCACACATGTATAAGCCATAGAGTCGAAGCTGGATTCTCTTCTCCTGCAGATCACGTTTCTGTTGTTTCCCTTTTTGTTTCCAAGGACAAGCAGAATAAAGTCGTTGCGTGTACACCAATCAGTAGTGAGGCTTTGTGTGTGCTTCAGTCGGGATCACAGCACGAACCCATTAGCTCACATTACACAAACTGCAAAACACCCTCAAAGTCACACATGTATAAGCCATAGAGTCGAAGCTGGATTCTCTTCTCCTGCAGATCACGTTTCTGTTGTTTCCCTTTTTGTTTCCAAGGACAAGCAGAACAAAGTCGTTGCGTGTACACCAATCAATAGTGTCGCTTTAATTTCTGCTTCAGTCGGAGTCACAGTACGAAAGCCTTTAGCTAACATTACTCAAACTGCAAAACACCCTGAAAGTCACACATGCATAAACCATGGAGTCGAAATTGGTTCTCTTCTCCTGCAGATTACGTTTCTGTTGTTTCCTTGGTTCACCTTCTCGTTAAGCATTTACAGACCAGAATTGACTACGGAATAAAGAACATGAGACATGTACAACAGGATGGCCACCAGCCCAATATGTTGTTTCCATTCAATGACCTGCTGTAGTCACAGTCGTAGTCGTTGTGTCATGTATGCAGCCCGCGCGCACACGAACGCAAGCTCTCTGACATCAAGCATGCTGACATAAAGAAAGTAATGGAAACCCTTCCCGTGCCTCTATGTACTCGCAAAACCCCAAACACACATGAGGTCGTGTGAGCTCGCCTAGCTGGTTGACGTCACAAACTTTTGGGCATATGCGAGGTTCTACATGGGTGAATGAATTCTTGTAATAAAGTCGTTCCCCTTTGACAGAGTTACTTCCCGCAGACCTGACTGACGATTGCTTACTGGTATCAGAGAAGAGACCCACTCTCTCTCTCTCTCTCACGCACGCACGCACACATACATATGCTTCTAAGTGTGAGTCAGTGGCAAACACGAAACCCACTGAAATTCCCGCTTTCCACACGTTGTAGAGATCGCGAAAAGATACTGCATTTCGATGCAAAATAATTTCTAGATCATCCCAGAACATGCTGGTGCAGTAACGTCAGTAGATAACGTCACCTTGGAAAGATTTCGAACCTTCCAGTGAGTTGAGGAATGTTCTAGATCTGACCTGTTCAGTACGCAAGCAGACCTGCCCAGCGTTCTGGGTTCTTCTTCTTTCATGAATTTGTTCTCCGCGCATATTCTGTTCATAAAGTATTGGAGTTGTATTCTGTTGTAACCCGTATCTTCTCTACGAGTACACGAAGATGGCGACATAGCATAAGTAAAATACAACACCACGTCTCCAAATAGAAGAATTCGGAAAGAAAGTGGGGAGACATCCCCAAGAAAAACCAGCATCACGTCAATCAAACATGACCCTCTTACTTTACGTCAGTGCGCGTGCGTCTTTTCTTCGATGTTTGTGAGGCGTGTGGCTTGTGGAGGAAATGTGTTTTAAGTACAAAGTTTCGAGTCAACTGACGATAACGGCTGCAGGGAATTTTTCTAATTTTTTTTAAATATATTTTTTTTTATGGCACCCCAGACACATTATCTATATATAGTAGGAGCGATTTTGAGATCTAAATTGGGTTCTCCAGCACTTTCATGAGGTATGGGTTACGTCACAAGTATAATAGCGACTACCTCCAAAATTCACCCTGTTTAGAGTCCGTATTTATGCTATCTATTTCCAAAAAATGGAGTGATTTAGATACATATTTTGCCTTTAAACGCCAGAAAGCCAAGGGGGATAACTCGCAAATCGTGTGTGCAATCCTACCTGGATCGGGCCCTCTATTCAAAAATCTTGATTTATTAAGAAACCCCAAATTTGAAATCGATCGGTTCAGTATTTTCGGAGATACAGGCATCTGAACTATGTTCACATGCAATGTCAACTGAGGTACGGTTTACGTGAACTATAACAGTGACTATTTCCTACTAGTCAGCCTGTTCAGAATCCGTATTCATGCTATCTACTGCCAAAAAAATGATTGATTTAAATAAATATTACGCCTGTAAACGACAGACAACCAACTTGTCTCAAAACGGCGATAACTCCCAAATCACTTAAGCAATCATCACACGCTCGGTTGCTCTAATCTAACATTTTGATATATTTGGATACCCCAAATTTGAAGCCATTCGGTTGAGTATTTTCGGAGAAACAGGCCTGGACACAATTCACACACACACACACACACACACACACACACACACACACACACACACACACACACACACACACAGACGGCACTCACTGAGGAGGAGAAGTGCGTTCGGCGCACCATACACGTCAGTTTCGGAGACGCACGCTTCTTACGTCATTGTCAGAGTTACACTTGCAAAATCGTCTCTGCGGGAGATCGGCAGTGACGTGCGTTTGTACCACAGATGCTTGCCTATGAACTTGAAAATTTTAGCCCGTCCTATGATGTTGTTTCCATTACTATGGAAACAACATAAAAAGTAAGTGGAAACAAAGGAAGAAAAAAAATCTTTTTTTTTTAATAACGGCTTAGGCACCTTGCTGGAATGGGCCCGCTTCTTGATTGAAAACAAAAACAACCGAAAATTTTACCCTAGAGGTAGTTTAGTTCGAGGTTAGATTGTATCCCGGGGCTAAAAGCCCTAACCTCGACTTTTACATACGGGCCCTGGCCTAAACAGAAACTAGACTAGCATTACTCCAGTGAGGCCTGAGCAGAAAGGAGACATTCAATTTTTTTTTTTAAACGCGTGTCAGGTGCGTGCCCGTGAATGGTCTGTGCATGATTATTTTTGTTTGTAGATTGAAGCATTTTTAGGGGTGACTATGATGCCTGAGGCAAGTAGGGAATATCTATTATTTACAAAGCCAACAAAAAGCACCAAATTGCCTTTTTTATTTACTCTGCACACACATTTAAAAAGGGTAAAAAATTCTGTAGTTAGTTTAACGTAGTTGATACTACATGCCTCGGAGTTTTTAGTTTAATCCTCTTTATTCCCTGGGGAACATAGGGCTGCAACCACACTCCGCCAGCGCACTCGGTTCTGGGACGCCCTCTTTAGTTCGGCCCACGTCGTTCCGGCGGCCTTGGCTTCAGCGTCCGTACTCCTCCGCCAGGTCTGCTTCGGTCGGCCCACTTTGCGCTTTCCCTGGGGGTTCCAATCAAGGGACTGCCTGGTGACATTTGATGTTGACTTTCGCAGAGTGTGTCCGATCCATCCCCATTTCCTTTTCTTGATCTCCTGCTCGATGGGGACCTGTCTTGTTCCCTCCCAGAGGTCTTGGTTGGTGATTACCAGTGGGTATCTGATGTTGAGAATGTTGCGGAGGCATCTGTTGATAAAGGTTTGCAGCTTGTGGGAGCTTGTCTTGGTGGTGCGCCATGTCTCCGAGCCATAGAGTAGGACCGACTTCACATTTGAGTTGAAGATCCGGATCTTGTTTCGCAGGGATAGGGCTGTGGATCTCCAGATGGGGCGTAGAGTGCGAAAGGCATGTCTGGCTTTGTTGGTGACATGCCTCGGAAGCTACTAAATTTCTGTGCCCTGTCAGGAAAATTCGTTTCCTTGAAATTCATTTTTTAAAAAGAAATGTTCTCAAAACGGGATGGGCGACTTCGTCCCCCGGCCTGGTTGGTGTGTTCCATCGCATTTCTATTTTCAAGCAGCAAAATGAGCAGTTGTCAAAAACACAGTCACGTTTACGGATGCTGTCTTGTAGAGTGTCCCAATGCAAATAAAGAGAGCACACACTCTCGCCTCTCACACTCAGTTTCTATCTTTCTAGTGAGTTTTTTTTTTTTCCCCGGAGTTCTGCCCGACTGTAGTCAGTCATCTTTCTAGTGAGTTTTTTTTTTTTCCCTAGGATCCGGAGTTCTGCCCGACTACAGTCGGTCATCTTTCTAGTGAGTTTTTTTTTTTTTTTTTTTTAACAGGATCCGGATTCTGCACGACTATAGTCAGTCACTTGTCCAAAATCAACCAGACTGCCTATATTTCTTATAGTTCGTTATAGATTTGGACGTAAATGACAAAGACAATCTCCTGAAATAACTGACCTCAAGTAAACTCATCTTGAACCAACAACATGGGCTGATTAAGTACTAATGAAGGATGTGGATTTTCTTTTTTTACGGGGGGGGGGGGGGGGGGGGGGGGAGGTGGGGGGGGGGGGGTGTCATGAAATGCCCGACTTTAGGGTAAGATGTTTTTCTTGCTGAGCGGATCTAGTGTCTTTGGTAGGTTTAAAGAGAGAAAAAGGGGGTGGGGGGGTGGGGGGTTGGGGGGGCAGGGGGTTCGAGTCCCACTCGGGGCAAAGAATTTTTCCTTCTCATATGTGGCACCGATTATTCGGGCCGATCGTCGGGGGTTCTGTCCGGGTACTCCGGCTTCCTCCCCCCTCTGCTTTGGAAATGTTCAGCCCACAACATTTGAAAAATAAATGCAATTCTAAAGTCCGAAACTTAAATAGCTGAGCTGACCCTTCGAACCACGTGATTGTAATGTGTTTATGTCCAGTGTGTGAGAGAATGCGTGTGATTCACGTGAGCGTGCGTGTTGGGTTCAGTTCGTTGAGCCGATTTAGGAAATTGGGTAAAGCGCCTATACAATACTCATTATTATTATTGTTGTTGTTGTTGTTGTTATTATTATAATCTCGACAGGCAAGAAAGGTATCCGAATGTGGCTAGACGGAACCAAGTCGGTCGATGCGTGGATGTGGGGAGATGGAGACACGCTGCCTGTCAACTCTTCCCTGTGGTATCCAGGCGAGCCCAGCGGTCCAGGAAACTGCATACAAAGCTACGTAAACTACCGGCTTGATGACATATCGTGTGATTGCTTTCGTTCGTACTTATGTGAGCTTTTCGATCCATGATTTAACGTTATTCTTTATTAAGCTTTAGGTAAGGTACGTATTGTTCAGATTTTTCAGAGTGTGGCATGGCTGCATACGCACCTTCTCAATGTTTATGATGCATGTAAAGAGGGTGATCTTTATGAAATTGGTACGAGAACTGTGTATGAGGGCAATTTTTATGAAAAAAATTACATGGCTAATGCGATGTTAATTGGATTGTGTTATGGGTTTAAAAGCCCGTTGGGCTCAAAGCCGTTGATAAAACCTGACTCTTGAAAAACAAACCTCTCTTGAAATCGTCCGTGAATCTATTGGAAGGGGAGAGTCGGGGGAAGGGAGTGAGAGTGGAGGAGTCTGCAGTCTAACCCGTTAACCAAGCCATTGATATCTCTTTAACGTTTGAATGGTCGAGCCTCGTTCAGAGCTTATCTGTCGACACGTCAGTAACCCTTAAGCCCAAGCGTGACTAGTCCCTGCCCACTATATGCAGGCTGGGGAAATTTCAGTCATTTGGCAATTTTCAGCCAAATTTCCTATTCTTTCAGCCAACAAAAATCCCAGTTTCAGTCACAGAAAAAGAAGGGGTAAACAGATTGCACACAGTCAAGTAGGGATACATGTAATGCCATAATTATGACACAGTCTAACTTCATTTTTGAGGACTTGCATGTCAGTACCAAGGCAGTATATTACTTTTGGGTGCCTGGAGATGCTGCTAAATGTCCTTAAACATGCTAAAATTTGTTTTCTTAAGTGGGCCATTGCTCCCAAGGTCCCCCAGCAGGGCTCTGCCTCTGCACCCCGGTCTAGGTCTTTTTTTTCCCCCCTCAGCAAATCCCCAGCCTGTGTATGATAGGACTGGTTAAAAAGAACCTGCCACTGCCCAGCAGTAGGAGCCACTTCAAGCCACTATTACTCAAGGCGTGGGCCTTCCCCGCTAGGCGCGAGGGGGGTGGGTGTTTGGGGGTTTAACGTCCTTTTCCACCACATAGGGTGATATCAAAGACGGGGCAACGATGAAAAAGCCAGCACAAATATTTGGCCCCAGCCGGGATCGAACTCACGACCCGACGCTAGGCCCGAGACCACTGCAGATTGCATAATAGTGGCTTGAAGTGGCCTCTCGTGATCTGAAGATTTCAAGTAAAATTGCGATTTTTTGCTTGGGCTTTTAAGAGATAAGAAGAAAAAAATCCATTTCATTTTGGAGATGAGATTTCAGCCTTTGAGATGCTGTCACTGTGCAGGTGTTTGCGTGGTGTGATAATAGACAACACCAAAACAGCTCTGAACGATCTGTGATCATAAAAATCTTAACACTTGTGCCCTTATACCTCCGCACAGCGTCTCGTACTTTAATAATGTACTTATATAAATTGTGTGTGTGTGTCAACAGGATATTAATATTTAAACGTTGAAACAATGCTTTGTGTTGCATTTGAAAAATACCGACGAAATGAACTGCTTAGCATATGTGGTGGAACTAAACATATAATTGTCTTGTATTTATATATCTTAGCCAACTGTTGTTGCTAGCACTGTATTTTGTCGTACTTTATGTCAGATCATGCTAAAGGTATGTATCTGTATGGAGATGCGACAAGCGGTGCGATGGTGGAGCGATATATAGCGACAAACGTGTGTATCCACCGCTGGTTCTATCATGAGCACTCTTCGAACACAAAGGGAAATTGGCGCAAACTAAAAATCAACGCCCCCCTTTCGCTTCGAATGGTGCGCGACAGCGAGTCGTTTCGCTCTTCAAGCGCAAGAAATCGCGTCACGTTCCGGTCGCGTCTGGTACCGGTACCGCGTCGCTTTTGCACCGAGCGTATGAATACACTCATTATTTATTTCTATCATTTTGATTTGATAACCAACTGATAGCATCAGTAATGTTGTGCCTATTTGTTATGACGTTCACCTTAAACCACTGGTGTAAAAACTAGTTGTAGAGGTTTTTTTATGTGTTCATTTACAGCTTTAGCTTCATGTTGAACAATATTCACAGATCTATGCAGAACCTATTGCAAGACGTGTTCATATCTTTTTTTTTAAATTAAAAAAGTTATAGACGGTTCTTCCGATTTTGCTTCATATTAAACAACAGGGGCGCCGGAAGATGTTGGGGGGAGGGGGGGCAGAATCTCAGAGGGGGGAAACGCCAGAGCCAGTGAAAGGAAGGACGTTGCTCGAGGAAAGTGAAAAGCGGGGGGGGGGGGGGGGGGGGGGACGTTCAGATGCTGCGCAGACAAAACCTTACGAACCAGGGAGCCACTGAAAGGTAGGACGTTGCCCAAAAAAAGTGAAAAGCTGGGGGGGGGGGGGGGGGGGGCGATCAGATGCTGCGCAGGCAAAAAAACCTTCACGAACCAGGGAGCCACTGAAAGGAAGAACGTTGCCCAAAGAAAGTGAAAAGCGGGGGGGAGGGGGGGGATTATCAGACGACTTTCTGCCAAGTCGTTTTGATAATTTATTTCATGCAACGGCTAAACTGAGTTCTCTGTTGGGTGGGATGAGGGAGAGAGCAGGAAGAGGGGGAGGGGTTGGGGTTGGGGACTTAGGGGAAGGGGGGGGGGGCAAGACCACGGCTTTGCCCCCCCCCCTCTTGCCATAGTCACCTGATTTTCCGGGGGGGGGGGCAAAAAGATACTCTTGCCCCCCCCCCCCCTGCTTGGGTACAGGGGGGGGGCAGCTGCCCCCCCTGCCCCTCTGGTTCCGGCGCCCCTGAACAATATGAGTGTTAATAAAAAGTGTTAATCAAAGGTGTTAATAAAACGTGTAAACTGCAGTAGGTCCGACACCTGGTGTAGAACCTGTTGCAGTCCACACTTTTTTAAAAGGAAAATGTAAAGTTTTTGTTCTCGGGAAGTTTTAAGCTTAAGTTTCATATTTGTCAAAGGTTTTGATTTGAGCCTGTTGCAATTAAAATGCGTCGGAATTTCCAAAACAGGCGTCACTAATACCATACAAATCAATAATCTCTCTCTCTCTCTCTCTCTCTCTCTCTCCCTCTGTGTGTGGTGTGTGTGTGTGTGTGTGTGTGTGTGTGTGTGTGTGTGTGTGTGTGTGCGCAAGTGTGTGCACGTGTGTGCAAGTGTGTTAGTCCTGAAAACAGCAGCAACAACGACAACAACAACAATGACGACAAAAAGAAGAAAAAAAGAAAGAAAAAAAAAAGAGAGAAAAAAGAACATAAGAAAAACTAAAACATACAACCAAAAAGAAGAAAAACACGACACATACAATTTAAAAGAAAGAAACACAACAGCAATAACAACAACAAACTAACGAGGCAGAGAATGTGAGTGCTAGCACTGAGAACGTCATTAAACTGTTTACAGGTAGAAGGGGACCTGCTTAAGTCATGCACCGACAATTCTGACGAGACTTAAATGTCTGAATGAACAGTGAAGTCAGTGAAGTCCGGCTGTAGTGATAGACCCATGTAGTGATAGTCCGGCTGTAGTAATAGAATTTCTTGGTCCCGGTCCCAGTTGTTCATGTTCTTTGTTAACTTAGTCCGGTTGTAGTGATATTTTTCAGGCCGGATATAGTGATAGTCCGCTTGTAGTGATACTATTTTCAAGTCCCGGGGAAGCTAAAGTCCGGCTGTAGTGATAATGTTCGAGAGTAATCTCCCTTTACCAAAATGGCGAGCAAACGCCAGCAACGCAATGTGCTTACCCATGTTGTATCTTTTAGCCTGTGTTTGAAGTTTCAATCCAAAGAATTGGATAGTGTTTGCGTTAAAAGGAAGTATTTACTTGTACATGTGTACATTTTTATTTTTTCATTTGTTACTGATTAAAGACTAAATTTCATTCCTAAAAAATCTGACGATTTTTCATTTAACCCGTATTTCTAAGTGGCCCTTCTCTCTCTCTCTCTCTCTCTCTCTCTCTAAAACACGCACACACACACACACACACACACACACACACACACACACACACACACACACACACACACACACACCACACACCGGCTGTTGAACTGCTAGGACGGGGGTAGGTTAACACAGGACATTTGCAAGCCTGACAAAGACGACAGAAGAAACGTCACAAAACGAAATCAATAGTGGTTCCAAAATCACCTTCTTACTGCCTTGAGGCTAGTTTACTAAATGTGCCGCCGCATGTGGCAATAAAAGCTTTGAAGATATCACTACAACTACAAGCGATTGGCCGGATGTAGTGATAAAACCTACAAAAATATCACTATAACCGGACATCCGGATGTAGTAATAGTCCGGATGTAGTGATAAAAAAATTTGGTCCCGAGGGCTATCACTACATCCGGACTTCACTGTAGCACCAAAGCGCCGCGGGACATCCTCGTGACAAGCAACATGACATGGAGACAAAGAACCAAAGGAACAGAAAACAACAGCTCATGAACAGCACGCGCCATTAGTATTCACTTAATATGTCCGCGTGAAGTATCGACCCGCCACCACCTTTAAGACGTCATGCACTGCTCCTCCTGCCCTCACCGCACGGGGTGTAACGTGGTGGTTTGAAGGTGTACGATGAGACAGCGATTACGGTTGGCGAAATATGACAAAAAAACAGCAGTTTTTCTGCAGACACATCGAGAATAAAACAATACTGCAGAAAAAATCTTTTGTACAAAACAATTGGTTTTCTGCAGAAAAATCGACAAAAAACAACAACAACAAAAACCAAAAACCGAAATGACAAAATAGCATTTGTTTCTGCAGAAAACTGACTTTTCTGCACCCCCCCCCACCCCCTCCCGACTTTTCTGCAGAAAAGACTGGCAAGGGATGACAAAATAGCAGTTGTTTCCTGCATAAAAAAATCTGCAAAAAAGTCGGTTTTTATTTTGCAAAAAAAGTCTTTTTTCCCCCTAAAAACAGGACTATCCTTTTGCTGGAAAAACTGTCTTCAGGCAGAAAAAAGGACTGTCAATTTTCTACAAAAAAGGTTTTTCTGCTGAAAAGTATCATTTCTTTGCAGAAAAACTTTTTTCTTGTAGGGGTTGTGAATTGTCTTCTGCGCAAAAAAGCTGTTTTGCCATATTTCGCCAACAACATATACTTTCTCATCGTAAATCGCTGTCTCATCGTACACCTTCAAACCACCACGTTAAGTACACCCCGTGCACCGGGGGCGGAAGAAACATAACATCTGAAGTCAACCCCTTTATCCTTCACGTCCTTGTGTGATGGCCCGTTCTCACGAAAAGGGTAGAGAAGTCGCGCCGGGACATTCCACGCAAAACATATCAATAGCGCTAGGGTCACTCTGTCGCGCCACTGCAACTACCCCATTCAGTTAACCGATGTATTCACATTTTTTTGTGTGGGTGGGGTGGGTGTTTGGGGACTTAACGTTCTTTTCCACCATATACGGGTGATATCAAAGACGGGGCAACGATGAAAAGGCCAGCACAGATATTTGGCCCCAGCCGGGATACGAACACAAGACCCGAGAACTGGAAGTCCAACGCTCTTCCATTCGGCCACCCCGGCTCCCCCATTTTTAAGTTGTTTCTCTATAGATAAACAACTTTATGAGACGGGGCAGATTTTGCTGCGCGCAGCAGCAAGTTTCAGTGATACAAAACAAGACTGTGACGTTTCTCCACACAATAATACTTTCACGCACATAGTGACGTAACGAAACCTGCGTCATAGACACTTGACGTGCACACTATGCTGCTGCGTTCTTTTTGGCGGGAGTTGTGAGACGTGTGTCTGTGTGTGTGTGTGTGTGTGTGTGTGTGTGTGTGTGTGTTTGTGTGGACGGATGTAATGATGGCTATCTCCTAAACCACCTCGATGGAGGCCTTTTTATGTTGTTTCCATAGTAATGGAAACAACATAATAGGACGGGCTAAAATTTCCACGTTCATAGGCAAGCATCTGTGGTACAAACGCACGTCACTGCCGATCTCCCGCAGAGACGATTTTGCAAGTGTAACTCTGACAATGACGTAAGAAAACTTGCGTCATCGATGCTGACGCGTATGGTGTTCCGAACGCAGTTCTCCTCCTCAGTGAGTGCCGTCTGTGTGGATGTGCGTGTGTGTGTGTGTGTGTGTGTGAATTGTGTCCGGGCCCGTTTCTTCGAAAATACTCAACCGAATGGCTTCAAATTTGGGGTATCCAAATATATCAAAATGTTACATTAGACGATTCAAGCGTGTGATGATTGCTTACGTGATTTGGGAGTTATCGCCCTTTTGAGACAAGTTGGTTGTCTTTCGTGTACAGGCGTAATATTTATTTAAATCACTCAATTTTTTGGCAGTAGATAGCTTGAATACGGACTCTGAATTGACTCACTACTAGAAAATGGTCGCTCTTATAGTTTTCATGTAAACCGAGCCTGAATTGACATTGCATGTGAACCCAGTTCAGATGCCTATTTCTCCAAAAATACTGAACCGATCGATTTCAAATTTGGGGTTTCTAAATGAATCAAGATTGTTGAATAGAAGGCCCGATCCAGATACGATTGCACACATGATTTGCGAGTTATCGCCCTTTTCAGAAAAAGTGGCTTTCTGGCGTTTAAAGGCGTAATATTTACCTAAACCACTCCATTTTTTGGACATAGATAGCATGAATACGGACTCTCAACTAAGTGAATTTTGGAGGTTGTCGCTTTTATACTTTTGGCGTAAGCCGTACCTGATGAAAGTGCTGGTGAACACACTTTAGATCTCAAAATCGCTCCTACTATACATAGATAATGAGCCTGGGGTGCCATAAAAAATATACAAAAAAATTAGAAAAATTCACTGCAGCCGTTATCGTCAGTTGACTCGAAAATTTGTACTCACAGCACATTTCCTCTGCAAGCCACACGCCTCACAAACATCGAAGAAGAGACGCACGCGCACTGACGTAAAGTAAGTGCGTCATGTTTGATTGACGTGATGCTGTTTTTTCTTGGGGGTGTCTCGCCACTTTCTTTCGGAATTCCTCTGTTTGGAGACGTGGTGTTGTATTTTACTTATGCTATGTCGCCATCATCGTGCACTCGCAGAGATGATACGGGATACAACAGACTACAACTCCAATACTTTATGAACAGAATATGCGCGGAGAACAAATTCATGAAAGAAGAAGAATCCAGAACGCTGTGCAGGGGGGCTGCTTACGTCAGATCTAGAACATTCCTCAACTTACTGGAAGGCTCGAAATCTCTCCAAGGTGACGTAATCTACTGACGTTACTGCACCAGCATGTTCTGGGATGGTCTAGAAATTATTTTGCATCGAAATGCAGTATCTTTTCGCAAGAGTCTCTACAACTTGACATGTGGAAAGCGGGAATTTCAGTGGGTTTCGTTTTTGCCACTGACTCACACTCAGAAGCATAATGCAAAGATCTTGGAAACATAAAGATAGTTCACTACCTCCCTTTGAGGGACAACGCGTAAGAGTTGTAGCGCGCATCCCGCAGATCTACGCAGTTGTTTGACCCAACCCTACACTAGCCGCCGTAAAACATTTTAAGAAAATAAACAAAAACGAAGATGTCAGCGACTGACAGGTGGTCTCCCCCCATATATTTCGCATGTGTTTTAGGCCTATGGAAAACATAAGTACTCTCAAAGTTCCGGAGGACGAACGAAAGATCTAGTTTGGCTTTCACTGCTGTACGTAGGCTACGCAGTGCATTTCGTTCGATGTGTTCAAGTAAAACTAGTATGGAACACAGAAAGATCGAATGTGCGAGAGATCCAAAGATGGACGCATCCGCTGAATGCTTCCTGCTAACTCAGCATTAATCATATCTGCGACCGACGATCCAGCAGATTCTATGTTGTGATATGGTTTTACAATGGTTAGAATGAAGTTCAGCCGGATGATTTTGTTCTGTGTGTGTGTTCTGAATTTAGATGCAGGTAGACGCTAGCACAATTTAAGTCACCGTGATTTGTAAAGTTGTCAGGGAAAAAAATTACGCTGTATCTGCGTCCAGCCGCGTGTGTTTACTGTTAGTTTACACTGCATGCACACGTACCACTTGAGGTCCTTTTTCTTTTCTTTTTTTTGACAAGAAAGCGAAAAAAAATGTTTGTTTTTCAACAGGAATACGAAAGAAGTGTTTCCCCGTTTATATTTGTCTGTTATTTGAACAATTCGGCGCAGAACACAATTGCATGCTTTTGTGATCGCTTCCACTTTCCGCCATGCTGTCACTATAGGGGCCAGATTCTAGGATGCGCGCTAATGCGGGCAGACAACTCTTCGCGTTGTCCCGCTATATGTCTCTCTTACGAGGGCAGGAGTGACGCGTCTTTCTGATTCCAAGGTCTTTGCATAATGTGTGTGTGTGTGTGTGTGTGTGTGTGTGTGTGTGTGTGTGTGTGTGTGTGTGTGTGTGTGTAGGGGGAGGGGGGGTGCGTGCGTGCGCGCGCAAGCGCGCGTCTAAGGCGAGATAGAGAGAGAGAGAGGGTCTCTTCTCCGATACCAGTAAGCAATCGTCTGTCAGTCAGGTCTGCGGGGAAGTAACTCTGTCAAAGGGGAACGACTTTATTACAAGAATTCATTCACCCATGTAGAACCTCGCATACGCCAACAAGTTGTGACGTCAACCAGCTAGGCGAGCTCACACGACCTCATGTGTTTGGTGTTTTTGCAAGTGCATAGAGGCACGATAAGGGTTTCAGTACTTTCTTATGTCAGCATGCTTGATGTCAGAGAGCTTGCGTTCCGGCGTGTGCGCGCGGGCTGCATACATGACACAACGACTACGACTGTGACTACAGCAGGTCATTGAATGGAAACAACATATTGGGCTGGTGGCCATCTTGTTTACTTGAGATAAAATGGGAAATCACCTTCTCCAGACCTACCTTTCACGATTTTTAGCCTGCCGCATTTTCAGAAGAGTTATCGCCGATTTTAAAAAAATCGGTCGTGTTACGAATTTTTTCAAATTTGTTCAAATTTGTTCAAAGTTGTTCAAATTCCTTCATTTTCTAGACTTTGGAAGTTCACCAATCACACTGCCTGTATTCGTGCTACAGCTCTGTAGCTCTGACTGGTTTTGTGTAAAAAAAATATTTTCGAGGTAGGGGTGGTTTGCACATAAGATCAAATATCTATGAAAAGACTACTGCAAATTACTTATCATCCCGGGTTTTTTTGTCTAGTGTGACAACTGCACATATGGACAGGAACTACTCCACTATTATAGCTTTAGCATTTAGAATAACTGAACTTTTAGATAAACATAACTTTTTCAAGTTTCTGCGAAAAAGCACTGGTCAAAAGAGTTCCAAATTTTCCGATTTCATAAGTACAATACAAGGTATTCTAGTCCATGTTTCACCAGCCCTCTAGATCTTCCAGATTTTATGTAAAAATTAATTCAGCCAGGGAAGTCACAAAAGCAACAGGGAAATTACAAGACATGCACAAGCATCATCTGCCATACCACCAGTGTGAAGCTGACGTCAAAACGCTTAGTTCCCAGACAAAATACGCAAGTATCGTCACTGCCTCCGACATTTCACCAGCCCTCTAGATCTTCCAGATTTCATGTGAAAAATAATTCAATCGGGGAAGCCACAAAGCCAACAGGGAAATCACAAGACATAAAACAAGCCTCCTCAGACGATCGCAGTGATAGAGGCTGACGTCAAAATGTTTAGTTCGCGGAACTGACGTCATCTCTCCGTCTGTGTATGACGACCTGCCTGAGGCTGACGTCAAATGTTTACTTCACGGAACTGACGTCTCTCTCTCTCTCTGGGGAGCCAGGGGTAGCCGAATGGTAGAGCGTTGGACTTTCAATGCTTGGGTCGAGAGTTCGAATCCGGCTTGGGACAAATATTTGTGCTGGCCTTTCTCTCGTTGCCCCGTCTTTGATATCACCCTTACGTGGTGGAAAAGGACGTTAAACTCCTAAACACCCACCCACCCACTCTCTCTCTCTCTCTCGCTCTCCCTCCACCCGGCCCCACCCCCAGTCACGTGACTAATCGGTCGAGGTCGTAGAGGATCTAGTGTCATTGGTAGAACATGGAGAGTGGAGAACCGGCAACAATAACAACAAAACAGACAAAATAAAATGAAATTTGGAGAAACAACTTTGTAGGACGGGGCCGTTCCTCCTTGTTTGTCTATAAATGCCATTCTTATATCATACTAAAGAGCATGTAGTCCTTAAAAATTAAAAAAAAAGGTATATATCTCAAAATTGACCAAAGTGAACTTATCCACCATTTTGTGAGAACGGGTCTACATTATTTTGTTGTAAACATTCAGGCATCGATCCATGCTAAGATGCTGTCGCCAGCTTCTTACTGTCCTTGTCGTGTTTATAGACTTGGGCAAGTGCGCATGGTGAAAGAACTATTGTTCTGTTTCCGCTGCTCAGTGAATACTGTAATCGTCTAAAAGGTCGCACTCAGTTGACCGTCTAGATTGTTTTGATGACACTTTGACGTTGTTGTGAAAATTGCTCTTAACCCATCTACGCCAGAATTTCATTTTCGCAGCCCGGCGAAACAGGCGTATGAACACAAGTTGACCGTGGGGTCATGTTGGTGTTTATTTGCAGAACCCTGTTTGGCGAGTGTGATAGTTTGTAATGATTTTTGTTGTCATGAAAAAGCGTGATTTTCGTGATTGTTGTACTCTGTAGGCCAGGGTGCATGCCAGGGGGCCGCAACAAGAGGCAAGTTGCTAATGAAGCTGGGACTTTTTGCGCTGAAGAGCGGCAACATCTTTAAGCCCTAAAAGACTCACTCACTCACTCACTGTGAATGTCTTTGATGTTTTTTTTTTTGCACTTGAGTTTTTTTTTTTGGGGGGGGGGGGGGAGTACTCACTGACTCACAATGTCACTTGATATCCCGGCTGTAGCCGCGAAATAGTCTTTGTTGCTTGCGCGGCGTTAAGCCCTGACTAACTAACTGACGAACTGATCTCGGGTTTTTTTTAATCGCCTATCAGGTGCGTGCCCTTGAATGGTCTGTGCATGATTATTTTTGTTTGTAGATTGAAGCATTTTTAGGGGTGACTATGATGCCTGAGGCAAGTAGGGAATATCTATTATTTACAAAACCAACAAAAAGCACCAAATTGCCTTTTTTATTTACTCTGCACACACATTTAAAAAGGGTAAAAAATCCGTACTATATTTAGCGTAGTTCTTACTACATGCCCCGAAAGCTATAACTTTTCTGTGCGCTAACAGGAAAATTCGTTTCCTTTAAATTCATTTTTTAAAAGAAATGTTCTCAAAACGGGCCGGGTGACTTCGTCCCCCTGGTTGGTGTGTCCCATCGCATTTCTATTTTCAAGCAGCAAAATGAGCAGTTGTCAAAAACACAGTCGCGTTTATGGATGCTGTCTTTTAGAGGGTCCCATGTTGGGGTGCTGGGCCCGAATGAGTTAAATGGTTTTAAGACTTCAGATGCTTTTCACGATAACAGTAATGAACCAACCTCTAGCTAAGATCCTGTATGTTTACACAAGCGGCACGCACAAACTCCTCGCGTCAGTCTTTCCAAGAAGACTATGCTGTGGCCGGTGTCATGGGAAACAGAAAAACATGAAGCACACACCAGGGCCCGCATGTAATAGTGGGGTTAGGGAGTTTAGCCCCGGGATAGAGTCTAATCTCGAACTAAACTAGCTAAATTTTCTGTTGTTTTTCGTTTTAAATCAGGAAGCGGGTCCATTCCAGCAAGGTGCCTATGCCGTTATAGAAGGATTTTTGTCTTTCTTTTTCGCTTCCTTTTGTATTTAATTTTATTTTGGGTTTCTTTTATCCTAGTCTGGGTTAGGCCCGTAGCCGTGGGTTAAATTATCCTCGAGTTTTACATACGGGCCAGAGTGAATAGCAGGGTGGAGTTTTGCATATATATATATATTTAGCCCTTAGCGGCAGCAGGCTTTCACTGTTTCACCCAGCCCTTCGGCGCTTTGAGCGATTCAGAAGAGACAGACATGTATATGTGCGCCGAGTAAAAGTCAACCGTACCGTTCTATCCATACCATCTTCTGCACAGTTTCTTGCACAGAGAGTTCGTTAGTTAAGGCTTTACGCCGCGCAAGCTACAAAGACTATTTCGCGGCAACTTGCACAGAGAAGACGTACATTCATACAAGAGCCGGGATAACCGAATGGTTGAGCGTTGGACTCTCAACGCTCGGATCGTGAGTTCGAATCCCAGCTGGGGCCAAATATTTGTGCTGGCCTTTTTTGTCGTTGCTCCGTCTTTGATATCACCATTACGTGGTGGAAAAGGAGGGCAAACTCCAAAACCCCACCCACCGTCCGTCATACAAGAGAGGTTACAGGCAGAAGTAGGAATTTATCTTCCAAATGGGAAAGGCATCTTACAGCGAGGAGCTGCGTTTTGCTGCTGCTTCTGCCCTCCTGGTAGTGATGGTGTGTGTTTCACCGAACGAGGGGAATCTGAGGCAAGACCGAGCAAAACACAGCCATTGTCTTGACAACAGAAACTTCAGCGACAATCTACTGTTTGAGGTCCCTGCTGTCTCAAACATTCACTGCAGTGTGAGCTGTTTCTCTGACCAGAGCTGTGAGGCTTTTACCTACATACCAACGTCTGCGACATGCCAGGGACACTCGTCCGTCCCCACGTCAGCAAGTCCCAGCTTCCCCTCCCCTGGGGCAAAAACGTTTGTTCTCCCTGAGGGTAAGACATGAGACTTTTTACTTCTGCTTTGCAGTCGAATGTATACTTGTTTTGGGGTATGTATGTTTTTCCCCATAGGACAGTGTTTTGTCTGCGTTCTGTCACATACAATTTTTATCTTTTCGAACATAATCGACAGAAAGCAAGAAACCAATTCAATCGTGTTGATTTAAGAAGACTGTATTTTTTTCCCAGTTGTATTCATTCTCTAATTCATTTCAACTGAGTATTATCGATCGAGATAATCAGCCGTCTTAGGCAAGTGAAAAGTTGGTAATTTTGGTGGTTACCTTTTAATTTTGTTGTTGTTTGCGTGTTATTCAAATTCTTGGTGGATTGAAAAAGAACTCGATGAAATACCGGCCCCCATAGTGTAGTGGTTAGCACTTCGGACCATGGACCGGGAGACCCGGGTTCGAATCCCAGCCGAGGCAAGCGGGATTTTTACAACCTAGGTCGGCTCCTACCCAGAGCAGGTGTCCTATGGGCCCATGGGAAGGCTGTTGCCACACAGCCGAAACTCTGGGAATGCATCCCTTGGTATGACACACGGCAGGTACCGCAGGTGTCGTAGTTCCCTGGCCTGGACATTTGTGACAGGAAGTGAGGAATGCGGCCCTGTCCAGCAGTCCCAAACCATATGGACCTCCATCACCAGACCATTATCCTCATCTTCATCATCATGCGTAATACAGAGAACCTCAGCTTCCAACCCTCCGTAGATTCCACCTAGGTCTGGAGCTGGTGAAGAGCTGGGGCATACCAAAAAAGTGAATGAAAGTGAATGCCAGGAAATTCTAAACAAATTTGTTTTGTTAATCTCTCTCTCTCTCTCTCTCTGTAGAGGTAATCGCATGCCCCATCAACTGTGGCTACCTACAAGTCGCCCCTGGCGCCTGCCTCCGACTGTACCACCACCAGCAAAATAACACTGACGCCAGAAAACAGTGCCAGCAGGACGGTGCAAGACTGTACAGAATGAAGACGGATGAACGGCGCCTACTGCTTAAGGATTTCATGATAGACCAAGGCAAGTACATACATATAAGACCGTGCGAAGATTAGTTCAAACTGGTTCTGTAGATTTTTAGATATTGCCGTAACACACAAAATAAACGCCTGAACTGATGGACGGGCTATGACCTTGTCCTTGAAGCCATCCACACGATTCTTGCTTGTGAACTGTGTTTTATCGAATTCTATCACTGCAAAATTTGATTGAGATCTATACACTCGTTTGTAAGATATTGACGTCGGTCTAGCTCAATTATCTCAAATACTGCACCAAAATTTAACGGGAAAAATTACGGCCATGGTTTCCAAAAAGGCATTATTCTGATTGGAGTGAAATTTCAGTACGTCAACAATTTGTTCTACGTTGTTCCGTAATTTTCCGAGCCTATTAAATATAAAACCCCTAATTTTCCTAGCCTAACAGACGCGAAAACCTTTCTGTGTCGCCAGCTTCACGGTCTGCTGAGTAGGAAAATCAGAAATTTCGAATCTGAATTTGCTAGCTCAGACGGCTGTGCAGACGGCATTGCAGAGTTGAAAAATGTGAATTTCCGCCAGCCTCACGATGTGCAAACGGCATTGTATCGCATTCAGAGCTATACTAGTCATTACGATCAATTATTTTCAGCGTACAGGCGCACTGACAAGTGCCGCAACTTTCTAAACCACAGGTGGGCTTCTTAGAAGCCTAGTAAAGTTAGTATACATGGAATAATAAAGTGACCCGTTCTTACGAAATGACCGATACGTCGCGCCCCCAGGGTCCGTATGTAAAAGTCGAGGTTAATTTAACCCACGGCTACGGGCCTAACCCAGACTAGGACGAAAGAAACCCAAAAAGCAAAATTAAATAAAAAAGGAAGCGAAGAAAGGAAGAAAAAATCCTTCATACAGCTCAGGCACCTTGCTGGAATGGGCCCGCTTCCTGATTTAAAAGGAAAAACAACAGAAAATTTAACCCTAGAGCTAGTTTAGTTCGAGGTTAGACTCTATCCCGGGGCTAAAAGCCCTAACCTCGACTATTACATACGGGCCCTGGCGTTGACCGCAATGTGCATATAAAGTGCTGGGGTCACGTCATTCCATCTGTACCACCAGAACCACCACTAGCTTCAGCTGACCGCGGTATTCGGTAAGAGTAAAAATGCAATAACTTCAAATTACAGAGCATTTTCTCCTTTTTAAAACAACAACAAATATTATACTTCAATATTGACAAAGGTCAACTCATCCACCATCTTGCGATGAAAAAAGGTCACACTATTATGAGCGTTAAAAGAGTTTAGTCTGTGCAAAGTGTAATTAATTTATAATTTATGTGCCAGGCCTTTGATAGTTAAACCTCTGCTTAGCCTGTATGTGTGTACTATGAGTTCGTTGCACTGCCAAACTGTTTGTAAGAGGGGATGTAAATAGTGTGTGTGTGTGTGTGTGTGTGTGTGTGTGTGTGTGTGTGTGTGTGTGTGTGTGTGTGTATGTGCGTGCGTGCGTGCGTGCAGTGCGTGTGTGTGTGTGCTTTAAGCGCAGCGAGTCCTTGGAATTTGGAGAGCAGCGCTCTATCAAAAAAACTATGTATTATTATTATTATTATTTACAGGTGGGGAAAACTACAAAGTGTGGATAGATGCAGGACGCCTGGTGGGAGACGATACGTGGAGGTGGGGGGATGGTGAAATTCTCCCCAACGACTCTCCACTATGGGCTTCCGGTCAGCCAGACTTGACCACGACCAAGTGCGTGAAAACATACACAAACTTCAGACTTGACGATACACCCTGTAGTAATTCTAAGAGGCACGCGGTGTGCGAATATTCGCCTTGAAGGTGAAGAATGGTAGGGTGCTGGATTCTCAATGCTCGGTCGTGAGTCGAATCCCGACGGGGCCAGTGCTGGTCTTTTTCAGGTTGCCCAGTCTTTGATATCACCCTTACATTGTGGGAAACGAAAGTTAAACGGCCAAACACCCACCCACCCTTTCTCCTTGACGGTACACGTGGTGGTACTGTGGTACATCCTGCTTCAAAGATATACTGATGCTACCCCCCCCCCCCCTTTTTTTTTTAAGGCTCGAAGATCAGTCTGAGCTTGGTGGTGTCTAACACCACACCACTATTACGAAAACACCTGAAGTTCAATGCAATTCAATTCAATAATTCTTTATTGTCCTCAAGGGGAGGCAATTTAGTTGCGGCGTAAAAGCAGACAACAACCACATATACATAAACACAGCTTAAAAGACAACAGAATAATTTGCATATATACCCAGTGTGAAATGAAACGTTTAAAAATCCGAAAAAAAAGGGGGACGAGCACAAGCAACAGCCGCCGGTCGCAACATGAGTTGCGCCCCTTAAAGTAGCTTTCAGCGTATACCAGATACCGTACCATGAACTCCAAACTCTAAGCCGTTGTTCTTCTTAGTGTATGTTTGCACACAATAAGTTCACACACATTTAATTATTTAGTTTTTGTGCCCAAATGATGTGAAGAATTATTTGTTAATTAATTTTCTTATGCATGTGTCATGCTGGAAACTAAAAGTTTTTTTTTTTTTTTTTTTTAAAAACAGGCCGAAGCCTGCTCAATAATGACTCAGGATTGTGATATTGATCCTACCCTTCATTTGTCTCTGTTTGTCTTTCTTGTCATGCATTTTCTTTCTTTAATTCTAGTTTCCGTCTTCTGTTTATCGTTTATCATGCACTGAGCCTTGTTATTGTATTTTTTTCCAGTGCTGGCATAATGACGGCTGCGTTTCCTTGTGGCTTAAGCTTAGGCGTGTATACAGGCTTTAGGTCCCTTGGTGATTAGGTCTCTGTGGGTTTTCATACAGATCAAGTGTTTCCATGCTTTGATCTGTGAATAGGGTTGTGCTGATCTGGCATTCATGACAGACCAAAGCATTTGAATAAACCGTTATTGATTTAGAATTGTGCATTGTGAACAGTACTATGTAACAGGTCTTTTGTTTTGTTTGTTTCCAAGGACAAGCAGAATAAAGTCGTTGCGTGTACACCAATCAGTAGTGAGGCTTTGTGTGTGCTTCAGTCGGGATCACAGCACGAACCCATTAGCTCACATTACACAAACTGCAAAACACCCTCAAAGTCACACATGTATAAGCCATAGAGTCGAAGCTGGATTCTCTTCTCCTGCAGATCACGTTTCTGTTGTTTCCCTTTTTGTTTCCAAGGACAAGCAGAATAAAGTCGTTGCGTGTACACCAATCAGTAGTGAGGCTTTGTGTGTGCTTCAGTCGGGATCACAGCACGAACCCATTAGCTCACATTACACAAACTGCAAAACACCCTCAAAGTCACACATGTATAAGCCATAGAGTCGAAGCTGGATTCTCTTCTCCTGCAGATCACGTTTCTGTTGTTTCCCTTTTTGTTTCCAAGGACAAGCAGAACAAAGTCGTTGCGTGTACACCAATCAATAGTGTCGCTTTAATTTCTGCTTCAGTCGGAGTCACAGTACGAAAGCCTTTAGCTAACATTACTCAAACTGCAAAACACCCTGAAAGTCACACATGCATAAACCATGGAGTCGAAATTGGTTCTCTTCTCCTGCAGATTACGTTTCTGTTGTTTCCTTGGTTCACCTTCTCGTTAAGCATTTACAGACCAGAATTGACTACGGAATAAAGAACATGAGACATGTACAACAGGATGGCCACCAGCCCAATATGTGTTTCCATTCAATGACCTGCTGTAGTCACAGTCGTAGTCGTTGTGTCATGTATGCAGCCCGCGCGCACACGAACGCAAGCTCTCTGACATCAAGCATGCTGACATAAAGAAAGTAATGGAAAACCCTTTCCGTGCCTCTATGTACTCGCAAAACCCCAAACACACATGAGGTCGTGGTGAGCTCGCCTAGCTGGTTGACGTCACAAACTTTTGGGCGTATGCGAGGTTCTACATGGGTGAATGAATTCTTGTTAATAAAGTCGTTCCCCTTTGACAGAGTTACTTCCCGCAGACCTGACTGACGATTGCTTACTGGTATCAGAGAAGAGACCCACTCTCTCTCTCTCTCTCACGCACGCACGCACACATACATATGCTTCTAAGTGTGAGTCAGTGGCAAACACGAAACCCACTGAAATTCCCGCTTTCCACACGTTGTAGAGATCGCGAAAGATACTGCATTTTCGATGCAAATAATTTCTAGATCATCCCAGAACATGCTGGTGCAGTAACGTCAGTAGATAACGTCACCTTGGAAAGATTTCGAACTTCCAGTGAGTTGAGGAATGTTCTAGATCTGACCTGTTCAGTACGCAAGCAGACCTGCCAGCGTTCTGGGTTCTTTCTTCTTCATGAATTTGTTCTCCGCGCATATTCTGTTCATAAAGTATTGGAGTTGTATTCTGTTGTAACCCGTATCTTCTCTACGAGTACACGAAGATGGCGACATAGCATAAGTAAAATACAACACCACGTCTCCAAATAGAAGAATTCGGAAAGAAAGTGGGGAGACATCCCCAAGAAAAACCAGCATCACGTCAATCAAACATGACCCTCTTACTTTACGTCAGTGCGCGTGCGTCTTTTCTTCGATGTTTGTGAGGCGTGTGGCTTGTGGAGGAAATGTGTTTTGAGTACAAAGTTTCGAGTCAACTGACGATAACGGCTGCAGGGAATTTTTCTAATTTTTTTTAAAATATATTTTTTTTTTATGGCACCCCAGACACATTATCTATATATAGTAGGAGCGATTTTGAGATCTAAAATGGGTTCTCCAGCAACTTTTCATGAGGTAATGGGTTACGTCACAAGTATAATAGCGACTACCTCCAAATTCACCCTGTTTAGAGTCCGTATTTATGCTATCTATTTCCAAAAAATGGAGTGATTTAGATACATATTTTGCCTTTAAACGCAGAAAGCCAAGGGGATAACTCGCAAATCGTGTGTGCAATCCTACTGGATCGGGCCCTCTATTCAAAAATCTTGATTTATTAAGAAACCCCAAATTTTGAAATCGATCGGGTCAGTATTTTCGGAGATACAGGCATCTGAACTATGTTCACATGCAATGTCAACTGAGGTACGGTTTACGTGAACTATAACAGTGACTATTTCCTACTAGTCAGCCTGTTCAGAATCCGTATTCATGCTATGTACTGCCAAAAAAATGAGTGATTTAAATAAATATTACGCCTGTAAACGACAGACAACCAACTTGTCTCAAAACGGCGATAACTCCCAAATCACTTAAGCAATCATCACACGCTCGGTTGCTCTAATCTAACATTTTGATATATTTGGATACCCCAAATTTGAAGCCATTCGGTTGAGTATTTTCGGAGAAACAGGCCTGGACACAATTCACACACACACACACACACACACACACACACACACACACACACACACACACACACACACAGACGGCACTCACTGAGGAGGAGAAGTGCGTTCGGCGCACCATACACGTCAGTTTCGGAGACGCACGCTTCTTACGTCATTGTCAGAGTTACACTTGCAAAATCGTCTCTGCGGGAGATCGGCAGTGACGTGCGTTTGTACCACAGATGCTTGCCTATGAACTTGAAAATTTTAGCCCGTCCTATGATGTTGTTTCCATTACTATGGAAACAACATAAAAAGTAAGTGGAAACAAAGGAAGAAAAAAATCTTTTTTTTTTAATAACGGCTTAGGCACCTTGCTGGAATGGGCCCGCTTCTTGATTGAAAACAAAAACAACCGAAAATTTTACCCTAGAGGTAGTTTAGTTCGAGGTTAGATTGTATCCCGGGGCTAAAAGCCCTAACCTCGACTTTTACATACGGGCCCTGGCCTAAACAGAAACTAGACTAGCATTACTCCAGTGAGGCCTGAGCAGAAAGGAGACATTCAATTTTTTTTTTTAAACGTCGTGTCAGGTGCGTGCCCGTGCATGGTCTGTGCATGATTATTTTTGTTTGTAGATTGAAGCATTTTTAGGGGTGACTATGATGCCTGAGGCAAGTAGGGAATATCTATTATTTACAAAGCCAACAAAAAGCACCAAATTGCCTTTTTTATTTACTCTGCACACACATTTAAAAAGGGTAAAAAATTCTGTAGTTAGTTTAACGTAGTTGATACTACATGCCTCGGAGTTTTTAGTTTAATCCTCTTTATTCCCTGGGGAACATAGGGCTGCAACCACACTCCGCCAGCGCACTCGGTTCTGGGACGCCCTCTTTAGTTCTGGCCCACGTCGTTCCGGCGGCCTTGGCTTCAGCGTCCGTACTCCTCCGCCAGGTCTGCTTCGGTCGGCCCACTTTGCGCTTTCCCTGGGGGTTCCAATCAAGGGACTGTGCCTGGTGACATTTGATGTTGACTTTCGCAGAGTGTGTCCGATCCATCCCCATTTCCTTTTCTTGATCTCCTGCTCGATGGGGACCTGTCTTGTTCCCTCCCAGAGGTCTTGGTTGGTGATTACCAGTGGGTATCTGATGTTGAGAATGTTGCGGAGGCATCTGTTGATAAAGGTTTGCAGCTTGTGGGAGCTTGTCTTGGTGGGTGCGCCATGTCTCCGAGCCATAGAGTAGGACCGACTTCACATTTGAGTTGAAGATCCGGATCTTGTTTCGCAGGGATAGGGCTGTGGATCTCCAGATTGGGCGTAGAGTGCGAAAGGCATGTCTGGCTTTGTTGGTGACATGCCTCGGAAGCTACTAAATTTCTGTGCCCTGTCAGGAAAATTCGTTTCCTTGAAATTCATTTTTTAAAAAGAAATGTTCTCAAAACGGGATGGGCGACTTCGTCCCCCCGGCCTGGTTGGTGTGTTTCCATCGCATTTCTATTTTCAAGCAGCAAAATGAGCAGTTGTCAAAAACACAGTCACGTTTACGGATGCTGTCTTGGTAGACGCTGTCCAATGCAAATAAAGAGAGCACACACTCTCGCCTCTCACACTCAGTTTTCTATCTTTCTAGTGAGTTTTTTTTTTTTTCCCTCGGAGAATGTTCTGCCCGACTGTAGTCAGTCATCTTTCTAGTGAGTTTTTTTTTTTTCCTAGGATCCGGAGTTCTGCCCGACTACAGTCGGTCATCTTTCTAGTGAGTTTTTTTTTTTTTTTTTTAACAGGATCCGGATTCTGCACGACTATAGTCAGTCACTTGTCCAAAATCAACCAGACTGTGCCTATATTTTCTTATAGTTCGTTATAGATTTGGACGTAAATGACAAAGACAATCTCCTGAAATAACTGACCTCAAGTAAACTCATCTGAACAACAACATGGGCTGATTAAGTACTAATGAAGGATGTGGATTTTCTTTTTTACGGGGGGGGGGGGGGGGGGGGGGGGGGGGGGGGGTGTGGGAGGTGGGGGGGGGGGGGGTGTCATGAAATGCCCGACTTTAGGGTAAGATGTTTTTCTTGCTGAGCGGATCTAGTGTCTTTGTAGGTTTAAAGAGAGAAAGAGGGGGGGGGGGGGGGGGGCGCAGGGGGTTTCGAGTCCCACTCGGGGCAAAGAATTTTTCCTTTCTCATATGTGGCACCGATTATTCGGGCCGATCGTCGGGGGTTCTGTCCGGGTACTCCGGCTTCCTCCCCCCTCTGCTTTGGAAATGTTCAGCCCACAACATTTGAAAAATAAATGCAATTCTAAAGTCCGAAACTTAAATAACTGAGCTGACCCTTCGAACCACGTGGATTGTAATGTGTTTATATCCAGTGTGTGAGAGAATGCGTGTGATTCACGTGAGCGTGCGTGTTGGGTTCAGTTCGCGGCGCTTTGAGCCGATTCATGAATTGGGTTAAAGCGCCTATACAATACTCATTATTATTATTGTTGTTGTTGTTGTTATTATATTATAATCTCGACAGGCAAGAAAGGTATCCGAATGTGGCTAGACGGAACCAAGTCGGTCGATGCGTGGATGTGGGGAGATGGAGACACGCTGCCTGTCAACTCTTCCCTGTGGTATCCAGGCGAGCCCAGCGGTCCAGGAAACTGCATACAAAGCTACGTAAACTACCGGCTTGATGACATATCGTGTGATTGCTTTCGTTCGTACTTATGTGAGCTTTTCGATCCATGATTTAACGTTATTCTTTATTAAGCTTTAGGTAAGGTACGTATTGTTCAGATTTTTCAGAGTGTGGCATGGCTGCATACGCACCTTCTCAATGTTTATGATGCATGTAAAGAGGGTGATCTTTATGAAATTGGTACGAGAACTGTGTATGAGGGCAATTTTTATGAAAAAAATTACATGGCTAATGCGATGTTAATTGGATTGTGTTATGGGTTTAAAAAGCCCGTTGGGCTCAAAGCCGTTGATAAAATCTGACTCTTGAAAAACAAACCTCTCTTGAAATCGTCCGTGAATCTATTGGAAGGGGAGAGTCGGGGGAAGGGAGTGAGAGTGGAGGAGTCTGCAGTCTAACCCGTTAACCAAGCCATTGATATCTCTTTAACGTTTGAATGGTCGAGGCCTCGTTCAGAGCTTATCTGTCGACACGTCAGTAACCCTTAAGCCCAAGCGTGACTAGTCCCTGCCCACTATATGCAGGCTGGGGAAATTTCAGTCATTTGGCAATTTTCAGCCAAATTTCCTATTCTTTCAGCCAACAAAAATCCCAGTTTCAGTCACAGAAAAAGAAGGGGTAAACAGATTGCACACAGTCAAGTAGGGATACATGTATGCCATAATTTATGACACAGTCTAACTTCATTTTTTGAGGACTTGCATGTCAGTACCAAGGCAGTATATTACTTTGGGTGCCTGGAGATGCTGCTAAATGTCCTTAAACATGCTAAAATTTGTTTTCTTAAGTGGGCCATTGCTCCCAAGGTCCCCCAGCAGGGCTCTGCCTCTGCACCCCGGTCTAGGTCTTTTTTTCTCCCCCCCTCAGCAAATCCCCAGCCTGTGTATGATAGGGACCTGGTTAAAAAGAACCTGCCACTGCCCAGCAGTAGTAGCCACTTCAAGCCACTATTACTCAAGGCGTGGGCCTTCCCCCGCTAGGCGCGAGGGGGGTGGGTGTTTGGGGGTTTAACGTCCTTTTCCACCACATAGGGTGATATCAAAGACGGGGCAACGATGAAAAGCCAGCACAAATATTTGGCCCCAGCCGGGATCGAACTCACGACCCCGACGCTAGGCCCGAGACCACTGCAGATTGCATAATAGTGGCTTGAAGTGGCCTCTCGTGATCTGAAGATTTCAAGTAAAATTGCGATTTTTTTGCTTGGGCTTTTAAGAGATAAGAAGAAAAAAATCCATTTCATTTGGAGATGAGATTTCAGCCTTTGAGATGCTGTCACTGTGCAGGTGTTTTGCGTGGTGTGATAATAGACAACACCAAAACAGCTCTGAACGATCTGTGATCATAAAAATCTTAACACTTGTGCCCTTATACCTCCGCACAGCGTCTCGTACTTTAATAATGTACTTATATAAATTGTGTGTGTGTGTCAACAGGATATTAATATTTAAACGTTGAAACAATGCTTTGTGTTGCATTTGAAAAATACCGACGAAATGAACTGCTTAGCATATGTGGTGGAACTAAACATATAATTGTCTTGTATTTATATATCTTAGCCAAACTGTTGTTGCTAGCACTGTATTTTGTCGTACTTTTATGTCAGATCATGCTAAAGGTATGTATCTGTATGGAGATGCGACAAGCGGTGCGATGGTGGAGCGATATATAGCGACAAACGTGTGTATCCACCGCTGGTTCTATCATGAGCACTCTTCGAACACAAAGGGAAATTGGCGCAAACTAAAAATCAACGCCCCCCTTTCGCTTCGAATGGTGCGCGACAGCGAGTCGTTTCGCTCTTCAAGCGCAAGAAATCGCGTCACGTTCCGGTCGCGTCTGGTACGGTACCGCGTCGCTTTTGCACCGAGCGTATGAATACACTCATTATTTATTTCTATCATTTTGATTTGATAACCAACTGATAGCATCAGTAATGTTGTGCCTATTTGTTATGACGTTCACCTTAAACCACTGGTGTAAAAACTAGTTGTAGAGGTTTTTTTATGTGTTCATTTGGTGTAGTCTTTTTACAGCTTTAGCTTCATGTTGAACAATATTCACAGATCTATGCAGAACCTATTGCAAGACGTGTTCATATCTTTTTTTTTTAAATTAAAAAGTTATAGACGGTTCTTCCGATTTTGCTTCATATTAAACAACAGGGGCGCCGGAAGATGTTGGGGGGGAGGGGGGGCAGAATCTCAGAGGGGGGAAACGCCAGAGCCAGTGAAAGGAAGGACGTTGCTCGAGGAAAGTGAAAAGCGGGGGGGGGGGGGGGGGGGGGGACGTTCAGATGCTGCGCAGACAAAACCTTACGAACCAGGGAGCCACTGAAAGGTAGGACGTTGCCCAAAAAAAGTGAAAAGCTGGGGGGGGGGGGGGGGGCGATCAGATGCTGCGCAGGCAAAAAAACCTTCACGAACCAGGGAGCCACTGAAAGGAAGAACGTTGCCCAAAGAAAGTGAAAAGCGGGGGGGAGGGGGGGATTATCAGACGACTTTCTGCCAAGTCGTTTTGATAATTTATTTCATGCAACGGCTAAACTGAGTTCTCTGTTGGGTGGGATGAGGGAGAGAGCAGGAAGAGGGGGAGGGGTTGGGGTTGGGGACTTAGGGGAAGGGGGGGGGGGCAAGACCACGGCTTTGCCCCCCCCCCTCTTGCCATAGTCACCTGATTTTCCGGGGGGGGGGGCAAAAAGATACTCTTGCCCCCCCCCCCCCCTGCTTGGGTACAGGGGGGGGGCAGCTGCCCCCCCTGCCCCTCTGGTTCCGGCGCCCCTGAACAATATGAGTGTTAATAAAAAGTGTTAATCAAAGGTGTTAATAAAACGTGTAAACTGCAGTAGGTCCGACACCTGGTGTAGAACCTGTTGCAGTCCACACTTTTTTAAAAGGAAAATGTAAAGTTTTTGTTCTCGGGAAGTTTTAAGCTTAAGTTTCATATTTGTCAAAGGTTTTGATTTGAGCCTGTTGCAATTAAAATGCGTCGGAATTTCCAAAACAGGCGTCACTAATACCATACAAATCAATAATCTCTCTCTCTCTCTCTCTCTCCTTCTGTGTGTGTGTGTGTGTGTGTGTGTGTGTGTGTGTGTGTGTGTGTGTGTGTGTGTGCGCAAGTGTGTGCACGTGTGTGCAAGTGTGTTAGTCCTGAAAACAGCAGCAACAACGACAACAACAACAATGACGACAAAAAGAAGAAAAAAAGAAAGAAAAAAAAGAGAGAAAAAAGAACATAAGAAAAACTAAAACATACAACCAAAAAGAAGAAAAACACGACACATACAATTTAAAAGAAAGAAACACAACAGCAATAACAACAACAAACTAACGAGGCAGAGAATGTGAGTGCTAGCACTGAGAACGTCATTAAACTGTTTACAGGTAGAAGGGGACCTGCTTAAGTCATGCACCGACAATTCTGACGAGACTTAAATGTCTGAATGAACAGTGAAGTCAGTGAAGTCCGGCTGTAGTGATAGACCCATGTAGTGATAGTCCGGCTGTAGTAATAGAATTTCTTGGTCCCGGTCCCAGTTGTTCATGTTCTTTGTTAACTTAGTCCGGTTGTAGTGATATTTTTCAGGCCGGATATAGTGATAGTCCGCTTGTAGTGATACTATTTTCAAGTCCCGGGGAAGCTAAAGTCCGGCTGTAGTGATAATGTTCGAGAGTAATCTCCCTTTACCAAAATGGCGAGCAAACGCCAGCAACGCAATGTGCTTACCCATGTTGTATCTTTTAGCCTGTGTTTGAAGTTTCAATCCAAAGAATTGGATAGTGTTTGCGTTAAAAGGAAGTATTTACTTGTACATGTGTACATTTTTATTTTTTCATTTGTTACTGATTAAAGACTAAATTTCATTCCTAAAAAATCTGACGATTTTTCATTTAACCCGTATTTCTAAGTGGCCCTTCTCTCTCTCTCTCTCTCTCTCTCTCTCTAAAACACGCACACACACACACACACACACACACACACACACACACACACACACACACACACACACACACACACACACACCGGCTGTTGAACTGCTAGGACGGGGGTAGGTTAACACAGGACATTTGCAAGCCTGACAAAGACGACAGAAGAAACGTCACAAAACGAAATCAATAGTGGTTCCAAAATCACCTTCTTACTGCCTTGAGGCTAGTTTACTAAATGTGCCGCCGCATGTGGCAATAAAAGCTTTGAAGATATCACTACAACTACAAGCGATTGGCCGGATGTAGTGATAAAACCTACAAAAATATCACTATAACCGGACATCCGGATGTAGTAATAGTCCGGATGTAGTGATAAAAAAATTTGGTCCCGAGGGCTATCACTACATCCGGACTTCACTGTAGCACCAAAGCGCCGCGGGACATCCTCGTGACAAGCAACATGACATGGAGACAAAGAACCAAAGGAACAGAAAACAACAGCTCATGAACAGCACGCGCCATTAGTATTCACTTAATATGTCCGCGTGAAGTATCGACCCGCCACCACCTTTAAGACGTCATGCACTGCTCCTCCTGCCCTCACCGCACGGGGTGTAACGTGGTGGTTTGAAGGTGTACGATGAGACAGCGATTACGGTTGGCGAAATATGACAAAAAAACAGCAGTTTTTCTGCAGACACATCGAGAATAAAACAATACTGCAGAAAAAAATCTTTTGTACAAAACAATTGGTTTTCTGCAGAAAAATCGACAAAAAACAACAACAACAAAAACCAAAAACCGAAATGACAAAATAGCATTTGTTTCTGCAGAAAACTGACTTTTCTGCACCCCCACCCCCTCCCGACTTTTCTGCAGAAAAGACTGGCAAGGGATGACAAAATAGCAGTTGTTTCCTGCATAAAAAAATCTGCAAAAAAGTCGGTTTTTATTTTGCAAAAAAAGTCTTTTTTTCCCCCTAAAAACAGGACTATCCTTTTGCTGGAAAAACTGTCTTCAGGCAGAAAAAAGGACTGTCAATTTTCTACAAAAAAGGTTTTTCTGCTGAAAAGTATCATTTCTTTGCAGAAAAACTTTTTTCTTGTAGGGGTTGTGAATTGTCTTCTGCGCAAAAAAGCTGTTTTGCCATATTTCGCCAACAACATATACTTTCTCATCGTAAATCGCTGTCTCATCGTACACCTTCAAACCACCACGTTAAGTACACCCCGTGCACCGGGGGCGGAAGAAACATAACATCTGAAGTCAACCCCTTTATCCTTCACGTCCTTGTGTGATGGCCCGTTCTCACGAAAAGGGTAGAGAAGTCGCGCCGGGACATTCCACGCAAAACATATCAATAGCGCTAGGGTCACTCTGTCGCGCCACTGCAACTACCCCATTCAGTTAACCGATGTATTCACATTTTTTTGTGTGGGTGGGGTGGGTGTTTGGGGACTTAACGTTCTTTTCCACCATATACGGGTGATATCAAAGACGGGGCAACGATGAAAAGGCCAGCACAGATATTTGGCCCCAGCCGGGATACGAACACAAGACCCGAGAACTGGAAGTCCAACGCTCTTCCATTCGGCCACCCCGGCTCCCCCATTTTTAAGTTGTTTCTCTATAGATAAACAACTTTATGAGACGGGGCAGATTTTGCTGCGCGCAGCAGCAAGTTTCAGTGATACAAAACAAGACTGTGACGTTTCTCCACACAATAATACTTTCACGCACATAGTGACGTAACGAAACCTGCGTCATAGACACTTGACGTGCACACTATGCTGCTGCGTTCTTTTTGGCGGGAGTTGTGAGACGTGTGTCTGTGTGTGTGTGTGTGTGTGTGTGTGTGTGTGTGTGTGTTTGTGTGGACGGATGTAATGATGGCTATCTCCTAAACCACCTCGATGGAGGCCTTTTTATGTTGTTTCCATAGTAATGGAAACAACATAATAGGACGGGCTAAAATTTCCACGTTCATAGGCAAGCATCTGTGGTACAAACGCACGTCACTGCCGATCTCCCGCAGAGACGATTTTGCAAGTGTAACTCTGACAATGACGTAAGAAAACTTGCGTCATCGATGCTGACGCGTATGGTGTTCCGAACGCAGTTCTCCTCCTCAGTGAGTGCCGTCTGTGTGGATGTGCGTGTGTGTGTGTGTGTGTGTGTGAATTGTGTCCGGGCCCGTTTCTTCGAAAATACTCAACCGAATGGCTTCAAATTTGGGGTATCCAAATATATCAAAATGTTACATTAGACGATTCAAGCGTGTGATGATTGCTTACGTGATTTGGGAGTTATCGCCCTTTTGAGACAAGTTGGTTGTCTTTCGTGTACAGGCGTAATATTTATTTAAATCACTCAATTTTTTGGCAGTAGATAGCTTGAATACGGACTCTGAATTGACTCACTACTAGAAAATGGTCGCTCTTATAGTTTTCATGTAAACCGAGCCTGAATTGACATTGCATGTGAACCCAGTTCAGATGCCTATTTCTCCAAAAATACTGAACCGATCGATTTCAAATTTGGGGTTTCTAAATGAATCAAGATTGTTGAATAGAAGGCCCGATCCAGATACGATTGCACACATGATTTGCGAGTTATCGCCCTTTTCAGAAAAAGTGGCTTTCTGGCGTTTAAAGGCGTAATATTTACCTAAACCACTCCATTTTTTGGACATAGATAGCATGAATACGGACTCTCAACTAAGTGAATTTTGGAGGTTGTCGCTTTTATACTTTTGGCGTAAGCCGTACCTGATGAAAGTGCTGGTGAACACACTTTAGATCTCAAAATCGCTCCTACTATACATAGATAATGAGCCTGGGGTGCCATAAAAAATATACAAAAAAATTAGAAAAATTCACTGCAGCCGTTATCGTCAGTTGACTCGAAAATTTGTACTCACAGCACATTTCCTCTGCAAGCCACACGCCTCACAAACATCGAAGAAGAGACGCACGCGCACTGACGTAAAGTAAGTGCGTCATGTTTGATTGACGTGATGCTGTTTTTTCTTGGGGGTGTCTCGCCACTTTCTTTCGGAATTCCTCTGTTTGGAGACGTGGTGTTGTATTTTACTTATGCTATGTCGCCATCATCGTGCACTCGCAGAGATGATACGGGATACAACAGACTACAACTCCAATACTTTATGAACAGAATATGCGCGGAGAACAAATTCATGAAAGGAGAAGAATCCAGAACGCTGTGCAGGGGGGCTGCTTACGTCAGATCTAGAACATTCCTCAACTTACTGGAAGGCTCGAAATCTCTCCAAGGTGACGTAATCTACTGACGTTACTGCACCAGCATGTTCTGGGATGGTCTAGAAATTATTTTGCATCGAAATGCAGTATCTTTTCGCAAGAGTCTCTACAACTTGACATGTGGAAAGCGGGAATTTCAGTGGGTTTCGTTTTTGCCACTGACTCACACTCAGAAGCATAATGCAAAGATCTTGGAAACATAAAGATAGTTCACTTACCTCCCTTTGAGGGACAACGCGTAAGAGTTGTAGCGCGCATCCCGCAGATCTACGCAGTTGTTTGACCCAACCCTACACTAGCCGCCGTAAAACATTTTAAGAAAATAAACAAAAACGAAGATGTCAGCGACTGACAGGTGGTCTCCCCCCATATATTTCGCATGTGTTTTAGGCCTATGGAAAACATAAGTACTCTCAAAGTTCCGGAGGACGAACGAAAGATCTAGTTTGGCTTTCACTGCTGTACGTAGGCTACGCAGTGCATTTCGTTCGATGTGTTCAAGTAAAACTAGTATGGAACACAGAAAGATCGAATGTGCGAGAGATCCAAAGATGGACGCATCCGCTGAATGCTTCCTGCTAACTCAGCATTAATCATATCTGCGACCGACGATCCAGCAGATTCTATGTTGTGATATGGTTTTACAATGGTTAGAATGAAGTTCAGCCGGATGATTTTGTTCTGTGTGTGTGTTCTGAATTTAGATGCAGGTAGACGCTAGCACAATTTAAGTCACCGTGATTTGTAAAGTTGTCAGGGAAAAAAATTACGCTGTATCTGCGTCAGCCGCGTGTGTTTACTGTTAGTTTACACTGCATGCACACGTACCACTTGAGGTCTTTTTCTTTTCTTTTTTTTGACAAGAAAGCGAAAAAAAATGTTTGTTTTTCAACAGGAATACGAAAAGAAGTGTTTCCCCGTTTATATTTGTCTGTTATTTGAACAATTCGGCGCAGAACACAATTGCATGCTTTTGTGATCGCTTTCCACTTTCCGCCATGCTGTCACTATAGGGGCCAGATCTAGGATGCGCGCTAATGCGGGCAGACAACTCTTCGCGTTGTCCCGCTATATGTCTCTCTTACGAGGGCAGGAGTGACGCGTCTTTCTGATTCCAAGGTCTTTGCATAATGTGTGTGTGTGTGTGTGTGTGTGTGTGTGTGTGTGTGTGTGTGTGTGTGTGTGTGTGTGTGTGTAGGGGGAGGGGGGGTGCGTGCGTGCGCGCGCAAGCGCGCGTCTAAGGCGAGATAGAGAGAGAGAGGGTCTCTTCTCCGATACCAGTAAGCAATCGTCTGTCAGTCAGGTCTGCGGGAAGTAACTCTGTCAAAGGGGAACGACTTTATTACAAGAATTCATTCACCCATGTAGAACCTCGCATACGCCAACAAGTTGTGACGTCAACCAGCTAGGCGAGCTCACACGACCTCATGTGTTTGGGTTTTTGCAAGTGCATAGAGGCACGATAAGGGTTTTCAGTACTTTCTTTATGTCAGCATGCTTGATGTCAGAGAGCTTGCGTTCCGGCGTGTGCGCGCGGGCTGCATACATGACACAACGACTACGACTGTGACTACAGCAGGTCATTGAATGGAAACAACATATTGGGCTGGTGGCCATCTTGTTTACTTTGAGATAAAATGGGAAATCACCTTCTCCAGACCTACCTTTCACGATTTTTAGCCTGCCGCATTTTCAGAAGAGTTATCGCCGATTTTAAAAAAATCGGTCGTGTTACGAATTTTTTCAAATTTGTTCAAATTTGTTCAAAGTTGTTCAAATTCCTTCATTTTCTAGACTTTGGAAGTTCACCCAATCACACTGCCTGTATTCGTGCTACAGCTCTGTAGCTCTGACTGGTTTTGTGTAAAAAAAATATTTTCGAGGTAGGGGTGGTTTGCACATAAGATCAAATATCTATGAAAAGACTACTGCAAATTACTTATCATCCCGGGTTTTTTTGTCTAGTGTGACAACTGCACATATGACAGGAACTACTCCACTATTATAGCTTTAGCATTTAGAATAACTGAACTTTTAGATAAACATAACTTTTTCAAGTTTCTGCGAAAAGCACTGGTCAAAAGAGTTCCAAATTTTCGATTTCATAAGTACAATACAAGGTATTCTAGTCCATGTTTCACCAGCCCTCTAGATCTTCCAGATTTTATGTAAAAATTAATTCAGCCAGGGAAGTCACAAAAGCAACAGGGAAATTACAAGACATGCACAAGCATCATCTGCCATACCACCAGTGTGAAGCTGACGTCAAACGCTTAGTTCCCAGACAAAATACGCAAGTATCGTCACTGCCTCCGACATTTCACCAGCCCTCTAGATCTTCCAGATTTCATGTGAAAAATAATTCAATCGGGGAAGCCACAAAGCCAACAGGGAAATCACAAGACATAAACAAGCCTCCTCAGACGATCGCAGTGATAGAGGCTGACGTCAAAATGTTTAGTTCGCGGAACTGACGTCATCTCTCCGTCTGTGTATGACGACCTGCCTGAGGCTGACGTCAAATGTTTACTTCACGGAACTGACGTCTCTCTCTCTCTCTGGGGAGCCAGGGTAGCCGAATGGTAGAGCGTTGGACTTTCAATGCTTGGGTCGAGAGTTCGAATCCCGGCTTGGGACAAATATTTGTGCTGGCCTTTCTCTCGTTGCCCCGTCTTTGATATCACCCTTACGTGGTGGAAAAGGACGTTAAACTCCTAAACACCCACCCACCCACTCTCTCTCTCTCTCTCGCTCTCCCTCCACCCGGCCCCACCCCCAGTCACGTGACTAATCGGTCGAGGTCGTAGAGGATCTAGTGTCATTGGTAGAACATGGAGAGGGGAGAACCGGCAACAATAACAACAAAACAGACAAAATAAAATGAAATTTGGAGAAACAACTTTGTAGGACGGGGCCGTTCCTCCTTGTTTGTCTATAAATGCCATTCTTATATCATACTAAAGAGCATGTAGTCCTTAAAAATTAAAAAAAGAAAGGTATATATCTCAAAATTGACCAAAGTGAACTTATCCACCATTTTGTGAGAACGGGTCTACATTATTTTGTTGTAAACATTCAGGCATCGATCCATGCTAAGATGCTGTCGCCAGCTTCTTACTGTCCTTGTCGTGTTTATAGACTTGGGCAAGTGCGCATGGTGAAAGAACTATTGTTCTGTTTCCGCTGCTCAGTGAATACTGTAATCGTCTAAAAGGTCGCACTCAGTTGACCGTCTAGATTGTTTTGATGACACTTTGACGTTGTTGTGAAAATTGCTCTTAACCCATCTACGCCAGAATTTCATTTTCGCAGCCCGGCGAAACAGGCGTATGAACACAAGTTGACCGTGGGGTCATGTTTGGTGTTTATTTGCAGAACCCTGTTTGGCGAGTGTGATAGTTCGTAATGATTTTTGTTGTCATGAAAAAGCGTGATTTTCGTGACTGTTGTACTCTGTAGGCCAGGGTGCATGCCAGGGGGCCGCAACAAGAGGCAACCGCCGCAAGCTGCTAATGAAGCTGGGACTTTTTGCGCTGAAGAGCGGCAACATCTTTAAGCCCTAAAAACTCACTCACTCACTGTTGTTTTTGCACTGTGAATGTCTTTGATGAGGTTTTATTTTATTTATTTATTTATTTTTTTTTGTTTGGGGGGGGGGGGGGGGGAGTACTCACAATGAGGACTCACAATGTCACTTGATATCCCGGCTGTAGCCGCGAAATAGTCTTTGTTGCTTGCGCGGCGTTAAGCCCTGACTAACTAACTGACGAACTGATCTCGGTTTTTTTTTTAATCGCCTGTCAGGTGCGTGCCCTTGAATGGTCTGTGCATGATTATTTTTGTTTGTAGATTGAAGCATTTTTAGGGGTGACTATGATGCCTGAGGCAAGTAGGGAATATCTATTATTTACAAAACCAACAAAAAGCACCAAATTGCCTTTTTTATTTACTCTGCACACACATTTAAAAAGGGTAAAAAAAATCCGTACTATATTTAGCGTAGTTCTTACTACATGCCCCGAAAGCTATAACTTTTCTGTGCGCTAACAGGAAAATTCGTTTCCTTTAAATTCATTTTTTTAAAAGAAATGTTCTCAAAACGGGCCGGGTGACTTCGTCCCCCTGGTTGGTGTGTCCCATCGCATTTCTATTTTCAAGCAGCAAAATGAGCAGTTGTCAAAAACACAGTCGCGTTTATGGATGCTGTCTTTTAGAGGGTCCCATGTTGGGGTGCTGGGCCCGAATGAGTTAAATGGTTTTAAGACTTCAGATGCTTTTCACGATAACAGTAATGAACCAACCTCTAGCTAAGATCCTGTATGTTTACACAAGCGGCACGCACAAACTCCTCGCGTCAGTCTTTCCAAGAAGACTATGCTGTGGCCGGTGTCATGGGAAACAGAAAAACATGAAGCACACACCAGGGCCCGCATGTAATAGTTGGGGTTAGGGAGTTTAGCCCCGGGATAGAGTCTAATCTCGAACTAAACTAGCTAAATTTTCTGTTGTTTTTCGTTTTAAATCAGGAAGCGGATCCATTCCAGCAAGGTGCCTATGCCGTTATAGAAGGATTTTTGTCTTTCTTTTTTCGCTTCCTTTTGTATTTAATTTTATTTTGGGTTTCTTTTATCCTAGTCTGGGTTAGGCCCGTAGCCGTGGGTTAAATTATCCTCGAGTTTTACATACGGGCCCAGAGTGAATAGCAGGGTGGAGTTTTGCATATATATATATATTTAGCCCTTAGCGGCAGCAGGCTTTCACTGTTTCACCCAGCCCTTCGGCGCTTTGAGCGATTCAGAAGAGACAGACATGTATATGTGCGCCGAGTAAAAGTCAACCGTACCGTTCTATCCATACCATCTTCTGCACAGTTTCTTGCACAGGGAGTTAGTTAGTTCGTTAGTTAAGGCTTTACGCCGCGCAAGCTACAAAGACTATTTCGCGGCAACTTGCACAGAGAAGACGTACATTCATACAAGAGCCGGGATAACCGAATGGTTGAGCGTTGGACTCTCAACGCTCGGATCGTGAGTTCGAATCCCAGCTGGGGCCAAATATTTGTGCTGGCCTTTTTTGTCGTTGCTCCGTCTTTGATATCACCATTACGTGGTGGAAAAGGAGGGCAAACTCCTAAAACCCCACCCACCGTCCGTCATACAAGAGAGGTTACAGGCAGAAGTAGCAATTTATCTTCCAAATGGGAAAGGCATCTTACAGCGAGGAGCTGCGTTTTGCTGCTGCTTCTGCCCTCCTGGTAGTGATGGTGTGTGTTTCACCGACCGAGGGGAATTTGAGGCAAGACCGAGCAAAACACAGCCATAGTCTTGACAACAGAAACTTCAGCGACAATCTACTGTTTGAGGTCCCTGCTGTCTCAAACATTCACTGCAGTGTGAGCTGTTTCTCTGACCAGAGCTGTGAGGCTTTTACCTACATACCAACGTCTGCGACATGCCAGGGACACTCGTCCGTCCCCACGTCAGCAAGTCCCAGCTTCCCCTCCCCTGGGGCAAAAACGTTTGTTCTCCCTGAGGGTAAGACATGAGACTTTTTACTTCTGCTTTGCAGTCGAATGTATACTTGTTTTGGGGTATGTATGTTTTTCCCCATAGGACAGTGTTTTGTCTGCGTTCTGTCACATACAATTTTTATCTTTTCGAACATAATCGACAGAAAGCAAGAAACCAATTCAATTCGTGTTGATTTAAGAAGACTGTATTTTATTCCCAGTTGTATTCATTCTCTAATTCATTTCAACTGAGTATTATCGATCGAGATAATCAGCCGTCTTAGGCAAGTGAAAAGTTGGTAATTTTGGTGGTTACCTTTTAATGTTTGTTGTTGTTTGCGTGTTATTCAAATTCTTGGTGGATTGAAAAAGAACTCGATGAAATACCGGCCCCCATAGTGTAGTGGTTAGCACTTCGGACCATGGACCGGGAGACCCGGGTTCGAATCCCAGCCGAGGCAAGCGGGATTTTTACAACCTAGGTCGGCTCCTACCCAGAGCAGGTGTCCTATGGGCCCAGTGGGAAGGCTGTTGCCACACAGCCGAAACTCTGGGAATGCATCCCTTGGTATGACACACGGCAGGTACCGCAGGTGTCGTAGTTCCCTGGCCTGGACATTTGTGACAGGAAGTGAGGAATGCGGCCCTGTCCAGCAGTCCCAAACCATATGGACCTCCATCACCAGACCATTATTCTCATCTTCATCATCATGCGTAATACAGAGAACCTCAGCTTCCAAACCCTCCGTAGATTCCACCTAGGTCCTGGAGCTGGTGAAGAGCTGGGGCATACAAAAAAAGTGAATGAAAGTGAATGCCAGGAAATTCTAAACAGATTTGTTTTGTTAATCTCTCTCTCTCTCTCTCTCTCTCTCTGTAGAGGTAATCGCATGCCCCATCAACTGTGGCTACCTACAAGTCGCCCCTGGCGCCTGCCTCCGACTGTACCACAACCAGCAAAATAACACTGACGCCAGAAAACAGTGCCAGCAGGACGGTGCAAGACTGTACAGAATGAAGACGGATGAACGGCGCCTACTGCTTAAGGATTTCATGATAGACCAAGGCAAGTACATACATATAAGACCGTGCGAAGATTAGTTCAAACTGGTTCTGCAGATTTTTAGATATTGCCGTTAACACACAAAATAAACGCCTGAACTGATGGACGGGCTATGACCTTGTCCTTGAAGCCATCCACACGATTCTTGCTTGTGAACTGTGTTTTATCGAATTCTATTACTGCAAAATTTGATTGAGATCTATACACTCGTGTGTAAGATATTGACGTCGGTCTAGCTCAATTATCTCAAATACTGCACCAAAATTTAACGGGAATAATTACGGCCATGGTTTCCAAAAAGGCATTATTCTGATTGGAGTGAAATTTCAGTACGTCAACAATTTGTTCTACGTTGTTCCGTAATTTTCCGAGCCTATTAAATATAAAACCCCTAATTTTCCTAGCCTAACAGACGCGAAAACCTTTCTGTGTCGCCAGCCTCACGGTCTGCTGAGTAGGAAAATCAGATATTTCGAATCTGAATTTCGCTAGCCTCAGACGGCTGTGCAGACGGCATTGCAGAGTTGAAAAATGTGAATTTCCGCCAGCCTCACGATGTGCAAACGGCATTGTATCGCATTCAGAGCTATACTAATCATTACGATCAATTATTTTCAGCGTACAGGCGCACTGACAAGTGCCGCAACTTTCTAAACCACAGGTGGGCTTCTTAGAAGCCTAGTAAAGTTAGTAAACATGGAATAATAAAGTGACCCGTTCTTACGAAATGACCGATACGTCGCGCCCCCAGGGTCCGTATGTAAAAGTCGAGGTTAATTTAACCCACGGCTACGGGCCTAACCCAGACTAGGACGAAAGAAACCCAAAAAGCAAAATTAAATAAAAAAGGAAGCGAAGAAAGGAAGAAAAAATCCTTCTATAACAGCTCAGGCACCTTGCTGGAATGGGCCCGCTTCCTGATTTAAAAGGAAAAACAACAGAAAATTTAACCCTAGAGCTAGTTTAGTTCGAGGTTAGACTCTATCCCGGGGCTAAAAGCCCTAACCTCGACTATTACATACGGGCCCTGGCGTTGACCGCAATGTGCATATAAAGTGCTGGGGTCACGTCATTCCATCTGTACCACCAGAACCACCACTAGCTTCAGCTGACCGCGGTATTCGGTAAGAGTAAAAATGCAATAACTTCAAATTACAGAGCATTTTCTCCTTTTTAAAACAACAACAAAATATTATACTTCAATATTGACAAAGGTCAACTCATCCACCATCTTGCGATGAAAAAAGGTCACACTATTATGAGCGTTAAAAGAGTTTAGTCTGTGCAAAGTGTAATTAATTTATAATTTATGTGCCAGGCCTTTGATAGTTAAACCTCTGCTTAGCCTGTATGTGTGTACTATGAGTTCGTTGCACTGCCAAACTGTTTGTAAGAGGGGATGTAAATAGTGTGTGTGTGTGTGTGTGTGTGTGTGTGTGTGTGTGTGTGTGTGTGTGTGTGTGTGTGTGTGTATGCGTGCGTGCGTGCGTGCAGTGCGTGTGTGTGTGTGCTTTAAGCGCAGCGAGTCCTTGGAATTTGGAGAGCAGCGCTCTATCAAAAAAACTATGTATTATTATTATTATTATTTACAGGTGGGGAAAACTACAAAGTGTGGATAGATGCAGGACGCCTGGTGGGAGACGATACGTGGAGGTGGGGGGATGGTGAAATTCTCCCCAACGACTCTCCACTATGGGCTTCCGGTCAGCCAGACTTGACCACGACCAAGTGCGTGAAAACATACACAAACTTCAGACTTGACGATACACCCTGTAGTAATTCTAAGAGGCACGCGGTGTGCGAATATTCGCCTTGAAGGTGAAGAATGGTAGGGTGCTGGATTCTCAATGCTCGGGTCGTGAGTTCGAATTCCGACTGGGGCCAGTGCTGGTCTTTTTCAGGTTGCCCCAGTCTTTGATATCACCCTTACATTGTGGGAAACGAAAGTTAAACGGCCAAACACCCACCCACCCTTTCTCCTTGACGGTACACGTGGTGGTACTGTGGTACATCCTGCTTCAAAGATATACTGATGCTACCCCCCCCCCCCCCTTTTTTTAAGGCTCGAAGATCAGTCTGAGCTTGGTGGTGTCTAACACCACACCACTATTACGAAAACACCTGAAGTTCAATGCAATTCAATTCAATAATTCTTTATTGTCCTCAAGGGGAGGCAATTTAGTTGCGGCGTAAAAGCAGACAACAACCACATATACATAAACACAGCTTAAAAGACAACAGAATAATTTGCATATATACCCAGTGTGAAATGAAACGTTTAAAAATCCGAAAAAAAGGGGGACGAGCACAAGCAACAGCCGCCGGTCGCAACATGAGTTGCGCCCCTTAAAGTAGCTTTCAGCGTATACACAGATACCGTACCATGAACTCCAAACTCTAAGCCGTTGTTCTTCTTAGTGTATGTTTGCACACAATAAGTTCACACACATTTAATTATTTAGTTTTTGTGCCCAAATAATGTGAAGAATTATTTGTTAATTAATTTTCTTATGCATGTGTCATGCTGGAAACTAAAAGTTTTTTTTTTTTTTTTTTTTTTTTTAAAAACAGGCCGAAGCCTGCTCAATAATGACTCAGGATTGTGATATTGATCCTACCCTTCATTTGTCTCTGTTTGTCTTTCTTGTCATGCATTTTCTTTCTTTAATTCTAGTTTCCGTCTTCTGTTTATCGTTTATCATGCACTGAGCCTTGTTATTGTATTTTTTTCCACTGCTGGCATGATAACGGCTGAGTTTCCTTGTGGCTTAAGCTTAGGCGTGTATACAGGCTTTAGGTCCCTTGGTGATTAGGTCTCTGTGGGTTTTCATACAGATCAAGTGTTTCCATGCTTTGATCTGTGAATAGGGTTGTGCTGATCTGGCATTCATGACAGACCAAAGCATTTGAATAAACCGTTATTGATTTAGAATTGTGCATTGTGAACAGTACTATGTAACAGGTCTTTTGTTTTGTTTGTTTCCAAGGACAAGCAGAATAAAGTCGTTGCGTGTACACCAATCAGTAGTGAGGCTTTGTGTGTGCTTCAGTCGGGATCACAGCACGAACCCATTAGCTCACATTACACAAACTGCAAAACACCCTCAAAGTCACACATGTATAAGCCATAGAGTCGAAGCTGGATTCTCTTCTCCTGCAGATCACGTTTCTGTTGTTTCCCTTTTTGTTTCCAAGGACAAGCAGAATAAAGTCGTTGCGTGTACACCAATCAGTAGTGAGGCTTTGTGTGTGCTTCAGTCGGGATCACAGCACGAACCCATTAGCTCACATTACACAAACTGCAAAACACCCTCAAAGTCACACATGTATAAGCCATAGAGTCGAAGCTGGATTCTCTTCTCCTGCAGATCACGTTTCTGTTGTTTCCCTTTTTGTTTCCAAGGACAAGCAGAACAAAGTCGTTGCGTGTACACCAATCAATAGTGTCGCTTTAATTTCTGCTTCAGTCGGAGTCACAGTACGAAAGCCTTTAGCTAACATTACTCAAACTGCAAAACACCCTGAAAGTCACACATGCATAAACCATGGAGTCGAAATTGGTTCTCTTCTCCTGCAGATTACGTTTCTGTTGTTTCCTTGGTTCACCTTCTCGTTAAGCATTTACAGACCAGAATTGACTACGGAATAAAGAACATGAGACATGTACAACAGGATGGCCACCAGCCCAATATGTTGTTTCCATTCAATGACCTGCTGTAGTCACAGTCGTAGTCGTTGTGTCATGTATGCAGCCCGCGCGCACACGAACGCAAGCTCTCTGACATCAAGCATGCTGACATAAAGAAAGTAATGGAAACCCTTCCCGTGCCTCTATGTACTCGCAAAACCCCAAACACACATGAGGTCGTGTGAGCTCGCCTAGCTGGTTGACGTCACAAACTTTTGGGCATATGCGAGGTTCTACATGGGTGAATGAATTCTTGTAATAAAGTCGTTCCCCTTTGACAGAGTTACTTCCCGCAGACCTGACTGACGATTGCTTACTGGTATCAGAGAAGAGACCCACTCTCTCTCTCTCTCTCACGCACGCACGCACACATACATATGCTTCTAAGTGTGAGTCAGTGGCAAACACGAAACCCACTGAAATTCCCGCTTTCCACACGTTGTAGAGATCGCGAAAAGATACTGCATTTCGATGCAAAATAATTTCTAGATCATCCCAGAACATGCTGGTGCAGTAACGTCAGTAGATAACGTCACCTTGGAAAGATTTCGAACCTTCCAGTGAGTTGAGGAATGTTCTAGATCTGACCTGTTCAGTACGCAAGCAGACCTGCCCAGCGTTCTGGGTTCTTCTTCTTTCATGAATTTGTTCTCCGCGCATATTCTGTTCATAAAGTATTGGAGTTGTATTCTGTTGTAACCCGTATCTTCTCTACGAGTACACGAAGATGGCGACATAGCATAAGTAAAATACAACACCACGTCTCCAAATAGAAGAATTCGGAAAGAAAGTGGGGAGACATCCCCAAGAAAAACCAGCATCACGTCAATCAAACATGACCCTCTTACTTTACGTCAGTGCGCGTGCGTCTTTTCTTCGATGTTTGTGAGGCGTGTGGCTTGTGGAGGAAATGTGTTTTAAGTACAAAGTTTCGAGTCAACTGACGATAACGGCTGCAGGGAATTTTTCTAATTTTTTTTAAATATATTTTTTTTTATGGCACCCCAGACACATTATCTATATATAGTAGGAGCGATTTTGAGATCTAAATTGGGTTCTCCAGCACTTTCATGAGGTATGGGTTACGTCACAAGTATAATAGCGACTACCTCCAAAATTCACCCTGTTTAGAGTCCGTATTTATGCTATCTATTTCCAAAAAATGGAGTGATTTAGATACATATTTTGCCTTTAAACGCCAGAAAGCCAAGGGGGATAACTCGCAAATCGTGTGTGCAATCCTACCTGGATTGGGCCCTCTATTCAAAAATCTTGATTTATTAAGAAACCCCAAATTTGAAATCGATCGGGTCAGTATTTTCGGAGATACAGGCATCTGAACTATGTTCACATGCAATGTCAACTGAGGTACGGTTTACGTGAACTATAACAGTGACTATTTCCTACTAGTCAGCCTGTTCAGAATCCGTATTCATGCTATCTACTGCCAAAAAAATGATTGATTTAAATAAATATTACGCCTGTAAACGACAGACAACCAACTTGTCTCAAAACGGCGATAACTCCCAAATCACTTAAGCAATCATCACACGCTCGGTTGCTCTAATCTAACATTTTGATATATTTGGATACCCCAAATTTGAAGCCATTCGGTTGAGTATTTTCGGAGAAACAGGCCTGGACACAATTCACACACACACACACACACACACACACACACACACACACACACACACACACACACACACACAGACGGCACTCACTGAGGAGGAGAAGTGCGTTCGGCGCACCATACACGTCAGTTTCGGAGACGCACGCTTCTTACGTCATTGTCAGAGTTACACTTGCAAAATCGTCTCTGCGGGAGATCGGCAGTGACGTGCGTTTGTACCACAGATGCTTGCCTATGAACTTGAAAATTTTAGCCCGTCCTATGATGTTGTTTCCATTACTATGGAAACAACATAAAAAGTAAGTGGAAACAAAGGAAGAAAAAAATCTTTTTTTTTTAATAACGGCTTAGGCACCTTGCTGGAATGGGCCCGCTTCTTGATTGAAAACAAAAACAACCGAAAATTTTACCCTAGAGGTAGTTTAGTTCGAGGTTAGATTGTATCCCGGGGCTAAAAGCCCTAACCTCGACTTTTACATACGGGCCCTGGCCTAAACAGAAACTAGACTAGCATTACTCCAGTGAGGCCTGAGCAGAAAGGAGACATTCAATTTTTTTTTTTAAACGCGTGTCAGGTGCGTGCCCGTGAATGGTCTGTGCATGATTATTTTTGTTTGTAGATTGAAGCATTTTTAGGGGTGACTATGATGCCTGAGGCAAGTAGGGAATATCTATTATTTACAAAGCCAACAAAAAGCACCAAATTGCCTTTTTTATTTACTCTGCACACACATTTAAAAAGGGTAAAAAATTCTGTAGTTAGTTTAACGTAGTTGATACTACATGCCTCGGAGTTTTTAGTTTAATCCTCTTTATTCCCTGGGGAACATAGGGCTGCAACCACACTCCGCCAGCGCACTCGGTTCTGGGACGCCCTCTTTAGTTCGGCCCACGTCGTTCCGGCGGCCTTGGCTTCAGCGTCCGTACTCCTCCGCCAGGTCTGCTTCGGTCGGCCCACTTTGCGCTTTCCCTGGGGGTTCCAATCAAGGGACTGCCTGGTGACATTTGATGTTGACTTTCGCAGAGTGTGTCCGATCCATCCCCATTTCCTTTTCTTGATCTCCTGCTCGATGGGGACCTGTCTTGTTCCCTCCCAGAGGTCTTGGTTGGTGATTACCAGTGGGTATCTGATGTTGAGAATGTTGCGGAGGCATCTGTTGATAAAGGTTTGCAGCTTGTGGGAGCTTGTCTTGGTGGTGCGCCATGTCTCCGAGCCATAGAGTAGGACCGACTTCACATTTGAGTTGAAGATCCGGATCTTGTTTCGCAGGGATAGGGCTGTGGATCTCCAGATGGGGCGTAGAGTGCGAAAGGCATGTCTGGCTTTGTTGGTGACATGCCTCGGAAGCTACTAAATTTCTGTGCCCTGTCAGGAAAATTCGTTTCCTTGAAATTCATTTTTTAAAAAGAAATGTTCTCAAAACGGGATGGGCGACTTCGTCCCCCGGCCTGGTTGGTGTGTTCCATCGCATTTCTATTTTCAAGCAGCAAAATGAGCAGTTGTCAAAAACACAGTCACGTTTACGGATGCTGTCTTGTAGAGTGTCCCAATGCAAATAAAGAGAGCACACACTCTCGCCTCTCACACTCAGTTTCTATCTTTCTAGTGAGTTTTTTTTTTTTTCCCTCGGAGTTCTGCCCGACTGTAGTCAGTCATCTTTCTAGTGAGTTTTTTTTTTTTCCCTAGGATCCGGAGTTCTGCCCGACTACAGTCGGTCATCTTTCTAGTGAGTTTTTTTTTTTTTTTTTTTTTAACAGGATCCGGATTCTGCACGACTATAGTCAGTCACTTGTCCAAAATCAACCAGACTGCCTATATTTCTTATAGTTCGTTATAGATTTGGACGTAAATGACAAAGACAATCTCCTGAAATAACTGACCTCAAGTAAACTCATCTTGAACCAACAACATGGGCTGATTAAGTACTAATGAAGGATGTGGATTTTCTTTTTTTACGGGGGGGGGGGGGGGGGGGGAGGTGGGGGGCGGGGTGTCATGAAATGCCCGACTTTAGGGTAAGATGTTTTTCTTGCTGAGCGGATCTAGTGTCTTTGGTAGGTTTAAAGAGAGAAAGAGGGGGGGGGGGGGGCGCAGGGGGTTCGAGTCCCACTCGGGGCAAAGAATTTTTCCTTCTCATATGTGGCACCGATTATTCGGGCCGATCGTCGGGGGTTCTGTCCGGGTACTCCGGCTTCCTCCCCCCTCTGCTTTGGAAATGTTCAGCCCACAACATTTGAAAAATAAATGCAATTCTAAAGTCCGAAACTTAAATAACTGAGCTGACCCTTCGAACCACGTGATTGTAATGTGTTTATATCCAGTGTGTGAGAGAATGCGTGTGATTCACGTGAGCGTGCGTGTTGGGTTCAGTTCGCGGCGCTTTGAGCCGATTCATGAAATTGGGTAAAGCGCCTATACAATACTCATTATTATTATTGTTGTTGTTGTTGTTGTTATTATTATAATCTCGACAGGCAAGAAAGGTATCCGAATGTGGCTAGACGGAACCAAGTCGGTCGATGCGTGGATGTGGGGAGATGGAGACACGCTGCCTGTCAACTCTTCCCTGTGGTATCCAGGCGAGCCCAGCGGTCCAGGAAACTGCATACAAAGCTACGTAAACTACCGGCTTGATGACATATCGTGTGATTGCTTTCGTTCGTACTTATGTGAGCTTTTCGATCCATGATTTAACGTTATTCTTTATTAAGCTTTAGGTAAGGTACGTATTGTTCAGATTTTTCAGAGTGTGGCATGGCTGCATACGCACCTTCTCAATGTTTATGATGCATGTAAAGAGGGTGATCTTTATGAAATTGGTACGAGAACTGTGTATGAGGGCAATTTTTATGAAAAAAATTACATGGCTAATGCGATGTTAATTGGATTGTGTTATGGGTTTAAAAGCCCGTTGGGCTCAAAGCCGTTGATAAAACCTGACTCTTGAAAAACAAACCTCTCTTGAAATCGTCCGTGAATCTATTGGAAGGGGAGAGTCGGGGGAAGGGAGTGAGAGTGGAGGAGTCTGCAGTCTAACCCGTTAACCAAGCCATTGATATCTCTTTAACGTTTGAATGGTCGAGCCTCGTTCAGAGCTTATCTGTCGACACGTCAGTAACCCTTAAGCCCAAGCGTGACTAGTCCCTGCCCACTATATGCAGGCTGGGGAAATTTCAGTCATTTGGCAATTTTCAGCCAAATTTCCTATTCTTTCAGCCAACAAAAATCCCAGTTTCAGTCACAGAAAAAGAAGGGGTAAACAGATTGCACACAGTCAAGTAGGGATACATGTAATGCCATAATTATGACACAGTCTAACTTCATTTTTGAGGACTTGCATGTCAGTACCAAGGCAGTATATTACTTTTGGGTGCCTGGAGATGCTGCTAAATGTCCTTAAACATGCTAAAATTTGTTTTCTTAAGTGGGCCATTGCTCCCAAGGTCCCCCAGCAGGGCTCTGCCTCTGCACCCCGGTCTAGGTCTTTTTTTTCCCCCCTCAGCAAATCCCCAGCCTGTGTATGATAGGACTGGTTAAAAAGAACCTGCCACTGCCCAGCAGTAGGAGCCACTTCAAGCCACTATTACTCAAGGCGTGGGCCTTCCCCGCTAGGCGCGAGGGGGGTGGGTGTTTGGGGGTTTAACGTCCTTTTCCACCACATAGGGTGATATCAAAGACGGGGCAACGATGAAAAAGCCAGCACAAATATTTGGCCCCAGCCGGGATCGAACTCACGACCCGACGCTAGGCCCGAGACCACTGCAGATTGCATAATAGTGGCTTGAAGTGGCCTCTCGTGATCTGAAGATTTCAAGTAAAATTGCGATTTTTTGCTTGGGCTTTTAAGAGATAAGAAGAAAAAAATCCATTTCATTTTGGAGATGAGATTTCAGCCTTTGAGATGCTGTCACTGTGCAGGTGTTTGCGTGGTGTGATAATAGACAACACCAAAACAGCTCTGAACGATCTGTGATCATAAAAATCTTAACACTTGTGCCCTTATACCTCCGCACAGCGTCTCGTACTTTAATAATGTACTTATATAAATTGTGTGTGTGTGTCAACAGGATATTAATATTTAAACGTTGAAACAATGCTTTGTGTTGCATTTGAAAAATACCGACGAAATGAACTGCTTAGCATATGTGGTGGAACTAAACATATAATTGTCTTGTATTTATATATCTTAGCCAACTGTTGTTGCTAGCACTGTATTTTGTCGTACTTTATGTCAGATCATGCTAAAGGTATGTATCTGTATGGAGATGCGACAAGCGGTGCGATGGTGGAGCGATATATAGCGACAAACGTGTGTATCCACCGCTGGTTCTATCATGAGCACTCTTCGAACACAAAGGGAAATTGGCGCAAACTAAAAATCAACGCCCCCCTTTCGCTTCGAATGGTGCGCGACAGCGAGTCGTTTCGCTCTTCAAGCGCAAGAAATCGCGTCACGTTCCGGTCGCGTCTGGTACCGGTACCGCGTCGCTTTTGCACCGAGCGTATGAATACACTCATTATTTATTTCTATCATTTTGATTTGATAACCAACTGATAGCATCAGTAATGTTGTGCCTATTTGTTATGACGTTCACCTTAAACCACTGGTGTAAAAACTAGTTGTAGAGGTTTTTTATGTGTTCATTTACAGCTTTAGCTTCATGTTGAACAATATTCACAGATCTATGCAGAACCTATTGCAAGACGTGTTCATATCTTTTTTTTTAAATTAAAAAAGTTATAGACGGTTCTTCCGATTTTGCTTCATATTAAACAACAGGGGCGCCGGAAGATGTTGGGGGGAGGGGGGGCAGAATCTCAGAGGGGGGAAACGCCAGAGCCAGTGAAAGGAAGGACGTTGCTCGAGGAAAGTGAAAAGCGGGGGGGGGGGGGGGGGGACGTTCAGATGCTGCGCAGACAAAACCTTACGAACCAGGGAGCCACTGAAAGGTAGGACGTTGCCCAAAAAAAGTGAAAAGCTGGGGGGGGGGGGGGGGGCGATCAGATGCTGCGCAGGCAAAAAAACCTTCACGAACCAGGGAGCCACTGAAAGGAAGAACGTTGCCCAAAGAAAGTGAAAAGCGGGGGGGAGGGGGGGATTATCAGACGACTTTCTGCCAAGTCGTTTTGATAATTTATTTCATGCAACGGCTAAACTGAGTTCTCTGTTGGGTGGGATGAGGGAGAGAGCAGGAAGAGGGGGAGGGGTTGGGGTTGGGGACTTAGGGGAAGGGGGGGGGCAAGACCACGGCTTTGCCCCCCCCCTCTTGCCATAGTCACCTGATTTTCCGGGGGGGGGGGGCAAAAAGATACTCTTGCCCCCCCCCTGCTTGGGTACAGGGGGGGGGGGGGCAGCTGCCCCCCCTGCCCCTCTGGTTCCGGCGCCCCTGAACAATATGAGTGTTAATAAAAAGTGTTAATCAAAGGTGTTAATAAAACGTGTAAACTGCAGTAGGTCCGACACCTGGTGTAGAACCTGTTGCAGTCCACACTTTTTTAAAAGGAAAATGTAAAGTTTTTGTTCTCGGGAAGTTTTAAGCTTAAGTTTCATATTTGTCAAAGGTTTTGATTTGAGCCTGTTGCAATTAAAATGCGTCGGAATTTCCAAAACAGGCGTCACTAATACCATACAAATCAATAATCTCTCTCTCTCTCTCTCTCTCCTTCTGTGTGTGTGTGTGTGTGTGTGTGTGTGTGTGTGTGTGTGTGCGCAAGTGTGTGCACGTGTGTGCAAGTGTGTTAGTCCTGAAAACAGCAGCAACAACGACAACAACAACAATGACGACAAAAAGAAGAAAAAAAGAAAGAAAAAAAAAAGAGAGAAAAAAGAACATAAGAAAAACTAAAACATACAACCAAAAAGAAGAAAAACACGACACATACAATTTAAAAGAAAGAAACACAACAGCAATAACAACAACAAACTAACGAGGCAGAGAATGTGAGTGCTAGCACTGAGAACGTCATTAAACTGTTTACAGGTAGAAGGGGACCTGCTTAAGTCATGCACCGACAATTCTGACGAGACTTAAATGTCTGAATGAACAGTGAAGTCAGTGAAGTCCGGCTGTAGTGATAGACCCATGTAGTGATAGTCCGGCTGTAGTAATAGAATTTCTTGGTCCCGGTCCCAGTTGTTCATGTTCTTTGTTAACTTAGTCCGGTTGTAGTGATATTTTTCAGGCCGGATATAGTGATAGTCCGCTTGTAGTGATACTATTTTCAAGTCCCGGGGAAGCTAAAGTCCGGCTGTAGTGATAATGTTCGAGAGTAATCTCCCTTTACCAAAATGGCGAGCAAACGCCAGCAACGCAATGTGCTTACCCATGTTGTATCTTTTAGCCTGTGTTTGAAGTTTCAATCCAAAGAATTGGATAGTGTTTGCGTTAAAAGGAAGTATTTACTTGTACATGTGTACATTTTTATTTTTTCATTTGTTACTGATTAAAGACTAAATTTCATTCCTAAAAAATCTGACGATTTTTCATTTAACCCGTATTTCTAAGTGGCCCTTCTCTCTCTCTCTCTCTCTCTCTAAAACACGCACACACACACACACACACACACACACACACACACACACACACACACACACACACACACACACACACACCGGCTGTTGAACTGCTAGGACGGGGGTAGGTTAACACAGGACATTTGCAAGCCTGACAAAGACGACAGAAGAAACGTCACAAAACGAAATCAATAGTGGTTCCAAAATCACCTTCTTACTGCCTTGAGGCTAGTTTACTAAATGTGCCGCCGCATGTGGCAATAAAAGCTTTGAAGATATCACTACAACTACAAGCGATTGGCCGGATGTAGTGATAAAACCTACAAAAATATCACTATAACCGGACATCCGGATGTAGTAATAGTCCGGATGTAGTGATAAAAAAATTTGGTCCCGAGGGCTATCACTACATCCGGACTTCACTGTAGCACCAAAGCGCCGCGGGACATCCTCGTGACAAGCAACATGACATGGAGACAAAGAACCAAAGGAACAGAAAACAACAGCTCATGAACAGCACGCGCCATTAGTATTCACTTAATATGTCCGCGTGAAGTATCGACCCGCCACCACCTTTAAGACGTCATGCACTGCTCCTCCTGCCCTCACCGCACGGGGTGTAACGTGGTGGTTTGAAGGTGTACGATGAGACAGCGATTACGGTTGGCGAAATATGACAAAAAAACAGCAGTTTTTCTGCAGACACATCGAGAATAAAACAATACTGCAGAAAAAAATCTTTTGTACAAAACAATTGGTTTTCTGCAGAAAAATCGACAAAAAACAACAACAACAAAAACCAAAAACCGAAATGACAAAATAGCATTTGTTTCTGCAGAAAACTGACTTTTCTGCACCCCCACCCCCTCCCGACTTTTCTGCAGAAAAGACTGGCAAGGGATGACAAAATAGCAGTTGTTTCCTGCATAAAAAAATCTGCAAAAAAGTCGGTTTTTATTTTGCAAAAAAAGTCTTTTTTCCCCCTAAAAACAGGACTATCCTTTTGCTGGAAAAACTGTCTTCAGGCAGAAAAAAGGACTGTCAATTTTCTACAAAAAAGGTTTTTCTGCTGAAAAGTATCATTTCTTTGCAGAAAAACTTTTTTCTTGTAGGGGTTGTGAATTGTCTTCTGCGCAAAAAAGCTGTTTTGCCATATTTCGCCAACAACATATACTTTCTCATCGTAAATCGCTGTCTCATCGTACACCTTCAAACCACCACGTTAAGTACACCCCGTGCACCGGGGGCGGAAGAAACATAACATCTGAAGTCAACCCCTTTATCCTTCACGTCCTTGTGTGATGGCCCGTTCTCACGAAAAGGGTAGAGAAGTCGCGCCGGGACATTCCACGCAAAACATATCAATAGCGCTAGGGTCACTCTGTCGCGCCACTGCAACTACCCCATTCAGTTAACCGATGTATTCCCATTTTTTTGTGTGGGTGGGGTGGGTGTTTGGGGACTTAACGTTCTTTTCCACCATATACGGGTGATATCAAAGACGGGGCAACGATGAAAAGGCCAGCACAGATATTTGGCCCCAGCCGGGATACGAACACAAGACCCGAGAACTGGAAGTCCAACGCTCTTCCATTCGGCCACCCCGGCTCCCCCATTTTTAAGTTGTTTCTCTATAGATAAACAACTTTATGAGACGGGGCAGATTTTGCTGCGCGCAGCAGCAAGTTTCAGTGATACAAAACAAGACTGTGACGTTTCTCCACACAATAATACTTTCACGCACATAGTGACGTAACGAAACCTGCGTCATAGACACTTGACGTGCACACTATGCTGCTGCGTTCTTTTTGGCGGGAGTTGTGAGACGTGTGTCTGTGTGTGTGTGTGTGTGTGTGTGTGTGTGTGTGTGTGTGTGTGGACGGATGTAATGATGGCTATCTCCTAAACCACCTCGATGGAGGCCTTTTTACTTTGAGATAAAATGGGAAATCACCTTCTCCAGACCTACCTTTCACGATTTTTAGTCTGCCGCATTTTCAGAAGAGTTATCGCCGATTTTAAAAGAATCGGTCGTGTTACGAATTTTTTCGAAAAAGTTGTTCAAATTCCTTCATTTTCTAGACTTTGGAAGTTCACCCAATCACACTGCCTGTATTCGTGCTACAGCTCTGTAGCTCTGACTGGTTTTGTGTAAAAAAAATATTTTCGAGGTAGGGGTGGTTTGCACATAAGATCAAATATCTATGAAAAGACTACTGCAAATTACTTATCATCCCGGCGTTTTTGTCTAGTGTGACAACTGCACATATGACAGGAACTACTGCACTATTATAGCTTTAGCATTTAGAATAACTGAACTTTTAGATAAACATAACTTTTTCAAGTTTCTGCGAAAAGCACCGGTCAAAAGAGTTCCAAATTTTCGATTTCATAAGTACAATACAAGATATTCTAGTCCATGTTTCACCAGCCCTCTAGATCTTCCAGATTTTATGTAAAAATTAATTCAGCCAGGGAAGTCACAAAAGCAACAGGGAAATTACAAGACATGCACAAGCATCATCTGTCATACCACCAGTGTGAAGCTGACGTCAAACGCTTAGTTCCCAGACAAAATAAGCAAGTATCGTCACTGCCTCCGACATTTCACCAGCCCTCTAGATCTTCCAGATTTCATGTGAAAAATAATTCAATCGGGGAAGCCACAAAGCCAACAGGGAAATCACAAGACATAAACCAGCTTCCTCAGACGATCGCAGTGCTAGAGGCTGACGTCAAAATGTTTAGTTCGCGGAACTGACGTCATCTCTCCGTCTGTGTATGACGACCTGCCTGAGGCTGACGTCAAATGTTTAGTTCACGGAACTGACGTCTCTCTCTCTCTCTCTCTCTCTCTCTCTGGGGAGCCAGGGTAGCCGAATGGTAGAGCGTTGGACTTTCAATGCTCGGGTCGAGAGTTCGAATCCCGGCTTGGGCCAAATATTTGTGCTGGCCTTTCTCTCGTTGCCCCGTCTTTGATATCACCCTTACGTGGTGGAAAAGGACATTAAACTCCTAAACACCCACCCACCCACTCTCTCTCTCTCTCTCGCTCTCCCCCCACCCGGCCCCACCCCCAGTCACGTGACTAATCGGTCGAGGTCGTAGAGGATCTAGTGTCATTGGTAGAACATGGAGAGGGGAGAACCGGCAACAATAACAACAAAACAGACAAAATAAAATGAAATTTGGAGAAACAACTTTGTAGGACGGGGCCGTTCCTCCTTGTTTGTCTATAAATGCCATTCTTATATCATACTAAAGAGCATGTAGTCCTTAAAAATTAAAAAAAAGGTATATATCTCAAAACTGACCAAAGTGAACTTATCCACCATTTTGTGAGAACGGGTCTACATTATTTTGTTGTAAACATTCAGGCATCGATCCATGCTAAGATGCTGTCGCCAGCTTCTTACTGTCCTTGTCGTGTTTATAGACTTGGGCAAGTGCGCATGGTGAAAGAACTATTGTTCTGTTTCCGCTGCTCAGTGAATACTGTAATCGTCTAAAAGGTCGCACTCAGTTGACCGTCTAGATTGTTTTGATGACACTTTGACGTTGTTGTGAAAATTGCTCTTAACCCATCTACGCCAGAATTTCATTTTCGCAGCCCGGCGAAACAGGCGTATGAACACAAGTTGACCGTGGGGTCATGTTTGGTGTTTATTTGCAGAACCCTGTTTGGCGAGTGTGATAGTTTGTAATGATTTTTGTTGTCATGAAAAAGCGTGATTTTCGTGATTGTTGTACTCTGTAGGCCAGGGTGCATGCCAGGGGGCCGCAACAAGAGGCAAGTTGCTAATGAAGCTGGGACTTTTTGTGCTGAAGAGCGGCAACATCTTTAAGCCCTAAAAGACTCACTCACTCACTCACTCACTGTTGTTGTTGTTTTTGCACTGTGAGTGTCTTTTTTTTTGGGGGGGGGGGGGAGTACCTTACTTTCCGTTCACTGAAACACACAATGTCACTTGATATCCCGGCTGTAGCCGCGAAATAGTCTTTGTTGCTTGCGCGGCGTTAAGCCCTGACAAACTAACTGACGAACTGATCTCGGGTTTTTTTTAATCGCCTATCAGGTGCGTGCCCTTGAATGGTCTGTGCATGATTATTTTTGTTTGTAGATTGAAGCATTTTTAGGGGTGACTATGATGCCTGAGGCAAGTATTATTATTATTTACAAAGCCAACAAAAAGCACCAAATTGCCTTTTTTATTTACTCTGCACACACATTTAAAAAGGGTAAAAAATTCCGTACTATATTTAGCGTAGTTCTTACTACATGCCCCGAAAGCTATAACTTTTCCTTGCGCTAACAGGAAAATTCGTTTCCTTTAAATTCATTTTTTAAAAGAAATGTTCTCAAAACGGGCCGGGTGACTTCGTCCCCCTGGTTTGTGTGTCCCATCGCATTTCTATTTTCAAGCAGCAAAATGAGCAGTTGTCACAAACACAGTCGCGTTTATGGATGCTGTCTTTTAGAGGGTCCCATGTTGGGGTGCTGGGCCCGAATGAGTTAAATGGTTTTAAGACTTCAGATGCTTTTCACGATAACAGTAATGAACCAACCTCTAGCTAAGATCCTGTATGTTTACACAAGCGGCACGCACAAACTCCTCGCGTCAGTCTTTCCAAGAAGACTATGCTGTTGCCGGTGTCATGGGAAACAGAAAAACATGAAGCACACACCAGGGCCCGCATGTAATAGTCGGGGTTAGGGAGTTTAGCCCCGGGATAGAGTCTAATTTCGAACTAAACTAGCTAAATTTTCTGTTGTTTTTCGTTGTAAATCAGGAAGCGGGTCCATTCCAGCAAGGTGCCTATGCCGTTATAGAAGGATTTTTGTCTTTCTTTCTTCGCTTCCTTTTGTATTTAATTTTATTTTGGGTTTCTTTTATCTTAGTCTGGGTTAGGCCCGTAGCCGTGGGTTAAATTATCCTCGAGTTTTACATACGGGCCCAGAGTGAATAGCAGGGTGGAGTTTTGCATATATATATATATTTAGCCCTTAGCGGCAGCAGGCTTTCACTGTTTCACCCAGCCCTTCGGCGCTTTGAGCGATTCAGAAGAGACAGACATATACATGTGCGCCGAGTAAAAGTCAACCGTACCGTTCTATCCATACCATCTTCTGCACAGTTTCTTGCACAGGGAGTTCGTTAGTTCGTTAGTTAAGGCTTTACGCCGCGCAAGCTACAAAGACTATTTCGCGGCAACTTGCACAGAGAAGACGTACATTCATACAAGAGCCGGGATAACCGAATGGTTGAGCGTTGGACTCTCAACGCTCGGATCGTGAGTTCGAATCCCAGCTGGGGCCAAATATTTGTGCTGGCCTTTTTTGTCGTTGCTCCGTCTTTGATATCACCATTACGTGGTGGAAAAGGAGGGCAAACTCCTAAAACCCCACCCACCGTCCGTCATACAAGAGAGGTTACAGGCAGAGGTAGGAATTTATCTTCCAAATGGGAAAGGCATCTTACAGCGAGGAGCTGCGTTTTGCTGCTGCCTCTGCTCTCCTGGTAGTGATGGTGTGTGTTTCACCGACCGAGGGGAATCTGAGGCAAGACCGAGCAAAACACAGCCATAGTCTTGACAACAGAAACTTCAGCGACAATCTACTGTTTGAGGTCCCTGCTGTCTCAAACATTCACTGCAGTGTGAGCTGTTTCTCTGACCAGAGCTGTGAGGCTTTTACCTACATACCAACGTCTGCGACATGCCAGGGACACTCGTCCGTCCCCACGTCAGCAAGTCCCAGCTTCCCCTCCCCTGGGGCAAAAACGTTTGTTCTCCCTGAGGGTAAGACATGAGACTTTTTACTTCTGCTTTGCAGTCGAATGTAGACCCTATACTTGTTTTTGGGTATGTATGTTTTTTCCCCATAGGACAGTGTTTTGTCTGCGTTCTGTCACATACAATTTTTATCTTTTCGAACATAATCGACAGAAAGCAAGAAACCAATTCAATTCGTGTTGATTTAAGAAGACTGTATTTTATTCCCAGTTGTATTCATTCTCTAATTCATTTCAACTGAGTATTATCGATCGAGATAATCAGCCGTCTTAGGCAAGTGAGAAGTTGGTATATTTGGTGGTTACCTTTTAATTTTTGTTGTTGTTTGCGTGTTATTCAAATTCTTGATGGATTGAAAAAGAACTCGATGAAATACCGGCCCCCCTAGTGTAGTGGTTAGCACTTCGGACCATGGACCGGGAGACCCGGGTTCGAATCCCAGCCGAGGCAAGCGGGATTTTTACAACCTAGGTCGGCTCCTACCCAGAGCAGGTGTCCTATGGGCCCAGTGGGAAGGCTGTTGCCACACAGCCGAAACTCTGGGAATGCATCCCTTGGTATGACACACGGCCGGCACCGCAGGTGTCGTAGTTCCCTGGCCTGGACATTTGTGACAGGAAGTGAGGAATGCGGCCCTGTCCAGCAGTCCTAAACCATATGGACCTCCATCGCATCATCAGACCATTATCCTCATCTTCATCATCATGCGTAATACAGAGAACCTCAGCTTCCAAGCCCTCCGTAGATTCCACCTAGGTCCTGGAGCTGGTGAAGAGCTGGGGCATACCAAAAAAGTGAATGAAAGTGAATGCCAGGAAATTCTAAACAAATTTGTTTTGTTAATCTCTCTCTCTCTCTCTCTCTGTAGAGGTAATCACATGCCCCATCAACCGTGGCTACCTACAAGTCGCCCCTGGCGCCTGCCTCCGACTGTACCACCACGGGCAAAATAACACTGACGCCAGAAAACAGTGCCAGCAGGACGGTGCAAGACTGTACAGAATGAAGACGGATGAACGGCGCCTACTGCTTAAGGATTTCATGATAGAACAAGGCAAGTACATACATATAAGACCGTGCGAAGATTAGTTCAAACTGGTTCTGTAGATTTTTAGATATTGCCGTCAACACACAAAATAAACGCCTGAACTGATGGACGGGCTATGACCTTGTCCTTGAAGCCATCCACACGATTCTTGCTTGTGAACTGTGTTTTATCGAATTCTATCACTGCAAAATTTGATTGAGATCTATACACTCGTTTGTAAGATGTTGACGTCGGTCTCGCCCAATTATCTCAAATACTGCACCAATTTCTTTTTTTTTTATTTTTTTTTTCGACATTTTTCATATATATACACATACAAACATACAAACAGGAGGGCAAGATACACGGAAATTTGACATCCAGCAAAGTACACATATACATATACCCTCACACATAGCTTGCTGGCTTACAACTACGCACATAACAGGAGAGAGAGAGAGAGAGAGAGAGAGAGCGAGAGAAATCCACACCTTAGGGTGCCATGCACCACAGATAAGATGAGGTTTCATTGGATTAATGCCTCATATGGAAGCCAGATTCTACAAAACTTAGAATATTGCCCAGCAACACCATATCTATATCTTTCTATAGTATACCAATGGCGGACTAGCTTTGTAAAAGCAGTAAAAACCGGCCGGGACTCTTTTAGTCTACACTTGTAAATAAAAGATTTTGCAACCAATATTAACAAATCAACGACTGAATCAGTATGGACATTTTTTGCAATACCAAAAATAACTAGAGTCTTGGATAACGTCAGAGCTGAACAGTTAGGACAGTTATCTTTAAGCCAGTTAGTGAACTCTGCCCAAAAGCTTTGTACATGATGACAATCCCAGAACAGGTGGGTAATGGTTTCCTCTTCATGCTGACAAAAAGTACATTCTGCTGACTCCGTCAGCTTTCGCAGATTCAGAAATCTTTTAGTAGGCAATAAGCGGTGAACTAATCTTATCTGGAACCATCTGAGTTGGGAGTCAGGAGTTGTACAAAAAGGTTTACGAAAAATAGATTTCCAATCAGGCAAGTCAACAAAGTGTTGATTCCATTTTGTAACACAAGCTGGTTGAGACCTTGAGTTTGACTGTGCAAGTACCATATACACTCTTTTTTGTCCACCTTGCGCAACCAGTAGCCATAGCTTATTACCAGATCCAACATTGGATGAAGTTCGGATGATGCCAGTCCACTGCAGGTATCCCTTAATAGCATTAATAATACCAGAGTACAATATGAAATTGGTAGAAGCACCAGGATATTTCTCTTTAAACTTCTCATAAGTAAGAAACTGACCATCAGTATCTACCAGGTCACTAATAAACAAAATGCCATTATCCATCCAATCAGGTATATGTACAGTTTTCCTGTCCCTCACTATGTGCTTATTATAATGTATACATTCTGATAAAAAATCACCGTAGTGCTTGGGCGCACAGCTGTTGGCTACATTTTTAAGGTGTTTGGCAACATCTGCCCAAAACTTATTTTTACATTGCTGCATCACAACATTAAAAAATTCAGAGCCATACTTCTGTATGTTTTTGTACGCTGGACAAGAGGCCAGTAGAATATTTTTAACCACAGAATCACACAAAAAAACACGTTTGATCCAGCTGACCTTCATGGATGTCAAAAACGAATTCACATCAAGCATTCTCAGACCACCTAGCTCGTAACCACAGCATATCGTTGCCTTATTTATCTTACTTCTCTTTCCGTCCCATAAGAAGGAGAAGAACATCTTATTAAGCTCGTTAAGAAAATGCGCCTTTGGGTCAGGAATGTTAATGAATAGATGGACAATCTTTGACATGGCAAGTGTTTTAATGACTGTAATTTTTCCCAGTGGTGTGAGATTTCGCTTTGACCATTTCGACAGGATGCATTCGATGTTTTTAAGCTTGTTTTCATAATTCAAATCAGTGATAGTGTCAATATCAGTTGAAAACTTAATACCCAACACTGTGAAGATTCCAAAATTTGACGGGAAAAATTACGACCATGGTTTCCAAAAAGGCATTATTCTGATTGGAGTGAAATTTCAGTACGTCAACAATTTGTTCTACGTTGTTCCGTAATTTTCCGAGCCTATTAAATATAAAACCCCTAATTTTCCTAGCCTGACAGACGCGAAAACCTTTCTCTTTCGCCAGCCTCACGGTCTGCAGAGTAGGAAAATCAGAAATTTCGAATGTGAATTTTCGCTAGCTTCAGACGGCTGTGCAGACGGCATTGGAGATCGAGTTGAAAAATGTGAATTTCCGCCAGCCTCACGATGTGCAAACGGCATTGTATCGCATTCAGAGCTATACTAATCATTACGATCAATTATTTTCAGCGTACAGGCGCACTGACAAGTGCCGCAACTTTCTAAACCACAGGTGGGCTTCTTAGAAGCCTAGTAAAGTTAGTAAACATGGAATAATAAAGTGACCCGTTCTTACGAAATGACCGATACGTCGCGCCCCCAGGGTCCGTATGCAAAAGTCGAGGTTAATTTAACCCACGGCTACGGGCCTAACCCAGACTAGGACGAAAGAAACCCAAAAGCAAAATTAAATTTAAAAAGGAAGGGAAGAAAGGAAGAAAAAATCCTTCTATAACAGCTCAGGCACCTTGCTGGAATGGGCCCGCTTCCTGATTTAAAACGATAAACAACAGAAAATTTAACCCTAGAGCTAGTTTAGTTCGAGGTTAGACTCTATCCCGGCGCTAAAAGCCCTAACCTCGAGTATTACATACGGGCCCTGGCGTTAACCGCAATGTGCATATAAAGTGCTGGGGTCACGTCGTTCGATCTGTACTACCAGAACCACCACTAACTTCAGCGGTATTCAGTAAGAGTAAAAATGCAATAACTTCAAATTACAGAGCATTTTCTCCTTTTTAAAACAACAACAACAAAATATTATACTTCAATATTGACAAAGGTCAACTCAGCCACCATCTTGCGATGAAAAAAGGTCACACTATTATGAGCGTTAAAACAGTTTAGTCTATGCAAAGTGTAATTCATTTATAATTTTTGTGCCAGGCCTTTGATAGTTAAACCTCTGTTTAGCGTGTACGTGTGTACTATGAGTTCGTTGCACTGCCAAATTGTTTGTAAGAGGGGATGTAAATAGTCTGTGTGTGTGTGTGTGTGTGTGTGTGTGTGTGCGTGCGTGCGTGCGTGCGTGCGTGCGTGTGTGTGTGTGTGTGTGTGTGTGTGTGTGTGTGTGTGTGTGTGTGTGTGTGTGTGTGTTTTAAGCGCAGCGAGTCCTTGGAATTTGGAGAGCAGCGCTCTATAAAAACTATGTATTATTATTATTATGTACAGGTGGGGGAAGCTACAAAGTGTGGATAGACGCAGGACTCCTGGTGAAAGGCGGTCCGTGGAGGTGGGGGGATGGGGAAATTCTCCCCATCGACTCTCCACTATGGTATCCCGGGAAGCCAGACAACAACAACAACAGGAAATGCGTGCAAACTTGGACAGACTTCAAACTTGACGATACATACTGTAGTATTTCTAAGCCTCGCACTGTGTGTGAATATTCGCCTTGAAGGTGGAGAATGGTAGGGTGCTGGATTCTCAATGCTCGGGTCGTGAGTTCGAATCCCGACTGGGGCCAGTGCTGGTCTTTTTCAGGTTGCCCCAGTCTTTGATATCACCCTTACGTTGTGGGAAACGAAAGTTAAACTGCCAAACACCCACCCACCCTTTCTTCTTGACGGTACACGTGGTGGTACTATGGTACATCCTGCTTCAAAGATATACTGATGCTATCCCCCCCCCCTTTTTTTTAAGGCTCGAAGATCAGTCTGAGCTTGGTGGTGTCTAACACCACACCACTATTACTAAAGCACCTGAAGTTCAATTCAATTCAATTCAATTCAATAATTCTTTAAAGTCCTCAAGGGGAGGCAAATTTAGTTGCGGCGTAAAAGCAGAGAACAACCACATAGACATAAAAACAGTTTAAAAGACAACAGAATAATTTGCATATATACCCAGTGTAAAATGAAACGTGTAAAAATCTGAAAAAAAAAATAAAAAAAATGGGACGAGCACAAGCAACAGCCGCCGGTCGAAACATGAGTTGCGCCCCTTAAAGTAACTTTCAGCGTATACCCAGATACCGTACCATGAACTCCAAACTCTAAGCCGTTGTTCTTCTTAGTGTATGTTTGCACACAATAAGTTCACACACATTTAATTATTTAGTTTTTGTGTCCAATCAATGTGAAGAATTATTTGTTAATTTCTTATGCATGTGTCATACTGGAAACTAAAAGATTTTTTTTTTTAAAACAGGCCGAAGCCCGCTCAATAATGACTCAGGATTGTGATATTGATCCTACCCTTCATTTGTCTCTGTTTGTCTTTCTTGTCATGCATTTTCTTTCTTTCATTCTAGTTTCCGTCTTCTGTTTATCCTTTATCATGCACTGAGCCTTGTTATTGTATTTTTTTCCAGTGCTGGCATAATGACGGCTGCGTTTCCTTGTGGCTTAAGCTTAGGCGTGTATACAGGCTTTAGGTCCCTTGGTGATTAGGTCTCTGTGGGTTTTTATACAGATCAAGTGTTTCCATGCTTTGATCTGTGAATAGGGTTGTGCTGATCTGGCATTCATGACAGACCAAAGCATTTGAATAAACCGTTATTGATTTAGAATTGTGCATTGTGAACAGTAGTATGTAACAGGTCTTTTGTTTTGTTTGTTTCCAAGGACAAGCAGAATAAAGTCGTTGCGTGTACACCAATCAGTAGTGAGGCTTTGTGTGTGCTTCAGTCGGGATCACAGCACGAACCCATTAGCTCACATTACACAAACTGCAAAACACCCTCAAAGTCACACATGTATAAGCCATAGAGTCGAAACTGGATTCTCTTCTCCTGCAGATCACGTTTCTGTTGTTTCCCTTTTTGTTTCCAAGGACAAGCAGAACAAAGTCGTTGCGTGTACACCAATCAATAGTGTCGCTTTAATTTCCGCTTCAGTCGGAGTCACAGTGCCTCTATGCACTCGCAAAACCCCAAACACATTAGGTCGTGTGAGCTCGCCTAGCTGGTTGACGTCACAAACTTTTTGGCGTATGCGAGGTTCTACATGGGTGAATGAATTCTTGTAATAAAGTCGTTCCCCTTTGACAGAGTTACTTCCCGCAGACCTGACTGACGATTGCTTACTGGTATCAGAAAAGAGACCGACTCTTTCTCTCTCTCTCTCACGCACGCACGCACGCACGCACGCACGCACGCACACATACATATGCTTCTAAGTGTGAGTCAGTGGCAAACACGAAACCCACTGAAATTCCCGCTTTCCACACGTTGTAGAGATCGCGAAAAGATACTGCATTTCAAAATAATTTCTAGACCATCCCAGAACATGCTGGTGCAGTAACGTCAGTAGATTACGTCACCTTGGAAAGATTTCGAACCTTCCAGTAAGTTGAGGAATGTTCTAGATCTGACCTGTTCAGTACGTAAGCAGCCCTGCACAGCGTTCTGGGTTCTTCTTCTTACATGAATTTGTTCTCCGCGCATATTCTGTTCATAAAGTATTGGAGTTGTATTCTGTTGTAACCCGTATCTTCTCTACGAGTACACGAAGATGGCGACATAGCATAAGTAAAATACAACACCACGTCTCCAAACAGAGGAATTCGGAAAGAAAGTGGGGAGACATCCCCAAGAAAAACCACGTCAATCAAACATGACCCTCTTACTTTACGTCAGTGCGCGTGCGTCTTTTCTTCGATGTTTGTGAGGCGTGTGGCTTGTGGAGGAAATGTGTTTTTAAAACAAAGTTTCGAGTCAACTGACGATAACGGCTGCAGGGAATTTTTCTAATTTTTTTTAATATATTTTTTATGGCACCCTAGACACATTACTATATATAGTAGGAGCGATTTTGAGATCTAAAATGGGTTCTCCAGCACTTTCATGTGGTATGGGTTACGTCAAAAGTATAATAGCGACTACCTCCAAAATTCACTTAGTTGAGAGTCCGTATTGATGCTATCTATTTCCAAAAAAAATGGAGTGATTTAGATACATATTTTGCCTTTAAACGCCAGAAAGCCAAGGGGGATAACTCGCAAATCGTGTGTGCAATCCTACCTGGATCGGGCCCTCTATTCAAAAATCTTGATTTATTAAGAAACCCCAAACGTGAAATCGATCGGGTCAGTATTTTCGGAGATACAGGCATCTGAACTATGTTCACATGCAATGTCAACTGAGGTACGGTTTACGTGGACTATAACAGTGACTATTTCCTACTAGTCAGCCTGTTCAGAATCCGTATTCATGTTATCTACTGCCAAAAAATGATTGATTTAAATAAATATTACGCCTGTAAACGACAGACAACCAACTTGTCTCAAAAGGGCGATAACTCCCAAATCACTTAAGCAATCATCACACGCTCGGTTGCTCTAATCTAACATTTTGATATATTTGGATACCCCAAATTTGAAGCCATTCGGTTGAGTATTTTCGGAGAAACAGGCCTGGACACACACACACACACACACACACACACACACACACACACACAGAGAGACGGCACTCACTGAGGAGGAGAAGTGCGTTCGGCGCACCATATACGTCAGCATCGGAGACGCACGCTTCTTACGTCATTGTCAGAGTTACACTTGCAAAATCGTCTCTGCGGGGGATCGGCAGTGACGTGCGTTTGTACCACAGATGCTTGCCTATGAACTTGAAAAATTTAGCCCGTCCTATGATGTTGTTTCCATTACTATGGAAACAACATAAAAAGTAAGTCGGGAAAAAAGGAAGAAAAAAATCTTCTTCTTTTTTATAACGGCTTAGGCACCTTGCTGGAATGGGCCCGCTTCTTGATTGGAAACAAAAACAACCGAAAATTTTACCCTAGAGGTAGTTTAGTTCGAGGTTAGATTGTATCCCGGGGCTAAAAGCCCTAACCTCGACTTTTACATACGGGCCCTGGCCTAAACAGAAACTAGACTAGCATTACTCCAGTGAGGCCTGAGCAGAAAGAAGACATTCAATTTTTTTTAAACGCGTGTCAGGTGCGTGCCTTTGAATGGTCTGTGCATGATTATTTTTGTTTGTAGATTGAAGCATTTTTAGGGGTGACTATGATGCCTGAGGCAAGTAGGGAATATCTATTATTTACAAAGCCAACAAAAAGCACCAAATTGCCTTTTTTTTATTTACTCTGCACACACATTTAAAAAGGGTAAAAATTCTGTAGTATGTTTAACGTAGTTGATACTACATGCCTCGGAAGCTACTAATTGTCTGTGCCCTGTCAGAAAAATTCGTTTTCTTTAAGTTCATTTTTTTTAAAAAGAAATGTTCTCAAAACGGGATGGGCGACTTCGTCCCCCGGCCTGGTTGGTGTGTTCCATCGCATTTCTATTTTCAAGCAGCAAAATGAGCAGTTGTCAAAAACACAGTCACGTTTACGGATGCTGTCTTGTAGAGTGTCCCATGTTGGGGTGCTGGGCTTGAATGAGTTAACTGGCTCTTACCAGTTCACAGTTTTTGGGCCCACAAAAAGTTGTCACGCAGTATGTGTATGAAAACCGCCATAACACCAAAAGCAATTCTTTTAACTGTATTAGTATATATATCAAATTAACGGTAATTAAGTGCACTTTACAATGAAATCAGTTACAATGTGATAAAAAGAGTAAGTTAATTGCTGCAAAGGTTTAAACGACTCAATTTGATGGCCGAGTAACAACTTTTTTCCGCAACACTTACACTTACTTAGAATAACCTTTTTGGGGCTATATTTAGGTATTTGAAAAAAAAATCTGCTACTTGTAAACTGCATTCACTTTTGCATCAAATGAACCCAAGTTTATGTAATTCCATGCACGGATACAGTTACAGTAGGGTTTAAAAAAAATGCACAGATTTTTTTCCTGTTTCTTGATATCGGTCACTTACACAGAAACTCCGCCACAGAACCAGAACCAATCATCCAAACAATAATTATATGCACATCAAAATAAGGGTAATTTAACGTGCTTTTCAGTGATACCAAATACATAATCAATCACTTGACAAGCAGGCTATTGTTTGATTTTGAATTGATTGTTCACTTGCCTGTTGCAGTCAACACGTGGTGGTTGCCGATTTGCGTCGAAATTCTCCTGATCAGAATCGTTAGAACTACATTCCTGGTCTTCGAGTAAAACTCTTCACTTGAGGACTCCGAGGAACTATATTTCACAAGATACCGATAAAAATATTCGCTTCGGAAACGTGCGTCTTGCTGAGGGAAATGGCGTCAACACAAACGTCGCGTGAGAAAAACTCGGTCGGAAATGCGCGAAGTTTTACAAAATCATATGTATTTTTTTTAAACGTCATTTAGAAAAAACATCACTTCATTGAGTAAATATAACAACAAGATGGCCACCAGCCCAATATGTTGTTTCCATTTAATCACCTGCTGTCGTCACGGTCGTTCATTTGTAATGCCATGTTTTCGGGAGGACACACACACACACACACACACACGCACACACACACACACACACACACACACACACACACACACTCTCTCTTTCTCTCAATGGAAACAACTGACCGGGCTTGTCAACCCATTAGCTCACATTACACAAACTGGAAAACACCCTTAAAGTCACACATGTATAAACCATAGAGTCGAGACTGGATTCTCTTCTCCTGCAGATCACGTTTCTGTTGTTTCCCATTTTGTTTCCAAGGACAAGCAGAACAAAGTCGTTGCGTGTACACCAATCAATAGTGTCGCTTTAATTTCTGCTTCAGTCGGGGTCACAGTACAAAAGCCTTTAGCTAACATTACTTACTTACTTACTTAGGCCCCTGGCTCCACGTGGAGCATAGGCCATCGACAACCCTTCGCCATCGCACTCTGTTCTGGGCTATTCTTGCCACTCCAGTCCAGTTGGTCCCCTGCTTATATAACTCTGCCTCAGTGTCCCGCCTCCAGCTGTTGCGAGGCCGGCCTCTCTTCCTTTTCCCCTGTGGGTTCCATGTCAGGGCTTGTCGTGTGGTGCTGGATGCTGGCTTCCTGAGGGTGTGTCCAATCCAGCCCCACTTCCTCCGCAGGATCTGCTTGGTCGCTGGTTCCTGCCCTGCTCGCTCCCACAGCTCTTCGTTCCGGATCTTCTCTGGCCATCGGATGTTGAAGATGCGCCTCAGACAGGTGTTGAGAAATGTCTGAATCTTCTGCTGCATCGTCTTCGTTGTCCTCCATGTTTCGCATCCGTAGAGCAGAACTGACTTCACGTTGGAGTTGAAGATGCGAAGTTTGGTTCTTATGCTGACAACTTTGGATGCCCAGATGTTCTTCAGCATGACCATTGCTGCTCTTGCCTTGCCAATTCTGGCTGTGACGTCTCGGTCTGTGCCTCCCTGTCCATCAACCACACTCCCCAGGTAGACAAAGGACTCTGATGGGCTCTCCACCGACTGTGACTGGTGTGTTGGCAGTGGTGTTGATCTTCATCAGCTCGGTTTTCCTCCTGTTGATCTTGAGCCCTGTTCCGGCTGATGTGGCTTCCAGGCATGTAGTCTTGTCCTGCATCTGGCTGTGGCTGTGAGACAGGAGCGCCAGGTCGTCCGCAAAGTCGAGGTCATCCAGCTGCGTCCAGAGTGTCCACTGTATCCCGTTTTTCCTGCCTGTTGTGGTGGTCTTCATGATCCAGTCGATGACCAGGAGGAAGAGGAATGGGGACAACAGGCATCCCTGGCGGACTCCGGTCTTCACCTGGAAGCTTTCTGACAACTGGCCGGCATGGGCAATCCTGCAGCTCATGTCTTTGTAGGTGCACTGGATCAGGGAGATGATCTTCCCGGGAACTCCATAGTGCCTTAGCAGCTTCCACAGCGCCTCTCTGTCTACACTGTCGAAGGCCTTCTCATAGTCTATGAAGTTGATGTAGAGGGGGGAGTTCCACTCCAGTGACTGCTCAACAATGATGCGTAGGCTGGCGATCTGGTCAGCGCAGGACCTGTTCCTGCGAAAGCCCGCCTGCTGGTCTCGGAGCATAGGGTCGACTGCCTCCCTCATCCTCTCCAGTAGAATTCTGTTGAGAACCTTGCCTGGCACTGACAGGAGCATGATCCCTCGGTAGTTGCTGCAGTCCCTGAGGCCCCCTTTCTTTGGCAGCTTGATGACGATCCCTTCTTTCCACTGGGCTGGCACCTCTTCCTTCTCCCAGATCTTGCTGAATAGGCTGTGCAGCATGTTGACGGCTGTCTCTGTGTCTGCTTTGATGGCTTCTGCTGGTATCTCGTCCGGCCCTGCAGCTTTCCCATTTCTCAGTGTCATGATGGCTTTCCTGATCTCCGCCTTAGAGGGCTTGTCGCAGTTGATGGGTAGTTCTGTCTCAGCTGGCGGGATGTCTGGTGGTGTTTCAGGGATGGGGCGATTTAACAGTTCCCTGAAGTGTTCTGCCCATCGCTTCAGCTGTTCCTCAGTTGTTGTCAGTGGGTGCCCGTTCTTGTCCTTCACTGGTTTGTCTGTCTGCCGAAATTTGCCCGCGAGCTTCTTGGTCACCTGGTACAGGTCTTTTAGGTTCCCTTGTCCGGCTGCTTCCTCTGCTTGATTGGCCAGGTTGTCGATGTAGTCCCTCTTGTCCTTTCTGGTGCTCCTCTTCACTTCTCTGTCAGCTGCTGTGTATTCTTCCTGTGCCTTTCCCTTAGCTCTTCTTGTTCGGCTCGTGTTCAGTGCAGTTTTCTTCTTTTTCCTAACTTCCAGCTTCTGGATGGTATCAGCAGAGATCCATTCCTTGTGTTGGGTCTTTCTCTTGCCAAGGACCTCTTCGCATGTGTCGTGCCAGAGTTTCTTGCTGTGTTCCCACTGTGTCTCGATATCCATTCCACTGTCTTCTATCAGGTCTTGCAGTGGCTGGAACCTGTTGGAAAGGCGGATCCGGAATGCTGCTTGTGTCTCTGTGTTCCTGAGTAGGCCAACGTTGTACCTGGTCCGTGTGTTGTTGGCGTTGGTGTGTCTCTTCTGCCGAAGTCTCAATGTTGTTGCAAGAAGGTGGTGGTCTGATGATACATCGGCACCCCTCATCACGCGCACATCTCGCCACGATCTCCTGAACTTCCGGCTGATGCAGATGTGATCAATCTGGTTCTCCGTGACATGGTCCGGCGATCTCCATGTGGCCTTGTGGATGCGCTTGTGTGGGAAGATGCTGCCTCCTATCACTAGCTGGTTCAGGGCACAAAAGTCTGCAAAGCGCTCGCCATTTTCGTTCATCTGTCCCAGTCCGTGTGTTCCCATGGTGTTCTCATAGCCTGTGTTGTCTGATCCAATCTTGGCGTTGAAGTCTCCCATCAGTATGGTCATGTCCTTGGCTCCTCCTCTATCTATCACTGTCTGCAGTTGTTGGTAGAAATCATCTTTTTTCTCCTCTTCCGCATCATTGGTGGGAGCGTAGCACTGGATGATGTTTAGCTTGATATCTTTCTTCTTGGTGATGAATTTGGCTGTGATGATGCGGGAGTTGACAGGTTCCCAGCCGATGAGTGCCCGCTGTGCCTCCGGTGCCAGCATGAGGGCCACGCCCTCAGTGTGGGGGGCTCCATCCTCTGTGTGTCCCGAGTACAGCAATTGCTCTCCCGATGAAAATCTCAGCTGTCCTGTCTGTAGCCACCTTGTCTCACTCAGTCCCAGTACTCCTATCCTGTAGTTCTTCATCTCTCTTGCTACTTGTATGGTCCTTCCTACTTCATACATTGTCCTGATGTTCCATGTGGCTACTCTCGTCGTTGTCCTGGGTGTTAGAAGGGGGGTCGGCCTTGCAGCTTCCTTTCGGCTTTCACTGCACAGCGTCATAGGTCTCCGGGATGGAGACCCTTCCTCGCCCAGGTGAATGTTTTGGTTTGTTGCTGTCGATGCTTCTGTAACTTTTATGTTTTTTACAGGTAGGGCTGTTAACCCTACGCAAACCCGTTTAGCCTCTTGGAGAGGTGGTCCACATTCGTGTGACCTCTACCCTTCGACCTGTCCAGCTTGGGTGACCCTGCCAGGAGCACGTGCTCCCGCTGGCGAAGCTCTCTGGGTCATTGAGGTACACAAGCCACTACCCCACGACAAGGGTTGGACCATGTAGGGAGCTAACATTACACAACTGCAAAACACCCTCAAAGTCACACATAAATAAACCATGGAGTCGAAATTGGGTCTCTTCCCCTGCAGATTACGTTTCTGTTGTTTCCTTGCTTCATCTTCTCATTAAGAGTTTACAGACCAGCACTGACTACGGAATAAAGAACAACGTTGTTGTTTCGGCCTCATGGGCTCGGTGTCACGTGTAAAGACCTAGCTCTTGCGGCGGTGCTGATTTCGCTGTGCTTGCCCACCCCTTTTTCTCTCTCTTCTTATTCTTATTTCTGCCTCCATTGGTCCATATACCTGCCGTTTGTTCCCTTAAACACTCCTCTGTGGGTCGGCGGGGTGTGTGTGTGTGTGTGTGTGTGTGTGTGGGGGGGGGGGGGGTCAGTATGCGGGTGTCTGCTGACCCTTCGTCCACTGAGACATCTGAGGATCACTTCTGAACGCCGACTTTACTGGATTCTTCCCACCTGTTTCTTCACCCTGGCAGGCTTCGTTCACAGTGCCCTGCTGGTGCTGCTGAACCCCTGCCACGTGAAGACCATCACAATGCACCCCTCTCAAGTGTGTTTTCCAAACCGCCTCACGACAGGGAGCTTCCGTGTTGGAGCGGTCTTTTCTGCAACTGCATCTCCGGCAAGTTGTCTACATTGGCAATTAAGGAATTTTCTTTTCAACCTCTCTCGGCCTATCCCCACCAGCCCATTTGCCTGTCCCTTTAATATTTAAACCTCCCGAATTTAGCCGCTCTGTCCTTCCTCTCATCTCTCATCTGATTTGTAAGTTCGGCCCTTTCATATTTATCTATGTTAACCCCTCACTCACGTCTGCACTACCAGTGGCTTTTAGGAATAAGTGATGCTGGGCATGTGAAACATAAGACATAATACATAAGATATTTTATTAGATCCCACAAAAGGGCAATTACAGCACCTGCGAACAGGTGTATGGTGTCTAGGAGATGATAAGTTTCAATATTTGCTGTGTGCGCACTTAGTTTTTATGCTTGTCTTACCTAGTTGTAATAAAATTATTGCTGTTTTCTACATTGTTTTTTGTAATTGGGAGTTCGATAAATTAGCATGAAGTTCTCCTGCATGTAGTATGTTTATACTGCCCCGCAAACCAGCTTGCATCACTGGTCAATTAAAAAAAAAAAGTAGCGTATTGACACACTGAGCCGCGAAATACTCTTTGTGGCTTGCGCGACGTTAAGCCTTAAAAACTCACTCACTCATCCCTGTCGGTTGCTGCAGTGCCACCAGCTAGTGAAACCAATCCAGGCATTAAGTCTGACAGGCTCCAGCTATGCACTTTGATCAGTGCGCTTTTCACATGTCGCGAGCGGATGTCTCCACTGTAACTAACACACTCGTACTCACATACACACCAAACACACTCCCCCCCCCCCCACACACACACACACTGACACACACACATACACACACACACACACACACACACACACACACACACACATACACACACACACACACACACACACACACACACACACACACACACACACACAGAGAAGTGTTGTTTTGTGTTTTTTTCCAGAGTCGTAGCACTCTTCCCGTTCGCATGCCGTGTCTGTCCGACCAGTCTGGAATATCATTTTGTTAAAAGCACCAGTTCCATGTATATTAGGTTTCACACACTAGGTGGAACACTTTGTGAGTGTGCCCGCACACCCCATTGAGACCTGTGCCATAGAATTCCTTGTCCTTTGAGTTGTCAGCGAGCTGCAGCCGACTGCTAGAAGTACTGGGCTGAACAAAACAACAACAACAACAACAACAACAACAACAACAACAACAACAACCAACTGTGAAAAGAGATAATTTGTAGGCGGTTATGTGGATTGTACAGGGTGCCTGTGCAAGACAGTGACAGAAATTGCTGAGCTGACCCTTCGCCCCATGTGATTGTAATGTGTCCAGTGTTTGAGAGAATGCGTGTGATTCACGTGAGCCTGCGTGTTGGGTTTAGCTCATTGCGCTTTGAGCCAGTTAATGAATTAGGTAAAGCGCCTACACAACACTCAGTTATTATTATTGGAATTTGCTCGTGTATTTCTTCATGACCATTCAAGGAACTCACACACACAACAATAGTCATTTTTATAAAACTTCTTTTATTATCCCTTTAGGGAAATTCGGGCTGCTTCCCCCGGGACCCACGCTTGATCGCCATGACATTGGTGATGGCCGTTCAGTAGCGCAGCGGCTAAATTCGACGCGCTACCTGTTAGACCACCGCTCACCTTCGTATCTGTTTTATACATATTTTTTTTTCTGACACTGTGTGGACTGGTCAAACTAGAAAACACTGAACACTTTTTTTTTATTAAAAAGTTTTATTGCTGCTGTCTACATGATTTATGGTCTGATCAATAATAGAATCGCCCATAAGGCTAAACGCAATATCGCGTGAGTGTCAACTGGCATTCAGCCACCCAAATTATAGCTCCGTCGTTAGTCAGCTTTGCGCATGCTCTGTCAGGTGCAGTCTGTCAGCTTGCAAACTGGGTGTTGTGTGTTTCCAGCAAGCATTTCTATCGACCGGGCACAGACATCGTCACAAAAATTTTTTGGAAAAATTCGTTCTCCCAAAACACAGCTGAAGGAATTAAACTGGTTCCTTGGCTATCTTCATGCGAGGAGTTAACCCTTTCATGCAGTACACAAAAAAAACAGAAAACTGTTGAGCAGCCAGTAATCGGTCACAGAAAATCCAAGAAATGATGCTATTGGCTGCACTGGCCCTGATGGCCATTGGTACGGAATGTTTCCTACAAAAAGAAGCGAGGGTCAGACAGGGAGTTGCCACACAACAACCTTGTCTGGAAAACCGCACGTTTACCGAGAACCTTTTGTTTGAGTCAGCTGCTCATTCAAAGAGTAAGTGCGCCTTGAAGTGTCTGGGACAGGAAAGATGTGAAGCCTTCACCCTCATTACACCGTCTGCAACATGCCGGGGACACTCGTCCGTCCCCACGTCAGCAAGTACCAGCTCCCCATCCCCTGGGACCACGACCTGGACTTTCCCTGACTGTGAGTACATTGAATGTAATGAAGAAAGAAACAAACTTTGAGCGAATTAAGCTGGAACAGTTTAGCAGACACAATATATGGAAGCTATCTGGAGAAACCATTGCCGTTTTCATGCAGCCCAATGGCAGGACTGTAAGTAGCTGGGAGAGTACAAACAACAACAACAACAACAACAACAACACACCACCAGCACCAGCACCAGCACCAGCACACCACCACCACAAAAAACAAAACAAAAACAACAACAAAAAAACAAAAAACAAACAACAACAACAACAACAACAACAACAAAAAAACCCGTAGAAAATCTTGCTCGCGCCACACATCTACAGGATACTTTATAACACGGCGGTATAGTTTAGGTTTTCTCCCTGCAGATTCACTTTGTGTGTGTGTGTGTGTGTGTGTGTGTGTGTGTGTGTGTGTAGTGGGAATCCCATGTCCACTCAACTGTGACTACCAGCTGGTGGCCCCCGGGACCTGTCTCCGACTGTACCTGACAGGAAAAACTCACGCTGATGCCAGAACACGGTGTCAGCAGGACGACGCCACACTGTACAGGATGAAGACGGAGGAACGACGCCAGCTGCTCGAGGACTTTGTGATAAGCCAAGGCGAGTACAATATAACCTTTATACCTTGTGCCTTATCTACTGCCAGCCATCGTGATAATGCAGATTTTAGAAAGCACACACTCTCGCCTTTCACACTCAGTTTCTATCTTTCTAGTGAGTTTTTTTTTTTTTTTTTTTTTAGTATCCTGAGTTCTGCCCGACTACAGTCGGTCATCTTTCTAGTGAGTTTTTTTTCCCTAGGATCCGGAGTTCTGCCCGACTACAGTCGGTCATCTTTCTAGTGAGTTTTTTTTTTTAACAGGATCCGGATTCTGCACGACTATAGTCAGTCACTTGTCCAAAATCAACCAGACTGCCTATATTTCTTATAGTTCGTTATAGATTTGGACGTAAATGACAAAGACAATCTCCTGAAATAACTGACCTCAAGTTAACTCATCTTGAACCAACAACATGGGCTGATCAAGTACTAATGAAGGATGTGGATTTTCTTTTTTTACGGGGGGAGGTGGGGGGCGGGGTGTCATGAAATGCCCGACTTTAGGGTAAGATGTTTTTCTTGCTGAGCGGATCTAGTGTCTTTGGTAGGTTTGAACAGAGAAAGAAGGGGGGGGGGGGGGGCAGGGGGTTCGAGTCCCACTCGGGGCAAAGAATTTGTCCTTCTCGTATGTGGCACATATTTTTCGGGCCGATCGTTGGGGATTCTGTCCGGGTACTCCGGCTTCCTCCCCCCTCTGCTTTGGAAATGTTCAGCCCACAACATTTGAAAAATAAATGCAATTCTAAAGTCCGAAACTTAAATAGCTGAGCTGACCCTTCGAACCACGTGATTGTAATTATGTCCAGTGTGTGAGAGAATGCGTGTGATTCACGTGAGCGTGCGTGTTGGGTTCAGTTCGTTGAGCCGATTTAGGAAATTGGGTAAAGCGCCTATATAATACTCATTATTATTATTGTTGTTGTTGTTGTTGTTGTTGTTATTATTATTATAATCTCGACAGGCAAGAAAGGTATCCGAATGTGGCTAGACGGAACCAAGTCGGTCGATGCGTGGATGTGGGGAGATGGAGACACGCTGCCTGTCAACTCTTCCCTGTGGTATCCAGGCGAGCCCAGCGGTCCAGGAAACTGCATACAAAGCTACGTAAACTACCGGCTTGATGATATATGGTGTCATAGCCTTCGTCCGTACTTATGTGAGCTTTTCATTCCATGATTCAACGTTATTCTTTATTAAGCTTTAGGTAAGGTACGTATTGTTCAGATTTTTCAGAGTGTGGCATGGCTGTATACGCACCTTCTCAATGTTTATGATGCATGTAAAGAGGGTGATTTTCATGAAATTGGTACGAGAACTGTGCATGAGGGCGATTTTTATGAAAAAATTACATGGCTAATGCGATGTTAATTGCATTGTGTTATGGGTTTAAAAACCCCTTGGGCTCAAAGCCGTTGATAAAATCTGACTCTTGAAAAACAACCTCTCTTGAAATTGTCCGTGAATCTATTGGAAGGGGAGAGTCGGGGGAAAGGGGGTGAGAGTGGAGGAGTCTGCAGTCTAACCCGTTAACCAAGCCATTGGTATCTCTTTAACGTTTGACTGGAGCCTCGTTCAGAGCTTATCTGTCGACACGTCGGTAACTCTTAAGAGGTCAAGCCTGACCAGTCCCTGCCCACTATAATTATGATAGGACTGGTTAAAAAAAAAAAAACCTGCCACTGCCCAGTAGTGGGAGCCACTTCAAGCCACTATTACTCAGCCACGGTTAACCAAGCCATTGACATCTCTTTAACGTTTGACTGGAGCCTCGTTCAGAGCTTATCTGTCGACACGTCAGTAACTCTTTAAAGCCCAAGCCGGACCAGTCCCTGCCCCACTATATGCAGGCTGGGGAATTTTCAGTCATTTGGCAATTTTCAGCCAAATTTCCTATTCTTTCAGCCAACAAAAATCCCAGTTTCAGTCACAGAAAAAGAAGGGGTAAACAGATTTCACACAGTCAAGTAGGGATACATGTAATGCCATAATTATGACACAGTCGAACTTCATGTTTGAAGACTTGCATGTCAGTACCGAGGCAGTATATTACTTTTGGGTGCCTGGAGATGCTACTAAATGCCTTTAAACATGCTAAAATTTGTTTTCTTAAGTGGGTCATTGCCCCATGGTCCCGGGGAGCCGGGGTGGTCGAATGGTAGAGCGTTGGACTTCTAATGCTCGGGTCGTGAGTTCGATCCCGGCTGGGGCCAAATATTTGTGCTGGCTTTTTCATCGTTGCCCCGTCTTTGATATCACCTTATGTGGTGGAAAAGGTCGTTAAACCCCCAAACACCCACCCACCCCAAACACCCACCCGCCCCCATCGTCCCCCAGCAGGGCGCTGCCTTTGCACCCCGGTCTAGGTTTCAGTCTTTTTTTCCCTCAGCAAATCCTCAGTCTGTATATGATAGGACTGGTTAATAAGAACATGCCACTGCCCAGTATAGGAGCCACTTCAAGCCATTATTACGCAAGGCGTGGGCCTTCCCCGCTGGGCCCGAGACCGCTGCAGATTGCATAATAGTGGCTTGAAATGGCCTCTTGTGATCTGAAGATTTCAAGTAAAATTGCGTTTTTTTTTGCATGGACTTTTAAGAGATAAGAAGAAAAAATCCATTTCATTTTGGAGATGAGATTTCAGCCTTTGAGATGCTGTCACTGTGCAGGTGTTTGCGTGGTGTGATAATAGACAACACCAAAACAACTCTGTACGATCTGTGATCATAAAAATCTTAAAACTTGTGCCCTTAAAACTCCGCACACCGTCTCGTACTTTTAGTATGTACTTATATTTTTTGTGTGTGTCAACAGGATATTAATATTTAAACGTTGAAACAATGCTTTGTGTTGCATTTGAAAAATACCGACGAAATGAACTGCTTAGCATATGTGGTGGAACTAAACATATAATTGTCTTGTATTTATATATCTTAGCCAACTGTTGTTGCTAGCACTGTATTTTGTCGTACTTTATGTCAGATCATGCTAAAGGTATGTATCTGTATGGAGATGCGACAAGCGGTGCGATGGTGGAGCGATATATAGCGACAAACGTGTGTATCCACCGCTGGTTCTATCATGAGCACTCTTCGAACACAAAGGGAAATTGGCGCAAACTAAAAATCAACGCCCCCCTTTCGCTTCGAATGGTGCGCGACAGCGAGTCGTTTCGCTCTTCAAGCGCAAGAAATCGCGTCACGTTCCGGTCGCGTCTGGTACCGGTACCGCGTCGCTTTTGCACCGAGCGTATGAATACACTCATTATTTATTTCTATCATTTTGATTTGATAACCAACTGATAGCATCAGTAATGTTGTGCCTATTTGTTATGACGTTCACCTTAAACCACTGGTGTAAAAACTAGTTGTAGAGGTTTTTTATGTGTTCATTTGGTGTAGTCTTTTTACAGCTTCATGTTGAACAATATTCACAGATCTATGCAGAACCTATTGCAAGACGTGTTCATATCTTTATTTTTTAATTAAAAAAGTTATAGACGGTTCTTCCGATTTTGCTTCATATTAAACAATATGAGTGTTAATAAAAAGTGTTAATCAAAGGTGTTAATAAAACGTGTAAACTGCAGTAGGTCCGACACCTGGTGTAGAACTTGTTGCAGTCCACACTTTTTTTAAAAGGAAAATGTAAAGTTTTTGTTCTCGGAAAGTTTTAAGCTTATGTTTCATATTTGTGAAAGGTTTTGATTTGAGCCTGTTGCAATTAAAATGCGTCGGATTTTCCAAAACAGGCGTCACTAATACCATACAAATCAATAATCTGTGTGTGTGTGTGTGTGTGTGTGTGTGTGCGCAGGTGTGTGCACGTGTGTGCAAGTGTGTTAGTCCTGAAAACAGCAGCAACAACGACAACAACAACAATGACGACAAAAAGAAGAAAAAAAGAAAGAAAAAAAAAAGAGAGAAAAAAGAACATAAGAAAAACTAAAACATACAACCAAAAAGAAGAAAAACACGACACATACAATTTAAAAGAAAGAAACACAACAGCAATAACAACAACAAACTAACGAGGCAGAGAATGTGAGTGCTAGCACTGAGAACGTCATTAAACTGTTTACAGGTAGAAGGAGACCTGCTTAAGTCATTCACCGACAATTCTGACGAGACTTAAATGTCTTAATGAACACAGATGCAATGAAGGTGTGTACCGGCAGTCAACAAGCAACAGAGACAAAAGCATTTATTAGCTGACCGACACACCGTGATAGTAACAGGGATGCTATTTTATTATAAACTGAGGACACGGGTTTTGCACGAAATCTTTCGGATAAATTACCCGTAAAAGGCTTTGTTCGTAGACTTTGTCGTTGCTAGTAAATTTGAAAGCATCGTCCTTGATTTGTGTGTTTTGTAAGGTTTTGAGGTGAGGCTCAGTAAGCAGAGAACAAACTGCCGTTATGTCCCTTTGCTTGAAGCTCATTGGGGTTCGGTTTCTGCTCCCAATCGATTTTGATTATGAGTAGGAACGCGGTTACCTCCCTTGGACCATGAAGTTCCTCTTGCAAACCTTTCAGCCTGGGAAACACACAAGTTAGGGGTGGCTGGGTGGGTGTTTAGGAGTTTAACGTCCTTTTCCACCACGCATGGGTGATATCAAAGACGGGGCAACGAGAAAAAGGCCAGCTCAAATATGTGGCCCCAGCCGGGATTCGAACTCACGACCAGAGCATTGCAAGTCCAACGCTCTACCATTCGGCGATCCCGGCTCCCCCACACTAGTTAGCGTTAACTACTTCGGATTTAATTTTTCTGCTCTGGCTCGGATTTTTTTTTCAGACAGTGGAAACATTACAGGTGCCGTAGTTCCCGGGCCTGGATAGCGCCAGGATACTTACGACATGAAGCACGGAATGCAGTCGGAAACCATATAGACCTGCATAGCATTCGTCTGGGATACCCTATGCGTCTTCGTGAACTCCACCACTACCTGTGTCTTCATCATCATGCATGATTAATTAAAATGTCCCCAGCTTCCGAACCGTCCGTGGTGTTTACTCCTGACCTGGGAGGAACACAGTTGGCGAAAGGTTTTGGGGGAAAATATTGATCACAGCTGTTTCGCTGGAAGATTACAGGCGTACGGACACAAACTGACCGTGGGGTCATGTTTGGTGTTTATTTGACCTGTTTGTCGAGTGTGCTAGTCTAGTCTGCAGTTATTTTTGTTGTCTTGAAGATGCGTGATTTTCGTGATTTTTGTAGGTCAAGGTGCATGTCAGGCGGTCGCAAAAAGAGGCAACCTGCCAGTGAAGCTGGGACTTTTTGCACAGAGGTCGAGCACAAGTGACGCATGCGGATTTGTGTGAACTTGCCTAAACAGAAAGTAGACGTGCATTACTATACTCCAGTCAGGCCTGAGCGGAAAGGAGACTTTCAATTTATTTATGAACTCCTGTCAGGTGCGTGCCTTTGAATGGTCTGTTCGTGGTAGTAATTGTTTCTAGATTGAAGCGTTTTTAGGGGTGACTATGATGCCTGAGGCTAATAGGGAATATATAGGCATTTTGAGGCCCTGTGAATTTGTGTCCTTCGGCCACAGACATCCGGTATAAGTCAGGTATGCAGGTAACAGTTCAGTTAAATTGTCCTGGGCAAATTAATTAACACACAATGTATGTGCGTGGCAGTTCTGATAAGTAGCTAAGGGATACATCGATGCCTAAGGTACACGCGACTCACTGACGTCAGTTTCTGTGAGATCGTTTACAGGGCATACAAAACGTCAGTAGTAATTAGGCGTACGCTGACACGTGAATCCAAGTCACGTGTCAAACATGTATATACTCTGTCGACCTCTGCATGGGAATCAATCGTTTTTGCTGTTGGTGTGGAGTTACTAACCTGCAGCCTTGGCGTGTAGGATTATTACATTTCCAATCAAGTGACAGGCTGAAAGAGGATTCAGTGAACCGAGAAGCAGCCACAGAAACCACCCTAGCCTTTTCTATCAACACTATCCTTATTTAAAGACATCCCGTCCATCGTTACTAGGCTGCTACAGAGAATTTACCTTCATACACAAGTATGCCCATGAAAGTTTGGTTATTCGTCGTCTCAATGGTGGCGAACGCTCAGTCGAATGAGATCACACTAAAGGGAACATCGGAGCAGAATCCGTCATTGGACAACCTCGAATTCAGCGAAAACCTCCTGTTCGAGGCGCTGGATCGCTCGAGGTTGGCGTGTGGATTGAGGTGTCTGCGCGACGAATACTGTCTGGCGCTTACATGCTCAGCATCGTCTTCCACATGTAGAGGACACTGGTCACCGCCTACGTCACGAAGTCTGAACTCCCTGTCGCCTGGTGCCGAGACCTGGGTGTATTCGGAGGTGTCTGGAAGGGGTAAGGCGTTAGCTCGACAGCTGTTAGCTGTATTTTTTGTTATTAATACTAACATTTACTGTGGCAGTCACGGCATTTGTCGCGCAGCACTGACTGTTGTCTGTGAGCTTGTGGCTGAGAGGCCGGGTCAATTCCTTCACGAAAGGGAGCTAGAGCAGTTAGTTCAGGGTTTACAATTTGGCGAATGGTGTTATTTCCCTTAGACGGTATCGGCAGAGCACGATCGGTGCACAAAACACTGTGGTTTATCACCAAGGTAGCGGTTAAAATTAATAATTATATTCATTTTAACTGTTGTCTTTTCTTTTTAAAAAATTATTCTCCTTTTTTTTAAAGGAAGTTTTGCACTTCCCTAGGCTCACCAAACAAACGCGTTGACTGTATGAATTAATTTTCCCGATATTTCGGCTGAAGAAACTTTTCAGGGGACAAACAGTCACGTAAAAGGACAAATCTACTCTTCTCTTTCAGATTAATTAAAATTTTAAATCATTAGCTTTTTTTCTACTTCACATTTTTGTCTCTCTGCCTATCTGTTTCCTCTCGGGCCTTTAGTTCGAATCTTGGATGAGAACATGAAATTTGTCCTGGCTTTTTTTCCCTCGTTGCCCCATCTTTGATATCACCCTTTATGTGGTGTATAAGGACGTGATAACCCTCAACAAACAACCAATCAAAGCCTGTCTGTGCACCGGCCCCCGCAGTGTAGTGGCCGGTTAACACTTCGGACTATGAACCGGAAGACCCGGGTTCGAATCCCAGTCCAGGCAAGCGGGATTTTTTCTAGGTCGGCTCCTAGTATGGGCCCAATGGGGAAGTTGTTGCCACACAGCCGAGCTTCACCCACTTCACGGGTGCGACTTTGGGGGGTGCTTCCCTTGGTATGACACGTCTTATGATGTGGATGATTACACGGCCGGCACCGCAGGTGCCGTAGTTCCGTGGAAAGCGGCCTTGTCCCGCAGTCCCAAACCACAAGGACCTCCATAGCATCATCTTACCATCATCCTCATCTCCATCATCATGCATAATAAAAATTGCCCCAGCTTCCGAGCCCCTCGTAATTCCACCCATTACCAGGGAGGAACACCACTGGAGCCGGCAAAAGAATTGTGGCAGCAGAAAAAAAAGAAAGAAAGAAAAGAAGCCTGTCTGTACGTTACTGGTGCTCTGTTTGTAGCAGATCCGTGCCGTTTCTATAGCTCCTACCAGCTGGCCGCCCCCGGGACGTGTCTCCGTCTTTACGTCACAAAGAAATCCCACGATGACGCCAAATCCCAGTGCCAGGTGGACGGCGCTAAACTGTACACGATGAAGACGGAGAAGAGACGGAACACCATCATGTCTTTCATGAACAGTCTGGGTAAGTCACAGATCTACTGAGTATACTCTCATTTTCTTCTCTGTGTGTGTGTGTGTGTGTGTGTGTGTGTGTGTGCGCGCGCGCGTGCGTGCGTGTGTGTGTGTGTGTGCGTGCGTGCGTGTGTGTGTGTGTGTGTGTGTGTGTGTGTGTGTGTGTGTGTGTGTGTGTGTGTGTGTGTGTGTGTGTTTCTTGATTTACGTACTTGTGTACAATCCTTGATGTATTCTTTTACATTGTTATATTCACCGCCCCAAACTAATTTCCCCCAAGGAACAGTAACGTAATTTAAATTTGAAACTTGAACAACACGCCGCAATCTGACTTTCTGCATCTGCAGGTGAAAGTCGTCACGTATGGCTGGATGCAGACGACAAGGCGGAGGAGGGGACCTGGGTGTGGGGGAACGGGGACAACCTCTCACCCAGCAACATATGGTGGGGCTGGGGACAGCCCGACAACTATTTTAATAATGAGAATTGCCTGCTAATGTTTTCCAACTACGAGATTAATGACAGCGTTTGCACTTACAAGAACTCCTACGTTTGTGAAGTTTTTCTCTTTTGAGAACGTTTTGCGAAGCAGGAATATTTATATACATCAGGTGACAGAAAAGCCGAGCCCATTGAGATTGCAGTGTTCAAAATGGTAGACTAAAAAAGAAGAAGAAGAACAACAAAAAGCAACACCAAAAAACTAAACAAAACAACAACAACCCAAAAACCCCAAAACAAAACAAAACAGAAACGAAACCCAAAACAACAACAGCATCAACAACAACAACAACAACCCATTCCACCACCACCACCGCCACCATAAACAGCAATTAAACCAGCAACACCACCAACGACCGTGAAATGACTGCAATAATTGGCACAGCTGCAGTAAATGTTTGCGAAATCCTTAGTAAATCATACTATTTGAACACGACGACAGAGTCCCCATTGGGAAGAGTACACGAGACAAGCTAATTAGTGGGACTGGTTTCATGTCGATCGCTCACCCGTCCTGCTCCTGAAAAGAAATGTTGAAGCAAAAATCGATATCACTAATAAAAGTTACATTTATGACTATAACATAGAGACTTGGTAACTGATCATTAGTAGCGTGACCGGTGGGTTACTATTTTATGCGGTGGTTTACAAATATTTGCACAAAGAACGTCACCTTGTGAAAGGGTATAAAGGGACTTGATGAGCATTTAGGCCAGTTTATCATTAAACAACCAAAGCAACCAAGCAAACAACAACAACAAAACAAAACAAAAAAAGACAAACCCAAAAATGCCCCCCCCCCCCCAACACTCCCACCCCCCAAAACAAAAACAACAAAGAACAAAAACAAAATAACAACAGCCACAAAAAACAACAAACAAACAAAAACAAAACAAAAACAACAACCAAAAACAATTCCAAACAAACACCCCCCCCCCCAACAAAAAAACAAAAACAAAATAACAACAAAACAACAACAGCAACAGCAGCAACATCATCATCAACAACAACAACAACAACAACAACAACAACAATAATAAACTATCCCAAATAAACAACATTTATTTCTTTGTTTTATCACATGCTTGAATTCATTCTTGTAATTAACTGGAACAATGGAACCACAAGCTACATTGTAAGCAATTTAAATGTTCATACATCACGTTCGTGTCTGTGACACGTACAGGGCTGACTGAAACTTAGATGCTTGTCTAGTCAAAGCGAATCGGGATGCCATGGTAAGACGTGGTGAAACTGTATTCCATGTCTTCGTCTAAGCAGCTTGGCACACACATGACACTCGCTCCTTCCTGTTCGGATCGCGACGCTGTCACCGTTGCCTGAAAATAAAACTCTACGAATTAACGAGGGTGGGTGGGTGTTTTGGGGGTTTAACGTCCTTTTCCACCACATAGGGTGATATCAAAGACGGGGCAACGATGAAAAAGCCAGCACAAATATTTGGCCCCAGCCGGGATCGAACTCACGACCCGAGCATTAGAAGTCCAACGCTCTACCATTCGACCACCCCGGCTCCCCCTACGATTCAACGACCTTTCACGGCTTCCACAGTACGCAATAAGCTTACGACACTACCACACTGTTATGGGTTATGTAGGTTGGGAGGCGCTGCACCGAGGCGACGAGCTTCCTCTGCGGGAAGCAACCCGAATTTCCCGAAAGGGGCATTAAAATAACGGGTCGTGATTTCCAATCCCTAAGAGCCAGTTATTTGTGTTGTTTTTTTTCCCCTCGTTGTCACCTTTGATATCACCTGTATGTGGTGGAAAAAAACGTTAAAACAACAACAACAACAACAACAACAACAACAACAACAACAACAACAACAACAACAAAAAACCCCAACAAGAAACCCCAAAATCCTGAATGAAGTCAGAGAACGTGTGCTTAAAATCAGTGTTTAATGTTTGTATAATCTCCTATCCTTACGGGGAGCCGGGGTGGCCGAATGGTAGAGCGTTGGACTTCTAATGTTCGGGTCGTGAGTTCGTATCCCGGCTGGGGCCAAATATTTGTGCTGGCTTTATCGTTGCCCCGTCTTTGATATCACCCGTATGTGGTGGAAAAGAATGTTAAACACCCAGACACCCACCCACTCTCCTATCCTTACATGGCAGGAAAGTCATACTTAGTTTTGCTAATTTTTGGAAAGAATGTAAAGTTGTGTAGAACAAAGCTCTCATTACTGAACACTTTTATCCAGTCACTGTAATTGCCCTAAGTGTTTGTTAGCTTTATTTCATGCAGTTTGTGATGACAATATATTGATCACCGCTACTGTTTATTGACCATTCACGGTGATTGTTGTTGCTTACATTTACTTTTTACCTCGTCATTTGCATTTCTTGTTTGTTTATATTGTTTCTCCATGCCCCAGTAGGGGGTCAAAGGAAATAAAATCTTTGAATCTTTGAACTCCAACCTTCAGCGTGTACAGATCCCCTGAGCGTGAGCTGAGAGAACATGTAGCTATTGTGCCGTTGGTGTACAGTAACTCTCCGGTGGTGTAGTCGCTGAAGGCACACATCTTTCTACTATCGCCCTTTCCCGTCAGTAGGATTTTCACATCCGCAACAGACCGTGACATGGAACACTTGGACGAGTCCAGGACAGCTTTGTTGAGCGTGCAAAAGCAGTGAGCGCGGTGGCCGTTCCTGAACGTATCGCACTCCACCTTTATATCGGCTTCGTCAGTAGCAGTACAGCACAGACCTGGTGGGGCAGCAAAATACCATCAGCCATGATTATGGAGATCGACTCTGTAGTGGGCTGCCAAAGGGGAAAAACCTCCTCCTCGCTCTAGGGTATCTAAAGTGACTCGATGGATGGGTTAGTCTTACGTCTGTGTGTATGCACTACAGCTGTCACATACAGGTTTGAAAAACAAAACAAAACAAAACAAAACCCCACAAGACAACACATACACCAACCAAACAAAACAACAACGACAACACATACACCAGCAACAAAAACCACCAACCCCCCCCCCCCCCCCCGCCGACACATAACGCCCGATATACATGACAAGAGTATATTTGCGCATGCGCCAAAACTAAAAGCGCAGGCCCCTTCAGTTGCCAAAATGATCAGAAGAATGATTGTGAGCAATTAACTAGAAGAAGAACAACACAATAAGCAATAATCTTGTAGTGTACCTACCCAGTGCTGCAAATAATACGTTGTACTTCCAAAAATCCATATGCCAGCCGGTTTTTTTAAAAGTATTTTTGCCGTAGATGGAGATGTACAATTCAACTTGGAAACTGGATCAGCACTTTTCCATTTATAATGTGGAGAGATTTTCTGCATGCGTCTCTCCGTGATATCTGTCTAAGTCGTATCTCGGTGTTTATCTGACACTTGTCACTCCTGTGTCAGGATAACATTCTTACGTCATCTTGACGTAACGTAACACACACACACACACACACACACACACACACACACACACACACACACACACACACACACACACACATATGCAGAGGGTGGGTGGGTGTTTGGGAGTTTAACGTCCTTTTCCACCACATAAGGGTGATATCAAAGACGGGGCAACGAGAAAAAAGGCCAGCACAAATATTTGGCCCCAGCCGGCGGGATTCGAACTCACGACCCGAGCATTGAGAGTCCAACGCTCTACCATTCGGCCACCCCGGCTCCTTCATATGCAGAGAGAGAGAGAGAGAGAGAGAGTAATACCAAAGTACGTTCACAAGCTGTGTTAGTAATATTTGTCTTACCGTCCAGATGCACAGAACAATTTGAGAATATCGACAAGCACACACAGTAACTGCTGTTAAAAAAAGAGACAACCCTTGAAAGAACACGACACAGTTTATATTGGCTACTTGATAGTTGCACAACTTATTAAGTTAGCTGTTCTCGTACACGGTCACTCTACTCACTGACGTCACTGTCCGCTTCTGCTACACAGATAGCTACACACACAGTAATGACAGTAGTGTTAAGATTTAACGTAAGCCAATACAGTTACGAAGGTTTGATAGTAAAAAAATGATGGTGAAAACATAACTTTCTCATTCAAGACAACAACAGCGTAGCTTGCAGGAGGAGAGGTACGAAAGGGAACATGATTTCATTTCCTAAACGTTCTGTGGAGACAACGAGCACCAGGAGAACGATAAACATGAGTCGGGGTGCAATTAAAAAAAAACAACCAGAACGTTCCTACGTATAGACAAAGTTTAAGACTAACATGGCCATTGTCACATGTGATGGGTTTCCACAAAACGGAGACAGTTGGGCATATGCACCTATGCATATAATTATGTTTCTATAGTAACAGAAACAACATTATAAGACGGGGTGATTTTATTTTTTGGTTTAGCTATTTATATTTTAAAAAAAAATGGTGCAAACAGACAAGGACTATTATGAGTAAATGAACTACATCAAAGCACACTCCTAATGCATATATAACGTTACGTATAAATGACAATACGATTGTTTGTAGATGTGCGTGATACACGTTCTAAACACAGGAGAAATCTCATGTCATGCTCAAACGACACTTCTGCCTTCTATTTCGTTTGAGTAGTTTCTGTTGCGGCCTCCTGTTCAATAAGTCCAGGCTGCCTCTTGCATTTCGAAAACAGTCTGAAAAACGTTTTTCTATAACTGGAACTCATAGTAAAGAAACAGACAAAATCGACGCCAGCACTCATGATTGACATGTTTATGCCCAAACTGTTAACCACCCCATGTATGTTGCGGTATTTCCCTGCTCCATAATACTCTTTGTACACGGTTGTCATGATGTTGTTTAGTACTGACGGAAAGGAGAAGCTAAGGTAGCAGATTGTAGCGGCAAGAATAGTAACGGTCATCTGTCGCTCTCGCTGCGCCTTAGCTTCTTCGTTGGCTGACGTCTGGACGTTTCTGTTGGCCGTGTTATGACGTCGCAAAGCCCAAATGGTTAGTACGTTCAACACTAGCTGACCGAAAAGGGAACCATAGCTCAGAACGAATTTGGCCGTGAGACTGAACGCGTCGTTCACCTCTTTTGTTTGTAAGTACAGGTCCGTTCGGACATAACTGCACATCGTGCCAAAGACTTTGTTTTCAACCTGGATGAGTATCGTTCTGGCAGGTAAGTAGATGTGCCATGCAGTAGCCAGAAGATACGCAGCAAGTGTACAAACAAGGGGATATTTCGACAAGAAAAACTCTCTGATATGGAACGGCCGAACAATGGCATAACAGCGTTCGATGGAAACGAGACACGTGACTAAGTACGTGCCTCTTTTAATGATCGAACCAAAGAAAATCGCCACGTACAAGTAGAAAAAACAATACGAATACACGAGCAGAGGAAAGTCATATACATCGAGGGAAATGTAAGTTGCGCATGTGATAGCGACATACATGAGCTGTGCAAAGCTCATGCAGATGACGTAAGTTCCGGTGGAGCTGCGCATGCTCCTCTGGAGGAACACCACAATGTTGCAGATGGTCAGAGGAATGGCAAGGGCCGTGAGGATGTATAGGATGATGACCTGGATTCTCGCCGACAGTTCATATTGCTCGTCTGAGATCAGGAGCACCTTGTCAAGGGCAGACAATTCCACGGAGGGTTCTGGGCCTTGGGTGTATTCCCTCGAGCTGGTGATATTTTCGATCATGGCAGGGGCGGTTGTCGACATATTGCCTGAAGACACACGGGACGAGCAAAACCGATATGTGGCAATCATTTACTTTGGAGATCACGTTTTGTTTCTTTTTCACAGATAAGCCTAAAATTTGATAGCGTGCTGGAAATGGCAGTGTAGCCTTGATTGGAACACGAGGGTATTGATACAGTAAATTGTGAAACGTATTAGTCGATGGCAGTCTTCTTGTACTTGACCCGTCTAGAATAATGATGATAGCGATAATGAGTACTGTGCAGGCGTTTTACCCAATTTCTTGAACTTTCTCAAAGCGCCGCGAGCTAAAGCCGACACGCTCGCTCACGTGAATCACACGCATTCTCTTACACACATTACAGTCACGGGGTGCGGCGGAGGATCAGTTCAGCAATTTAAGCTTTGGAATTCAGAATTACATCTATTTTTAAATTTTGTGAGCTGAACATTTCAGAAGCAGAGGCGGAGACAGCCGGAGTACCCGGAGAAAACCCCCAACGATAAGCCCGAAAGAAGGACAAGAAGAAAAAAAACACTCTTTTCCTCGAGTGGGACTCGAGCCTGACCTCTCGCATTGGTGACTAGGTCTCCTAACCACTAGACCACCCACACCGAAATCCTTGTACAAAACAGTTATCATCACAACTCCTCCGGGTATTTTGTTCTATGTCTTTTAATGTCATTTACTGCAAAACGATATGGTATAAAAAATTAAAGATAAAGATTCATCTGTAATACTACAAGGATTCTACTAGTTTCGTTATATTGTTACAAAACATGCCTTACTCGAGCTTCCTGCAGGGAAAAATAAAACTGGAAAGCTAAACATAATTATTTGACAACACATGCACACAATTAAAGCTTATTCTGAAACTATCCAATCCAAATGGCTTACTCAAAAGAGACATGGCTGTCTTCCACAATGATGGTAGTGGGGTCACGTATGAAGCAAGAATGAAATCAAATTCTAAAAACTGTTAGAACATATATACAGCTACATGTTTGACTTATAAAACCAATTATCTATAATTATCTTATATTTATTTCTCAGGCATTCCAGTACCAGAAACTACGTTTTTTTGTGTTTTTTTTAAAAAAATGCACCATGGTAGTAAAAAAGGAAAAATGTCTTACGTATAGAAACACCCAAATTAGCACCGACGAATTACGTCGAATCAGATTCAGTTATGGAAAACAATCATCTTTATTATAAATTTCCGCAATTACACGGCGAATTAAGCAATTATCACTCATTACTATTGCGGCTGTGTTGGGCCATTGTTTCAACAGTGACAAAATAGTTTATAGTAGTCTGGAGGTCCATAGGTATTGAGATATCTTGCGGTCTGTTTGAAGAGACCAACCAAGTTCGGATCCGCCCATCATTAACTTGTTTACAAGTTTGGGGAATACGTTATCCTTTTTGTACATTGAGCTAACACTTCGGCAATGATAGGTTAATTTGTCCTATTTTGTTTCGGTCTTATAAAAAAGGGCCTCGGAGAAAATAATTATTTTACCGTCACGTTGAAAAAGGGTCTTTAAAACAATGTGGTTTTGACAAACACTTCGGCCCTGTTTTCAGACAACAATCGAATGATCACCTTTTCTTCGGCTCTAACCTATCTGATTTAGCGATTTTCTGTTTGTTTTTTTTTCTACGGTAATGTCAGAATAATAAGCAGTTTTAATGCTCCGGTGGTCTCAGGGAAAAGTAAAAGGACACGTCCAAAATGTGATGCAAAAACTGTTCGAAGTGTAGATACGGAAATTATGAAAATTAACAAGAGATTGTAGCTGCATGCACGACAGTATTTTCCACATGTCTGATTTTGTGATATACGGCTAATTGATAGTACAGGGCTGACACTAATTTAGGTAAGATAAGATAAGATAATAATACTTTGTTCGATGGAAGGGAAAAACTTAAACCGTACTTATTCGTGTGCTTCATGTGTTTATTTGGGCTAAATCTGGTGATTTGTGAGTTATTCGGATTGTCTACTTTCAACGTCAAAATGAGTTGCTTTTTTCGCATCATAAATTTTAAAAAAAGGTTCATGATCTAGTGATGGATGGGGGATGGGGGTGGTCTGTGTGGGAGGGGAGGCCGGGGGGTGGGGGGAGGGGGTCACGACCCTGTCAAGCACTCATTCGCTGGCAAACATACACACATCACACGCTATCACTGAAACAAACGAAGTTGGAACAACAATAACACTTTCTACTCATTATAAGCAATAGGACGGACAGACAAACACACAAAGGTACAAAGGCTCGCTATGACAGTCGGTTACGCGAGTGTGCAGCCGTGAAGTCCAGCAAGACCCAGAGCAGACGATGCTGACTTGAAGGTCTTGTCTTGCGGGTCGTAGCCGTTACACATTGCCAATATTGTACTGCATTCTTAAATCTGAGAATGTCCCAAAAGGGCAAACTTAACTGCGCTTGTTCCCAAGGAAAACAAAAACGTTGAAAATAAGAATGATTTTACAGATTTGCTTTTGCGTCTACTGTTTTTGTTATTTGCATTCGTGTAATTTTATTTTACTTGCAGCTCTCTCCCCCCCCTCTCTCTCCCTCTCTCTCTCTCTCTCTCTCTCTCTCTCTATATATATATATATATATATATATATTGTCTTATTTCTGTACATGTACCTCAAAACTGGAATTAGTGAAAATGTCAGACATTTTCTGAGTGCGTTAGAATTTGAAGAAAAAGGTATCTTAAAAATAGTATGTTTGGAATGCTGGACCATGTCGCTGAAGCATGATGTGCGTCTGCACGTGATTTTTCAAGTGTCGCAGTGTCACAGAGTGAATTTCGAGTATTCCGTGTTTTGTTGTCACGGAGTGAATTTCGAGTATCCCGTGTTTTGTTGTCACGGAGTGAATTTCGAGTATCCCGTGTTTTTTTGTTGTCACGGAGTGAATTTCGAGTGTCCCGTGTTTTATTGTCACGGAGTGAATTTCGAGTATCCCGTGTTTTGTTGTCACGGAGTGAATTTCGAGTATCCCGTGTTTTGTTGTCACGGAGTGAATTTCGAGTATCCCGTGTTTTGTTGTCACGGAGTGAATTTCGAGTGTCCCGTGGTTTGTTGTCACGGAGTGAATTTCGAGTATCCCGTGTTTTGTTGTCACGGAGTGAATTTCGAGTATCCCGTGTTTTGTTGTCACGGAGTGAATTTCGAGTATCCCGTGTTTTGTTGTCACGGAGTGAATTTCGAGTGTCCTGTGGTTTGTTGTCACGGAGTGAATTTCGAGTATCCCGTGTTTCGTTGTCACGGAGTGAATTTCGAGTGTCCTGTGGTTTGTTGTCACGGAGTGAATTTCGAGTATCCCGTGTATTGTTCGGTGGAGCGTGAGGTGCGTTGTGTAGACTATCTCCGGTTTAGACCAGTTCGGTCAGATTGTGTTGCACGTGGGTTACTCACTAGCGCAAATGCTGAGAAAGCTCAGTTTTGTAGTCAGTCGTCGCCTGATTGCTAAGACGAGAGGGACTACTCCGCCCAGGTAAAGCTTTGTCACAGAGGGCCGTAGGCCAGGCAGGCGTAAAACTGTGTGATAAACAGCCTAGCGTGACTAGTGTGAGTTATGTTTCATTCTCTGTTGTTGTTTTTGAGAAATATTGTATTGAATGTTTTGTAGAACGGCATACATTGTAGAAATAATAATAATAATAATAATAATAGGGCACCTATCCCCGGGGAGCGAGCTCTAGGTGCCTTACATTCTAAAACCACAGGTTAAAAAAATAGGCGTTGTGTTCTCGTACCACTGATGTCTAGCCATGAGAGAACCAACCACTGATGTCTAGCCGTGAGAGAACCAAGCACTGATGTCTAGCCGTGAGAGAACCAGCCACTGATGTCTAGCCGTGAGAGAACCAGCCACTGATGTCTAGCCGTGAGAGAACCAAGCACTGATGTCTAGCCGTGAGAGAACCAAGCACTGATGTCTAGCCGTGAGAGAACCAAGCACTGATGTCTAGCCGTGAGAGAACCAGCCACTGATGTCTAGCCGTGAGAGAACCAGCCACTGATGTCTAGCCGTGAGAGAACCAGCCACTGATGTCTAGCCGTGAGAGAACCAACCACTGATGTCTAGCCGTGAGAGAACCAGCCACTGATGTCTAGCCGTGAGAGAACCAGCCACTGATGTCTAGCCGTGAGAGAACCAGCCACTGATGTCTAGCCGTGAGAGAACCAACCACTGATGTCTAGCCGTGAGAGAACCAGCCACTGATGTCTAGCCGTGAGAGAACCAGCCACTGATGTCCAGCCGTGAGAGAACCAGCCACTGATGTCTAGCCGTGAGTGAACCAGCCACTGATGTCTAGCCGTGAGAGAACCAACCACTGATGTCTAGCCGTGAGAGAACCAGCCACTGATGTCCAGCCGTGAGAGAACCAACCACTGATGTCTAGCCGTGAGAGAACCAGCCACTGATGTCTAGCCGTGAGAGAACCAAGCACTGATGTCTAGCCGTGAGAGAACCAAGCACTGATGTCTAGCCGTGAGAGAACCAACCACTGATGTCCAGCCGTGAGAGAACCAACCACTGATGTCCAGCCGTGAGAGAACCAACCAC